>JAWZYV010014639.1:610000-1210000 GCA_038373885.1 Cheiracanthium punctorium | reverse complement strand
AAAAATCTAACAATTCAATGTGGTTTCTATTAAAAATGACAATTTTTCTTATGACTGGTTGTTTCCGTGATTCATTTTGGACATTAGTCAAAGGATAAAACATTTCTATTATAAATGAATATGATTACATGAACGCATGTAATTCGAAATAATGCAAAAGATCATAAAAGATTGGATTTATAATTTATTATTCTTTCTTTTTTTTGGGGGGGGGGGGGGTGTCAATGTGAAATAGTGCATAGATCTCAATAAATATGTGTAGAATTACTTTTAAAACTATTTTGTATAAGTTGGAACTAAATTTTAACAGTTCAGTTCACTCGAATAAGCATTTTTGTATAAACTTTCAACTGGGAAAATACTATTGAAAATTTATAATTCTATGTCCAACTATCTCGATTCCGTTTGTTTAATCAACTGTAAAAATTTGAAAATGCTTGTTAATTCCTGGTGTTAAAATGAGAAAAAAATGTTTCATAATCAGCAGGAAAAGAATCCTCTCCAGTTTTATAAGTGTCCCCTCTCGGAGGTGTCCAAGGGGGTTTAATTTACATTAGAACTGCAACTTGAGTTAACTTTATTAGTATTTTCTTAAAGTATAACACCATTACGACATCAAATCTCAATGTTCACACAAGAAGGAAACGGGTTGTACAAGAATTGTCACTTTTTTTTTAAAAATATGCATGCATTTTAAAATGGGGAGAATAAGTTGACGCTGTCTTGCAATTTCTATTAAGCTGATGTCACAAGCTTTACAAAGAAACGCACTGAATGTCAGTTTAATCGCACATTTTCGAAATTAAGGAAGAATAAAATATTGTTTATTCCAGAACTAGAAATGGACACCACAGGCTCGCATTGTCTAGCGTTTTCGCAAGACGAGACAGGCAATTTTTTTCTCTTCTCTCATAAATTTACGATACCAATTACTTTTCAATCAGTGCTGCATTTGAGGAGGTATGGAATTCTGAGAAGGGAGGGTACACTTTGCCTGAAGCATCTACCATTTAACTTGCGTCTCCTTTGTTATCATTCCTGGTCCGTCGTTCCAAATCAGCACTCCACAATATACACAAACGCAACATTTAAAATTAGTTCAGTACGAGGTATATACAAAACACACAAAGGAGAGGATAAAGAAAGAAACTGGAAAGAGGGAAGAAAACAGAAGAGTAGAAGACAGAAAAAATAATAAGTAAACAGGGGAAAGGCGGGACAGTAAGTCCAAAGCCTGTCCATTTTTAAATGGGGCTCAGGGGCAAACACTTTGGGGCCCCTTTTACTATCACAAGCATTTTAACCCATAACTGTTGAGTTTCGCAATGCAAAGCTTTTTTAAAATTTCATAAATTCAATTTTAAAATTTCTTATGTATATTTGAGCAAGCTAGGCATTTAAAATTTTAATATTTGTAACCCATTTCTATCATTAGTTCATATGGACGCTAAGTCAGGGATGGCTATTATATGACACACATGTCCAGGGATGGCTATTATGATATTTCTGTTCAAACTTTAAAATTTCATTTTAAGAAACGATAAAACTATATAATACTTAAATTATCATTTAAAAAATATAAACATATTTCTTTTATATCATTTATGCTTAGTGCATTTCCGTTTAAGACTTTTACACTTACTATTTGATCAAATCTGGGAAAAGTTCCATTGTATATATATTGTTATGTGTATCTAAATAATTTTGTGGGGAAAAAAAACCCTGTATAAATTTGTATATAATAATTACAGAATATTTTTTAAAGAAACCATTCATTTATTAATTGGCGCAGAGTAATTGTTGCTTGTAAATTAAAACCAATGGAATTCAATCGTCTTGTTAGAGACAATTATTTTTAGATCCTCCCAAGTGGTCACTGATGTCAACATAGATATTCGGTTTCATAGTTCTGATAAGTGTTGTTTTTTTTAAATATTTAGATAGCTTAAAAATGAGGTTTGAATTGCAAGCGAGTTTTAATGTCGAATTCATATTTATGCATAATCAAGAATTTTGAATAAATTATTCAAGTATGCTTTCATTATTTTTTCATGTAAAAAATTTCAAACTTATTTAGAATGTATGGCTATAATTATATTGCATTTTTTTAAAATTGTTGATGCAAGTATGCATACTTTGATATTTTATGCTCCGATTGGGTAATTAATAAATGTGATTTTTGGTTTACTTATGTATTGGCTACATTTAATCAAAATGGATGAATATGTTTGTAATTAAATCTTAGATATTTCATACTTATTTTAAATAAATTAATATTTATTAATTAATTTCATTAGCTAGAGCCGTTTTCATGGGATGATGTGGGTTGAAGGGAAAAACAGAACAAGGGATTACTTTGCAATAAGACAATGAACTACACTATGGAATCTATAGTTTAAAGTAATCAAAACTACATACCCTATACACATTTTAGTTAAATCAATTAAGGTGTTTTCGTTTAGTTTAGTACAGAAGGTGGTACTGAGGGGAAGACAAAAAAAATTTATTAAATTAGGGAGGCAAGCGTTTAATAATCGTACGAAAAATTAATGATTTTCTATCAACTAGATTTAATTTCCTAAATATAAATGTGCTATTTTTAATTTTTGAGTTTAATTTTTTAGTTACTCTTAACCTTTCTAAAACGAATAAATAAAGCAGGTGATTGAAAATTGATACATTACTTTAAAATGCTTGTAAAAAGGAATAAAAATTATTTTATATGTGTAATATAATCTTAGCTCTAGAACTATATCATACTAGTTCATATTACACGATTTAACAAATGCAAATTATTCCAAAATACTTCAAACATACGAGGAAAGAAGAACTTTATGTTTTATAAAATATCAAATGAAACGTAAACAGAAAGTTTTATTACAAAAAAAACACATCACGTATTCAGATAAGTATTTGATATGTCTAGTAACATTTCATCCACATTTTTTCTGGTAGAAATTTTAATAATCGAAAAACTTCGAATTTTTGAATTACAATTGTTGCACGGTCCCCTAATATCCGCTTGACATACACCTTCTTTCTCTTAAGCTTACGGGTCAGCAGAATATTGTGTGTCACATGGGATCAAAAGAAAAAAAAAAAAAAAGAAAAAGGCAGGCCTTACCTGGACTATGAGCCTATACAACCAACCGCCTTAAGGCAGGGCTTCGTCACCATGGTAACCAGGCTGTTCTATTCTAAAATGCCTTCTTTGTGCAAATACAAGCAGGAAATGACTCTAAATTAATGGTTGAAATCCCTTTGCATGGCAAAAAACAAAAGGGGGCCCTATGGCATGACGGTAATACTTTTTTCGGGGAGATTCGAGGCAAAGCCCGCTACTCTGTAAATAAATGACTTTTTTTTCCTTTTTCGTTTCTTAGGCGAGTTGTTGGGTTTTGTTTATTTGCTTTGGCATTTTCTCTCCGAGGGAGTTACTCTGATGCCAGCTTTGGGAAAAGAATTTAAATATTGGATAGCGGAAGTTGTAGTAATAGTTCAGCAGCTCAAAGTAATATTTCCATACTCTAGCTCTAGCTTCAATTATAACTATTGCTTCAAAGAAGAAGACATTGAAAATTTTAGATTCTTTCTTATCAAACTTTAGCTTAAAAGAAGAAAACGCTGAGTGAATTTTAATATAGGCATATATGCGATTAGAAAAATCGAGTAAAATGCCGCCATAAAGAAAACTATTGAAAGGGTAGTACTTATGTCACCATTCATACTTAAAATCTTCAAATTCTGCGCCACAAATGATCAAGGAATGGAAGGGTAGCAACCATGTACCTACTATCTAACTATCAAAGTGTAAATCGGGGTGTTCTGTAGCACGAATTCACGGTAAAATCTTCACCACTACATTTCAAGGGGAAAGATGAGGGGGAATAGAACAAATTAAAAATATATCCTAAGTAATGCCAACAACCGCTTCGTAAATAAATCATGGACAGACAAGAAGGTGGGAGAGAAGTGCGATATACGCCAAATGTGACCGCCCCATTGTTCGCCAAACCCAACTTCAGGACGCTGAAATGTCTGCTTTCTGAAGAGAGAGCAACCCAGGAGATAACAATTAGACCAATAAGACCATACTAACTTTCTTGTAATTATTGAATATATTTGATGCCTCTCTGGCACTAATGCACGCATAGTCTTTACCTTCGAGCGAACGAATAAACGCAACTGAAACTCGTGTTTCTCAAAGCCACGTAACTTAGGAAGCATTTTTAAGAAGTCGTGATAATTTTAATTGTACCGAAAATAAATGCAGAAAATGGGGGAGAGCGGGAAATGTAATCAAAATGTCAAAGTAAATTTATTCTTCGGGAAAACATAAAACCACATAAATTATTTGTTTTTACATGTTCATTCCTTTTTATTATTATTAATCAAAAGAAAGTATGCAGAAATATGCGTCATCTCGATTACACGCAATCATGACTACCTAAAAAATTAGACGTCACGTTTAGAGGGGAAAATATGACACCTAAAAATTAATAGATGTCTGGTTTTCACAGGGATGAGATTGACAAAATTCTGAAAGAATGTACGAACAACATTTGAGCAATGCTTGTAAATTTCAAGTTCAATAAACATTGTAATTGCTACTGATATTAAATCGATATTACTTATATATAATTTTGTCTTAATGAAAAATGTTAAAAAATCAGAAAATTTTTGGAAAATTAGAAAAAAACCAGATTTTTTTTTTAAACATCGAAAAAGTTCTGAAGATTCTCATCCCTGTTTTCAAGGGAAAACTAAAATGGTCATATATTAGGTATGTCCCTGTTTGACGGTAATCTAAATTACGGGAAACAGAAGAACGCTCTGGTGGAACCCTGAAGGCAGACATGAACAGAACAATGAACGGCTTCAAAATAGTCTCGAACAGGCTGTCAATCCTTGACAGTAAAGTTAAAAAGGAAAGGAGGGAAAAAATAAACTATTTAAAATGTAATGGTAACAATTTTTCCCCAGCGCTTGCATACTTTTGCAGTCAACGACACAGCCTGCAATTAACTCTAGAAGAATTCATGAGTTCTAACTAATGAGTGGCAAGTTCTACTCCCGTCCCCTCTTTCCCCTAAACTGTGTAGTTCGAAAAAAACCATGTGATTTTGGTACATAAATACTAATTATGTCGTGCACTTCAAAATTTTTAGAATACCTCTTTACAAGCTGTACTATATACTTACACTGCAATAAGCGACAAACCCGTATCGGTTGCGAAACTTTCAGAAAAAATTCTTAAAAATCGAAAACTTAGTAGCATGTGTCACTTTTCGAAAATTTTGTGCATTGCAGTTCCATGTTAAAGAATTTCTTCTGAAAGTCTTATAAAAAGGCACCATTGTTTCATTTATTACTGTGGGTAATACAGTTTATAAAGAATTATCCTGAATTTTTTTGACACCCTGGGATAATTAATTTATTTTAATTTGTGTACCTAGACCTTGAGGGAGATTTCGTTTCTTTGAACTACATCCTTAATGACGGTGTCGTAACTCAGTGATTTTGAGACAAAACCCGACACTTGAAAATGTCGAGAGTGATTTAAAAACTTAGCAGTCAATTACGTATTTTACTCAAATTTCAGCACAAATGTCTTAAACAATTCTTATTCTATATCTTGTCTAAAATTTGGAGTAAGGGGGCATTTTGATTTTTTAGGTTCGAGAACAGAGTTCACCTTACATTTTTTTCTAGAATGCACGGAAATGATTTCGGCGAAAAGACTGAATTTCCACAAAAAAGCAAAAATTCGTTTCAACTCATCCCACCGTCAAGGTGCATCGGCAAAGAATATTTATCAATTTGCGCAACTTCCTTCTTTGATCCCGAAATTCTTCCAACACCCAAAAATTTAGAGCATGAAATATGATATAGCGTCACTTAAAAAGGAGGGTTATCTCTGACGAATAATCATAGAGACGGAGACAAAAAAAAAACCCTCTCCCTTATTTAACAGGCGGAGGAGCCTCGAGGAATATATAAAAGTAACATCCCATTCCCATTCTTTTTTTACTTAATAAATATTACAAATTCTGTGCGCCCAGTGATGAAAAGTGATATTTTAAGTGCGGGTGAAAAATGCCTGAAAACGATGATAATGGTTTGTCTTTGCCGTGTCATTTATCTGCAAGTACCTCGCGTAAAGAAGGAGTTGCTGTTTCCAAATGAAGATAGAATGAGTTGCAGCTTTTCTGAGTTTTTTTTTCTTTTTTTTTCTTTTTGAGAGAAAGAGGCTACTTGAAGTAAGATGCTCAGAGCTCTGTCATTTTTCATGAAATGTGCCCTCGTTACCAGAGTTATAAATCACCGCTTCGATCGAGGATGACTCTTGGAGTGACAGGAAATCGCTTGCGTGGAGTTAATTATGATGAAGTGTCGAGGCAAACCCATTTTCAGTATTGACAGAATTAAAAATGCATAATAGTGTGCGGGTGCGCTAGGGGGTTGTAACAACGAACAAGCTAACGTTTCACCATTTTATTAATAAGTAAAACAAGCGATAAAAACATCATGAAACAAGACAATTAAGAGATCAGAAAATTTCAAAGTGCTTCATTGTTTTTCCTGTTTGTCTGTAAAGGAAGTGTTTAACCCTTTAACGCGCAGTGTTCCCGCTCTGGGAACACCAAACTCTGACGTTCTGACTGTTACCAGTCACGAAGAATAGATTGAATTTCTATAAAAATAGTTGCGGGTGACCTAGCTCCATGAGAACCCTTTACTTTTTAGTACGTCATTTCCCGTCAAAAAATGATCACGATTATTTTTAACAGCACTGACATCTGCTGAAAAATGGAAGAATGCGAGACCAGCTGGGTAGATTGCCCAATGCTGAAACAAGGGCAGCCGTTGCCATCGCTCGACTTAACTACCAGCAAGATGGCGGACGATCGAAACGTTCATCGCGGGCCACAGATCTAGAGACCCTTTTCTTGACGCAGCTGGCTGTGCGCGAGCACAGCCAGCTGTCGTCAAAAAAGGGTCTAGATCTGTGGCCCGCGATGAACGTTTCGATCGTCCGCCATCTTGCTGGTAGTTAAGTCGAGCGATGGCAACGGCTGCCCTTGTTTCAGCATTGGGAAAGGGTTTCGCCTCAAAGGGTTAAGATATCTGCCTGCGTACGGTGCACTTAAAAAAAAAAAATGCAAAATTTTGATGAACTTCATGCATTTTTATTTGAAAGGTCACAAGATATGACACGAATAATTTATTTTACAAAAGTTTCACAACTTAAAAAAAAAAAACTGCAATTTTGAAAAAAAATTACAAAATTTCATACTTACGCCAACTGGTGTACCCTGCACTCTTCTCATTATTTAGTAACTTCCTTCGCACAGTACACTCCTATATCCCTTTTCTGTGTTTTGTTCCAAATTTTATTTTACTTTAAAAATTCACTGAAATATTGCCAATTATGTACAAAAGCGTTGAAATGTTTGAGAAAAAACTCAATTTTTGTCTAAAAAAATACTTGGTAAATTTATTAATTTCTTAAGCATAACCTTTGCTACAATGCACGCTTTAATATCCATAGAATGTTTACGTAAAATTTCATTGTTATATCTACAAAACTTTTAGAGTAATTGCAGGTATCGTTACGCAAGGTAACAAAAACACAATTTTCCAGAAAACGCATTTAAAGATTTTATTTTAACATCGATGTTCAACCAGAAGTGACATTCAAACAGCTGTATATTTTTCTATTTACCGTAGAAGCAAAAGTGAAACAGTTTTGGAATCTTAAAAATATGCCCTTTCAAATGAAATGATTAAAAAAAAAAAAAATTCTATCCCCCTCCCCCGTCCTCAAAAATGACTTTCTAGACGTAGGCAGATACCTTAAAATTTTTGAAAAAAAAAAAAAAATCTACTGTCAAGGAATTACACAACTTAATATTAGCTGCGATTTGCTCATACATTTAGCAACTCGCAAGCTAAACACTGTTATAAGGGTTCGTGAAACATACTAAAAAAACTTAAGGGGGAAAGATTTTTGAAAGCATTTTGTTTGGGGGAAAAAAAATTAAAGTAAAAAGTAAAATTTTCTATAGCAGCAGCAGCAGAAGGTAAACAAACATTTGAAAATAATTCTTTTCTATGAATTTTCCCATTTAATTCAATGGTGTGTAAATAAGCCAAAGTTCATACTTAATATACCAGGGTGTCCCAAAAATTTAATTATTGAGAGATAAGGAGCAATGTAAATTGAAAAAAAATTTTTTTAATAAGGTCGGAAATAAGACTCCGTTAACAAAAAATTCCTCTCGCTGATTTTGAAAAAATTACGCTTTTAAATTTTTATACGACCCCGTACAAAAAAATTCCCACCTAGTAAAATGTGTCACATACACTGAAGATGAGATGTACCAAATTTCAGCCTTTAATCATAAAATGCCTCAGAGATACCCTTAAACAAATGTGATCCGAGGCCAAACATAACTTTGAATGTAAACGTTTATTGCTAGAGTGGAAAAGCATTATCTTTTGTAATTTCTGTATGACCCCTGAAATGCGATCCTCCAATGTTCCCTTCGTTCTATTTTTCCCTTTGAGAGCCATGAGTGTATGGGGCACCTTTTACTAAGAATTTTTTTTGTACGGGGAGTCTTATACAAATTTTTAAAAGTAACTTTTTGTAAATGAACGAGAGAATTTTTTCTTAATGGGGTCGTATTTCCGACCTTATTTCAAGCATTTTTTTAAATTTACATTGCCCACTTATCTCTAATAGATGGAGAATTAAAGGCCGTTAGCACCTTTTTGGGACATTCTGTATATTCAATTTCTTTAAGTGGACTTCTAAACAAAATTACAATTTTAAATTGTTATATAAATAATAAAAGCCGTTGCTGTCACAATTCCGGGATCAGATCATCGCTCCAGGTGCATTTGCGGCCATGTTGAAATTTTTATAAAAACATTTTTATCTAACTAAAAGCAATTTTTTTTTTATATATAGATCGAAAGATCTTAAAAAAATTAACCTTTTTTAACTTGCAGCTACTTTCAACTCTAAATATCTAGCGAGATATCACGCCTTGAAAATGTAAACAGAAGCGCAGAGGATTCATTTCTCGATTCTTTGAAAAAAAAAAATCGCGGAACAAATCTCGCGTAGATCGATTACATGGCGTCATAGATACTGGCAAAAATACTCCTTTTGCGTGACAAGCAGTATAAGGACAGTTTTAATGAATATTTAAGTTCTATTTAACAAAAAAAAATTGATAATTTTGGGCAAATTCATTCAGAATGTGTAAAATTTTGTTTGCACAACACTTAAACACCCCCTCTTTCTCTTGTGTTCGCGTTGCGGTAGGAAGACCGGTTATTATACCAACGACTGGACTCTATTTGATTTTAGTAGCTTCATAGGTATTAGCGATAAATGACTGTTAGAATACAGACATGTAGAAGAGCTTTTATCAGGTGCGGTCGTTGCAAGCTGCCCGCGCGAGCGGGCATATTGAATTTCAAAAAAATATACGATTACGTATATTTTTTATTGAAATTCAATACGATACACGAAAAAAATATACGTGTGCCGTAGGTTGCACAAGCCAGTCGCGAAGCGGTCCGTGTGCTCTAGGTTGCACATTTTAGCCGAGAAGCGGTCATCGACTTCCAAAACTGGTCGCCGAAGGCGGCAAGTACGTATAACATATTCATTTTAAGAAAGTTAACAGCCAAGTAGTAGAATTTTCTGTATTGATCAATTGCATCAGAATCACAATGCAAAATATATCTGCGACTTTAATGAAAATTTAGATTATTCTTCAAGCTGTGAAATAATCTGGTGTAGTACCCGCTGCTGTGCAGCTCGGTTAATGTTACCTGGATTAACGGCAGTTATAATGAATAGAAATTAATATTTATCGTGTTTTTTATATTTGTTAACTATTATTACCATGATTTTTTACATGTGTTAACCAATATTAACGATTAAATAACTCTCCCCCCCCCCTCCCACTTCCTGCCAAAACCACAAAGCTTTGAGAAAACAAGATATGTTAAGGAAAAATAAATGTTTGATGAATGCCACGACATGTTGGTAACAGTAAAGTTTATGTAAAGATTCATGGCATTCATTAACTTCTGTTATAAGGTGAATATATTGTATTCTCTCCCTGCTGTTACTTTTTGTTTAGTGATATTAAAAAACTCAAAATGCTTAAAAAGTAAAATTACCTTCTGAAATAATTCTGAGAGAAATAACCTTTAATCAATTTCAGAAATCAATTAGAAAGTTTGATAAAATTTATTCTAATGGAAGCAGTTCTCATACATGGTTTTTTTCAAAATTTGATCTTAAAAAAATCTTGAAATAGAGGAATTAAGCACCAGTATTTTTATTTAGAAATGCGTGTTTTGTGTTATGGCAAGTATACACGAGGGACATTTGCCTACAAAGTGGCACCTTGGATGGAGGTTAAGAGTTTTAATGCGTATTCACATTACATCTGAAGAAAACCAACCAAAAACTCAAGACCGTTAGATCGACAGCCGTTTACCACATTCAGTATTTTATTCACTCGGCTATGTTGGGGGGGGGGGCTTCTCTTTAGAAAATTTTTCAATGGGGGTTTTTTGAAAGATACACATAGATTCCCCCACATACAAGAGATATATGCGAAGCAAAATTGTAAAGCCCAGACCGGATTTCCTAAACTCGGTGTTCACGCACTCGGCTGTAAAACTTTTTCCGTATAAAGAGTTAAAATTCCATCGAAGGTAAACATTTTCTTTTACTATCAAATCATATTAACCATTCGAAGTTAAACTACCCTTTTAAGCTTTATTCAGTTTTCTGCGCTTTTAGTTCTAGTTAATGACAATTTTATAACCTATAATTAGACTTTATATTTGTTTGCGCACACCAATTCTATTGAGTATTTTATAAAATCTAAACTTTTATTGTTCATAAAAATAGATTTTCTAAATGAAAAAATTTAGTGTAAGAAAAATATATAGCCCATAATGCTTTATAAATCATATGAATTATATTTCTTTTTGTGTTTGGCAAGCATAAACAAGAAATTTTCTCATTTGTTCGATTTTCGAATTTTAATCGAAAAGATATCTCATTTTAACCTTATGAATAATTAAAATTTTGCTATCTCTAATCAGACTTGAAAACTGAAATATCTTATGTAGTATGAGCATGTTTCATATATTTGCATGTTTTTATTGCCTGTAGTAATTAGGTCGAACATTCTGGCCGAGCCGGCACATTTACTATGGTTTTAATTCCCCCCCCCTCCCTTTCCTCTCGACCAAACGGAGTCTTCACCAGGGTTGGGTTTTTGGCGTAAAAAATTGGTTATTGACATGGCATGTCAAAAACGTGTCGAAAAGTGTCAAAAACCTATGCATGTTATTTTTATTAGTCATTAGTAGCATTTTTTTTTAAAATATCAAACTACAAAACTAAATTAAAGTTTTTGTCGTGCTAAGATTAAATACTGAAAATAGTAAATGTATTTTTGAAAGTACTTTTTATGTATTTTTTTCTTTCTTAGATCATCTTGTTTGAAATTTATGAATATAAGTAATTATTTAAATTCCTGTATGACTTTAAAAATTATATACATATATTAGGAGCTTTGCTAAAGCTAAGTCAGTATTCAATGCTGAATCATAAGTAAAGTTGCCTTAAGATTTTTGATGAGTATATTTATTTTACTGTATAAATATAATCTGTTACTAATACTATTTACAGTACAGTAGATCCCCTCTCCCCCCGCCCCCAAAACACAAACACACACACTGATCCCTAGAACACTGCGAAAAATTTGAGATCGGGTTCCCCTCAACACGTTAAAAGAGACTCTGATATCACTCTAAATTGAGACAGATGTTCCGATTATAGGGAGCTTTAGCTCCGGTAATTAATACAACTTGTAAATGGCAACAGAAAACCTTGCCTATCCCACAGAGTAATAGAGTTACAATCCGGCGTTTCGCGGGCCGCAGCATACGCCTGGAGCAAAAAACATACGCTGAATTAAGATCGTCTGCTTTTTTCTCTAATTGTGGTGTACATTAAATGTATCCGAGAGAACTTTTCATGATATATTTTATTCTATTTCAACTTGAGGAATAAAACTGCGAATTTAAATTCGATTTAATTTAGAGGAAGTGCATATCAGCTATATCTGGTGAATACGTAGTATCAAGTAAGCACTACTTCAAGTGAAATAAATTGCTCAAAGGTATGCAGTGGTTGAAAAGCGTTGTTTACAATCCAGATGGAGCATAGCTTAGGACCCGCACAACACAGATTCCTATTAAGACGGAACGTATCTACCGTGTTTTAGGGAGGGTCTACTGAATAAATATTCACTGGTAAGTAAATTAATTACAATTTGCAATCCAAGTAATGATTCGTTATTATCAATACACTTAATTTTTCCAATACTTTTTTTTTTTCATTATATTATGTTAATAAATTCATTTACATTTATTCAGAAAAAGCACAGTAAATATTTATAGTTTTTTTTAAAAATATATCTTTGTTTTTCTGCATATTTGCAGTAGTAGCTTATTTTGCATTTTAAGCTGCTTCTTGAACCAAAATCATGCTTGGAAATTTTGAACAAAATATGTAGTTTGTACTGCCTAAAATTGTCTAAAAGTTTACTCTGCCTAAAGTAAAAAAATATGAAATTTGTAAATACAATTTTATTGCAAAAAATAGTTTTACACTATTTTAGGACAGAATTTTAGGTTTTTGACACTTATTGTCAAAAACTATGTCAAAAAGTGATTTTTGGCATGACGATTAAAACGGATAAAATCATCCATTGTCAAACACTTGCCAACCCTGGTCTTCCAGTACCCAGTATTCTATGAATTTTAAGTGTTTTTTAGTAACGTACTAGATACACGTGTATTTTATATTAAATATAAGAAATACTAGGCCAATATTAAAATTCGATTGTTCTGGGAAACGATACAATCAATCAATTCATTCATTCCGGTTCGGCCTAAAATTATGCTTTCTAAGCAGAACCGAATTTTAGGAATTTTAGGAAAGCATGAAATTCCTAAAATAGCAATTTTAGGAATTTCAAGTGTTTTTCAAATAACTGACTTTATGCACTAATCGCCGTTCTTGATGGTATATAAAGCCCCCGCCAGTGGCCAAGCGCAGAGCGCTCTGAACTGTTAGACAAAGTGACTGGTTCAAACCCAGGTCGAGTCCGCCGACCTAGCCGTTCGGAGTTTTTCGTGGTTTTCTCCGAAATTTAACGTAAATACCGGTTAGGACTAGAGATGAGACGGACTGTGAAATTCACGATTGTGTTTGGGCTAGGGCTCGTGAGAAATTTCTCCTTCGTTGAACATACTCCTTGTGAACAGATTTTTAGAAAATGATTCATGGGAGAAATGAATTATTATTTGATAAAAACTTGAATGTAAAGAACACGGAGATGTATTATAGGAGTGGACACTCTCCATAGCTGCTGCGCTGGATTTTTGGTACCCCAATTAAGTTTCAACTATGTAAACATTGGAAATCTAGTGACGTGCAGCGATCCTAGCGGTAACGAGTGAATACACGGAGTGTAAACACTGTTCCAGCGACATTGCATGGCGGAAGTTTCGAATTTTAATTTAACTGTGTTAATTTCGGAGGGGGGGGGAGTTCTATCTTAAGATTATTAAAATATTGAGTTTATATTTGTTAACGAGTGCGTATATCGTGGATAAGTTTTCGTCTGCCACGGTATGTATTTACATTAGAAAATGGCTTCGAATTCATAACTGAGTTCTTTATTCAACTTTAATTTAATACGAGTTTTTTTAGCAGAAATTTAAAGCTGTGTTAAAATTTGTCGCAGCATGAAATAAATGTAAATACTGCATGCTTGAGTGTGATCGTCATTATAAATAAACACTTTCTAAATATTGCACTCACACATACTAACATTCTCCTTAATTTACTAGTATTTCTTAAAGTACAGCTTTTGGGCAAAATAATAACACGACTCTACATACGTAATATTACTTCGCTTCGAAACTATTGCCCATATTAATTAAGAAATAGTATTCTAAGACAATTACCCAATTAAAACATATCTGAAGCCAGAAATTATTATATCCGACGTTCATAAGTCTATATATTCAATATTTAAAGTTCTGCTAATTCGACAATCTCCTTTTACTTCGCACTCTCGAAACCTCGATGGAAACAAACAACCCGAGATGCGCAGTTACCCAGTGTTTGTTGCGCCATCTGTTTGCAAAAACGGCGTTATCCCACTTTCTAAGAGAAGTGTCCCCTCCTATAAATTTAACTTCGGGGTCCCCTCCTATAAATTTAACTTATACATCTATTATTTATTTATTTGCCAGGAGAGGACAGCTCGCGTCACTGAATGTATCGCTTAGAGCTACATAAAAGTCCTTCCCGGAATTTTCCGCCACAATTTGGAACCTCATCAGACGGTGGGGGACTTCTGAATATTGGCACCCCTCGGAAACTGCTAGCGACCGCCGAGAGGACTTTCGGAACCACGGATTTAGCGTGCACGTACACCGCATGTACACGGTGGTCTTTAGTGGTACGCCGGTATCGAACCCACAACCTTCCGGTTACGAGTCCAACGCCTTAACCACTGGGCTACCACGGCCCTTATACATCTATTAGCTGAAAATTCGGGCTCGGGCTCGAATTGGAAGTCATCGGTCTCGGGCTTTAAAAAATGAGCCCAAACTCATCTCTAGTTAGGACCCCTTAGAAAGACCCCCGCGGAAGGCACACCCCCTCCTCGGCCTAGATCCTTCGAGTAGATAATCGGCCATAATCCTACAAACAAACTGTTATATTAAATATCAAAAGTCAGTATTAAAGGGTGTTCATTCTGAAACGAGGTGTTCGATTCATCAGTTTGGGTCTTAAATCAAGATTGGTGGACAGGCAGAGCTGCAAATCTTGACTTAAAAATTGAGTGAAACCTGATTTTTTTCATTTTGTTTGCGAGCTGTGCCGAAATGACGCGTTTTTCGAAACCTTAGTTTTATAGTATGCGGTTTAAGGTGGGTTCAAACAGCAGAAGTTTTGTTTATGCCAGCAAACTTGGACGCCATTTGTTCGAGAAGTCACTGTGTGCGTAACTTCGTTAAAACGCTTTGGACAGGAGAACGAGTTTTACAGGCAATGAAAACATGCTCATACTATAATATATCTTTCTGCAAAAGCTAGGGCACTTGCAAATCTTCACCACACACTGATACTGCGAGGGTTGTCCCCAATTCTTTTACTATAATTATAACAAAAAGACAATTTTAAATGGATGTCAAAACATGCTTTTTTTTTTTTCAGAATAATTAAAGACAGCAAAATCCTCATTCTAACCGGAATTTGTGCATTTATATATGTAATCTCGTACAGAATTACCCATTAAAATATCTTAATGGGTAATTCTGTACGACAGCTGGCTGTGCCGGCACAGCCAGCTGTCGTCAAAAATGGGTCTCTAGATCTGTGGCACGCGATGAACGTTTCGATCGTCCGACATCCTGCGGGTAGTTAAGTCGAGCGATGGCAACGCCTGCCCCTTTTTCGGCATTGGGCAATCTATTCGGCTGTTCTCGCATTCTTCCATTTTTCAGCAGATGTCAGTGCTGTTAAAAATAATCTTTTTTACGGGAAATGACGTGCTAAAAAGTAAAGGATTCTCGTGGAGCTATGTCACCCGCAACTACTTTTATAGAAATCAAATCCATTCTTCGTGACTGGCAACAGTCAAAACGTCAGAGTTTGGTGTTCCCAGAGCGGGAACACTGCGCGTTAAAGGGTTAAACGTATAACCTCTACTGAACTAATACAAGTTGTAATGACACTGTGCATATATAAAGAAAAATATCAGACATTTTTTCTTTCATGAGCCCGTAGAATGGTTGAATGGGAATTTACTACAAAAACATTTCTGTTGTTATTAAAGTTGTGCAAATCAAACGTAACAGCAATGCTCATAATTTAGATTATAAAATCCAACTGCTCTAACTCTCATTCAAAATATTTCATTTTCATCGATCCAATGCGCGTACTTTGATATCGGAGGGGGGGTGCGCATAAGGCAGATATAAAGATCTTTTATGACTGCACACAAATTCTAATTTTCGAAATCTCAGTAATATCAAGCTAGGAGAGGTACACACACACACACACACACACATAAACGTACGTGCTGCCGACATTAATATTCTTCCTTATCCAAGAATTGCTTATAAAAAGCCCCTCCCCTTAACTGCTTTTCCTTCTCTCCGGGGTTTTTTTCCATTAGCTTCGACCTAATTAAGTTATCAGTAAGAAAAGGAAGGGGGAGGAATTGCAAAACTTTTTTTTTCCCCCTTGCCGTCTAATACATGGCGCAAGGAAAAAAAAAAAGCGGTTTTATATATCAGTATTATGCGATAAGTAAAAATGAAATTATCTTCCAAGACCGATGTCTCTGCCGCCTAGGTATCATTAATATTCATAATGGGCGATGTCGCAAACCCTGCTGGGGTTTAAAAAAAAAAAAATTAAGACTCCCCTCTTTCCTTGCTTGCTACCTTATATACACTGATTACGGTAGAACCAGTGTGCGCGATCAGCGGTGTACAATTTCGTGTGTGTGTGTGTATCTATATACAAGTGCATGCATTTATTTTAATGGAGATTCACTTCTTCAGTCAAAGACACGATGCAAGGCCATTTTCCTGATTATTAATGAGCAGGATGAAATACGAGTAGTAGCAGGCAGGAAGAGACAACCAAAATGCGCTGTAAAAGAGAACTTGTTGCAAAAGAGTTCATTGTTATTTTTTTTTTTTATTTATAAATAAGAGCATCTTTTACTGTAAATTGCTTTCAAAAATATAATACTGAGGCTTAATTAAATATTTTTTTAATTCTCAAATGGTTATTTTTGTGGAACAATGGAATTCAATTTTCCATCAAGCCAATAATACACATAGTGATGGATTTATTACAGTTTCAGTGAAGAAAATTTTTGGGAAGAACTTATACAGATCATATTTAATGCTGAATAATTTAAATTCAGTAATTGACATCTGTACCAGTAAAGCGATTTTACGACGAATTTAAAATCTTTAACTGAAGCGTTCTATTAAATAAGTCCATTTCCGTTTGGTGCAATGTTCTCAAGTTTGAAACTGACAAAATAAACTACACTACCACCCCCCCCCCTTATATAGAAGTACCTAAAATTTCAAATGTCTTGAAATTATCAAAAAGTTTTATTTCGTTTTGAATTTTATAAACTAAATGAGGGATGGGCAAACTTTTTCGGTTGCGGGCCAAAAATCGAAAAAAAAAAAGAGTTTGGCGGGCCAAAGTAAATTTTTCTAAAATTTTAAAAACAATATACAAGTATCAAAATTTAAATATGTTAATGAGATGAATGAAATTGCGATTTCATTTTTAAAAGTTTCTTATATTGAGCTTCGAAGTGAGCTGTACTGGTTCTAAGGAACGAGGCTAAATGCTCATCTGCCAGTCTACTTCTGAAAGAATTCTTACCAAGTTTCACAGTTGGAAACACTTGTTCACATATATAAGATGGAGCAAACAGAGCACTGATTTTCTGGGAGTGAGATATTAAATTTGGGAAACTTACTTTCGATAATGATTTGTAAAACTAACTTTGGGATATTTAGAAACAACTGCTTGAGATGATTGTTAAATTGCAACTCAATTAATTCAAGCTGCAAATATAACCTCACTGCTTCATAATTTACGTTGAAAGGCATGGTAAAAATATCCAATTCTGTTTGATTGGCATTCAAATCTTGAAATCTACGTTCGAACTCAAAATGCAGTTTTTTTCAAGCCATCTTCATAATTCTTAATATGGAAATCTAATATATAAATATATACGTTCTTTTATTTACGTTCTTATACGTACTTCTTTTATTTTCCGTCGGACCAGCAAATTAAAATTCTATCCGCGGGCCAGATTTGGCCCGCGGGCCGTAGTTTGCCCACCCCTGAACTAAATATTTATGAGGCAAAATACTTTTTGCTTGTCAAAATTTTAATCTTTCATAAAAATAGTAAAAAGCTAACCCTTTAACTGCCAATTTTTATATCTTAGTGGGGTATTAATAATCTTAGTATTTGATTAAGATTATTTATGCCACAAATTGCAATTATCTCGAGGAATAATTAATAATCTATAAAAAAAAAATACAGTTCATTAAAAATGCTCATACTTTTAAAAAATTTAAAGGCAACACGGTTAATTTAAATCAGTATACAAAATAACCGATACAAGAAAAAAAAAAATGAAATCCTCATACTTGTTATGTAATACTAAATATTCAAATAACACGATTACATTAAAAAAGAAAGAAAAAAATCGACGGTCTTCAACGAATTAAGATTTTTAATGAGTAGCCCAGCTGATGTAGTGGCTAAATAAGCATTCTATCACACCTTGGGTCCAGGTTCGATTCCCTGCTTGGGCTTGGATGTTTACTTGTCCGTCCCTTCACATGGGTAACTCTGGCCGCCCCCATAATATAAATGGTCAGTAATTCGAGCCTTAGTAGTAGCAGAAATGTTTTGTGAGCAAGTGCCCAATCAAATCCCCCTCTTTATGACTTTCCTTTTTATTGTGCCAAGACATTGAAAAACTACAGTGAAAGTTCTACCAGGAAGGCGTTCAACAACCCTTATGTGGGTTAAGCTCCTGTACCAATAAACAGATGAGCGACAAAAATCAAACTTTCGTTTTAAAATGGAAAGGGGGAGGGAACAGATGGGGTGAGCACACAATGACTGAATTTAGCTCCAGAATGAAATATGTACATTTGGTAAATCCATCCAGAATCTGGTAAGAATGAGTGTGTTGAAGAAAAGAACAAGGGAAAAAAAATCATCCCCCTTTCAGTTTAGGAGGGTCGCTTTTAACCGAGGGCTCTTTTTTTCTGATAATAAAAAAGTCTAAAGTAGGCCACGACGCGTGGCGTGCGTACGTCTCTTGAGAATGGAGCAATGCAAGTCTGGAGATATTTTACGATACAGGCTGGTAGAAGGGGGGGAAAAAAAGAAAAAAGTAGGCTCAGACTAGAAACTCGAACGGGTCCCGGCTAGACTTCATGTCGATTACAATAGACTGTAATCGCTTGCTAAAACTGGATTTTACTAATTTTATTGAAATGCTGTGATAAATTTCATTATTCTTGAGGGTTTTTCTTTTCTAACGTTTATTTCCTTAAATAAAGTTAACTATCTTTTTTTTACTAAATTTGTATTCACTAATGATAATCGTTTTAGCAATTTGTGGTAATCTTATTAAATTCTTGTAATCGATTACAGATGATTGTGTAATCTAAGTCTGGTCTCGACGCCGACTACAAATTTCGGAACAGATTTAAGACATGGAATCAGGGGCGTAGCCAAGGGGGGAGGGGGTTAGAGGGGTCATAACCCCCCCTCCCCATGAGAAATTTTTTGCCTTGCAAAATGTATATTCTTCACTACATTATCATACACACTTATACATGTATACGAGTTGTAGTAGTCGTAACACCCCCCCCATGAAAAATTTCTGGCTACGCCCTGTATTATTATTACATCATATTAACTCAAATATTTTTTTAATCATAACTTGTTCCCAGATAACACCATTCCTCTTTGCAACAAGGTGGGGGTAGGCGGATAAATTAAGTAAAAAGTTTGCCAAGGTCAAACTTTGCAGACAGATTCCCAGATGAGATTAGAATCTATATACTAACTGTAATACTTAAGGCTGTAGTTCGAAGAAAGAAAAAAAAAATGTTTTTAGTCTTGGTAAACAAACTGAAATAAACTAATAGCACCAGGGTCTCAAAAAATTTCTAGATTGTTCTTCATAAGCTGCTTTACACACTGTAATAAGTGGAAAAGGTGTGCCTTTAGTGAAATTTTCAGAAAAATTCTTAAACATGGATCTGAGCTGCAAGATTTTTTTGGAGAGTGACGTTTTGCGAAAATTTTCGATTCATAATTTTTTTTCTAAAAGTTTTGAAACTGGTACGGGTTTATTATTTCTTTCAGTATGTAGTACAGCTTGTAAAGAGACTCAAAATTTTGAAGCTCCTGACATAATTAGTTTATTTGTACATGTGTACCAAAATCGCATGATTTTTTCGGACTACGCCGATAAGAGTTTTCTTTTTCATAAGGTTATCACACTGAGAAAAATCCGACCAACTTTCCTTGCAAATCAAGTTTCCGGCCGATTTCCTCCGCCGTTACCTTGACGACCGCGGATTCCAACTTTTTCCTTTCCGAAGGAAAAAATCAGAGTCGGACGAAATTTCGGCCAATCAGAGTACTTCTTCCTGCTACATCAGAAGCAGTTTCGGGCAATGGCGACTATGTTCGAAGCTTGGCAGGTTGGCTCGATGTCAGAATCACGTGTCAATAAAATTATGGCAGATTTCAAGTGGACTTGGGAATTAGAGATTGCTGCCCATCCGATGTAAATATACCAACGCACGATAAGAAAAATAAGAACCTGCACGCCTAATCAACGATGCGATGACTATTTCGCGTCAGAGAGAGTTTGTTTACTTTTGCTACCCTTAAAGATAACCACGCCTTCAAGTCCGTCGGAAAAGTTGGTCCAGCGCGAAGTTGTTCGGATTTTCCCTTTAGTGTGATAAGGCCATTAAGCGATCGCCGTCATGGGACTTTTAAATGATGTTAGACATACGAAAAGATTAATAAAATTTCTTTGCCCAATACACGACAACTTTCAGAAAAAAACTAACATTAAAATTGGCTTCAAAAATGCGAGGAAGAGTTGCTTGTTTAGGGAAATATTGGAGAATTCCGCATGTTTAGCATTCTTTTCAGAGGGTTTCGTAACTTGGACAAGTTCATTGTTTGTAACAGTTCACAGTACAATTTGCAAAGCGACATTCTAAATTTTTTCTAGTCTCTAGCGCAATTAAACTCTTTAAAAAGCTGTTCAAAAATTGCATGATTTCCTGAAAGAACAGCTTTACACAAGTCATAATATGCAGATGCTGTCAAAAGGGGGGTGAGAGAAGTTTAAATTCTTCCAATTATTTCTGATGTGTATTCATCTACATGTACTAATTATTAGATAATGTTTTACAAAATTCATTCGAAAAATAAATAAATAAATCCTTTCTAAAAGTAAAAATTTTTCAGTTTGAATGGTTTCAAAACCTGGGAAGATTCCACTTCATTTATACAAATACAAATTGGTTTAAATATAAGTGAAATAACAAGAGAAAGTGACAGAAGATGAAATGAAGTACGAAGAAAAATAATTTAAAAATTTTATTTAGGTATAAAAATCTACATAACTATCTAAGCATTCTTCAATAAAATGTATTTAAAGAAACATATTTTCTTCAGAGTAAGTTACATTGTATAAACTATGTTAATAAATTGAAAATAAATAAGCAAATTAAACATTTTCAAAAATTTTACGCATCACATAAATGTACAACTTTTAGAACACTACAGGAATTTGTTAACAACCAAGATGTCACACTTATTTTTGTAATTTCGTTTCACTTATTTTTTTTTTTCCCTGATACCTTCATTAAAACAATGATACACCTGTTGCAATAAATGAGAAATAAGTTGACTTATTTATAAGCATGAATTGGGAAAAAAAAAAAAAAAAAAGAGGATATAGGTATTTACAAATACTTATATAAAGTAGGTGTTTAACTATGATATTTTTGAGGGATTGTTTTGTAATATTTTGTGCATCTTTTAAGCATTAAAACTTATGTATTAGGAGAAAAAAGTAGTCCTAATCTTATTAATTTTTTTGCAAGGCTCTCATAATTATTGTAAAATGCACTCTTTTGATGTCAATTCTCGGTCTATTTACAAATATTTCTATCCAAGGAGCTATTGATTGATTTTCTGAAAAAGCATTTATACAAATTTCGTTTTTATTCTGATGAGATTAAGGATTTATCTCTTTAGAACAGGCAGCTTTCATTGTTAAAGATCTGTCCGATAAATAAATCGAAGGTCTTGAAAAGGGTAATGCTCTTTTGTCTCAATTTTGAAACAACTAGACAGACTACTTGGTAACTTTAAGAATCCTACTAGACTTCTACTTTCTGTAAACCCTTTTCTATTTCTTTACCTCCACATGCTTTCTACAATCATCTTAAAAAAATAAAAAATAAAAATAAAGGAAAAAAAGTCTGCTGTTTTACACTTATGTATTCTGTGCTATTAAAATATGTTCTACTCATTTATTTCTCTTAACAAGAAGATTAATTAGCTAAAATTTTTAGCAGTTGATCATGGATTTAAACCCTCCATTATTGATAAGGCTCTCTCTAAATTTGAGAAGTTTAATTCTTCTCTTATATTTGTTAACTTTTTATCAAATAATTATACTACCATACAGGGGCGTAGCCAAGGGGGGTCATAACCCCCCCCCCCACCCCCCCAATGAGAAATTTTTTGCCATACAAAATGTATATTCTTCACTACATTATCACACACACGTATACATATTTATGAGTTGTAGTAGTAGTAAACTCCCCCCCCCCGTGAAAAATTCCTGGCTATGCCCCTGCTACCATTCTTTTCACATTAGGCTTCCTTTCTAAATTTCTCACATTTCGAATTCAAATTCACTTGGCTAATATACTTAAATTATCTTCCCTTTAAAATCCTATTTCTACTGAGAATGAAAGAAGCTTATTATATTCTTTGTTAATGTGACCTGGGCTACATTGGTCAGACCAAAAGAGCTCTCAAATTTAGGCTAAAAGAGCACAAAAGATATGTTTCTAAGCAGATTTTTTTTTTTAATTTTCCACTCTCTCTCATTGTTGAAGGTTCAATCATTGTTGTCAATTTCGTAAAGTTAACCTGCTGAGCACACCTCTGAATGTCAAATTTTGACTTCTTAGAAAGTTTTACCATTGCCCTGCACATGAAAAGTGTTCTGAACAACAGTTCTTCCGTTTCATTCATTTTGTTGGGAAGTAGTTGTAAATCTCCAAACTTTTTTCTATCTGTTTTTCTCCCTTTTATTTGTGTGTTATTATTGATTTTCTTTAAAACTTACTAACCTCTTTTTGTGGTAAAACAGCTACTGATCACTTTTTAACTCACCTATATATCCCCTTAAAAAATTTCATTCACACTACACAGGTAAAAGGCTTCAACATTATAAAAATAACTGAACTAGTAAGATATTTAAAAGTTTAACCTCTTTATAAGTGTATTTCAGACATAACAATATAAAGGGGCAAGTTTGAACAACAGTTGAAAAATTATACAAACATAGTTACAAACAATGAAGACAAACTGTCATATTAAGTATTACTTTTCTTGAAACACTCTTAAGAATTCATTTGAGCATAAATCGTTAAATTGTGCATTGAGTTTAAGATTTTTTTTTAACAGAAGAATGAAGAAAAACATGTGTTTTAAAATATTTAAAACATTTGTATACATTCAGCTAGAAAATATATTTGGGGAAAAAAAAAAAAAAAAAAAAAAAAAAGATGGTTACAGCCTTGAAGCCCATGAAAACGAGTCAATTATGAGGGTTTTTTTTTTTTTTTCAGTACCACTGACTAATAGGAACTCATAATGTGCATTTGAACGCAGAGCAAAGCTTTCAAGAATTTCGGCTTTAAATCTCAGGAAATTACAAATGGATTATTTGCTTGATACAAAAATATCACAGAAAGATGCAGATCAAGGCAGATTTCTCAAACTGTGCTCGGTATTAAGGTACCATTGGCTGAAGAAAAAAATCTTATTGCATTAGCCTTGAATTTCTCATTTCAAATTTACACAAGGTGCTCTGCCAAAACCCTCAAAGAACTCCATAAGAAAAAAAGATTTAAAAAACTTGTCATAAAGGCCATACTTGTTGTCAGCATAAGTTTAACAAATTTTGAAAAGAACACATATACCCCTTTGAAATTTTTGAAAGGGCACATACAGATTTCTACAATAGAGTAGTAAGATTTACTTTAAGTATTGAAACAAAGGTTTTTCTTTAAACCAAGCAAATGTTTCTCAACAACTCTATGCCTGTCCGCGAAATGAAAGAACATCACTAAATTGCCATAATTGAAATGCAATGTATTGGAATTCTTTATAAAATAATTATAAATACTTTGCAGAAATTTTTTGATGGACAGCATTATTTTAATAACTTCAATAACATATATTAATTTGGTTTTGTTTGAAATATATTTCGATCTCTAAAAATATCTTCAAGAATGACTACCCATAGTACAAAATGTATTGGAATTCTTTTAAGTGTTCCTGCATGAGAATATTTATGCTAGATACCCCATTTTCCAAAAGTGTACATGCTACGATATATAGCAATAGCATATATAAGTTTTACAGCAACTGATGCATATTTACAACAGTTAAGAGTATGGACGAATGGACAGAAAGGCAAACTGAAATCATAAGCACTTAACTTTGATGGACTGTATTAGAAGATAGTTCTTATTTAAACAGAATCTCAGACAGTGGTATGAGAACAGGCCTAGTCTGCAGTTGGGAAAGAAAAGAATTTCCAATACAGTCACACTTCGCAATACCACACTTCAGATTTCGTGACTTCATTCTATTGTGGTTTCCGACTAACTTCAATAATGGAAGGAAATTTTATATTCAATGCATTTTTTCAAAAATGAGCATTGACTGATTTCTTGGTTACCTAACTGGATAATTTAAACTCTTTCTGTTCCAGCTTATTTCACAGCAAACCACAAATATATTTTTCTACCACATGATTGTTTCATAAGTTAATAGCTGTGTGTAATTAAACATAAATAATATATTTGTGTTTAAAATGTATACATTTCATGTCTAGAGACTAACAATGTTTATGTGAAAAAAAAAAATAATTCAATCAAAAACAAGTTTTCCATAGCTTGACTACAACATACAATTTATAAAAAGAATCTAACAATGCAGAAATTCACTTATGGTAGTAAGAGTATGGAATAGGTTAACTGTGATAAACGAGGGTCGGTGAAGATATTACTCCAATAATTCCGACCACACACTTAAGCAGAAAGGTTAGAGCAACCACATTTAATTATTTAGCCTTTTGCCTCAGAGCTTTTCCAAATATCACATTTCACAGAATTCCATTATGTACCATCTGAAATGGTCATTTGGTTGATAAATACCAGGTGCACCATAAAACGGGAGTGCAGACCACCACACCAGGTGACATCAAAGGGGGTGACATCAAAATATTACTTATTCTAAAACTTTCAACTAATTGGTAGGAAAAAAAACTGATAATGAAGAAAAACTGGGAAATTAGAAATAAGAGTAAATGTAAACACATGTTTTCTGCTGTTGTAGAAGATAAATGCATTGCTTTGTCTGAATTATCTTTTTCAGTTTAAAAATTTCAATCTATTCCTTCCCCTACAAAATACAGTAGAAGACCCAAAATCCGCCGACCGAAATCTGCATGGCTCTAAAATCCGCACTGTCTATTCAATGTAAACAATGATATCTGCCCTGCCAGCTGCAAGCTCAGAAAACTACACTATAGCCAACAAAGTAAAACTGAATAAGCTATTCCCACTTGAAAAAAAAAATATTTTAAGAGTTTGTGAGCTCTCATGGTAACATTGATATCCTAACCTTGAAATGACTGACAGTGACACAATTAACACTCAATTATGATCACATGACACAGTAACAAATGAGGATGATCAAAAAGTTGATAAAATAACATTTAATCAAGGTTAGGCTCTGAGAAAGAAATATCTCAGATTTGTAGAGCAGCAAAGCTGTGTTACAGAACAGGAAATAATGAAAAATAAAATAAAATAACTATAATTAGAATATCCCAAAGTCCTAAACTACTATTGAATATACATGCTTAAATAAGTTGAACTATAATCTCATAATTTTGTATATTGTATTATTCCGCTGTATTTTTATATTATGATTCTGATAATAAGTAACATGACTTGTTTCTCTTGATCTTTTATTTTTTTTTTTCTGCGTGGCGTGGCGGGAAATAGAATAAATTTCCTATTATGACCCAAAATCCGCAAAATTCTAAAATCTGCACAAGGTCTGGAACCAAGCTGTGCGGATTTTGGGTCTTCTACTGTATGAATAAAATTTGTTGTTCTCAACTTATTTGTTGTAATTTCACCTGTATTTTCTTCAGCAGTGTACATAAGGGGGATTGTTATTGGTTAAACATCCCCCCAGCCAAAAATGTTTTAAAATGAAGTCCATATATTTTTCAATAAGATTACATCTATAACACCACGTCTTGAAGGAAGTCTTCATACGCTACTGATTTTGTTCTACTTTTAACCGTAAGTGTAACTAAAATTAACTTTTTTTTCATGTTAGGGAGAAAGAGTCAATGGATCCAGTGGCATATGCAGACTTTTTTAAAAAGGAGGCGGGGGAGGTTATAGACATCTTTATGCTAAAAGGCATAATTAAAACCTATCATCTTTATGTGAATTTTTTCGAACACAAGCGGTTGACCCTCTCCCCCCCCCCCTTGTATGCTACAGAATGGATCTTTGATAAAAGGTGTGCAAGATGTGTTACCAAAACTGGGGGGTCATAACTGGACTCGGGAGGTGGTGACACCAGGTAACACCATATTTAGCAACATCACTTACAGAACTTTTTTTTATGTGTGCTAATTTACATAGTTTTAATTATTTCATCTTTTAACACCAGTTTTTTTTATAAGTGTTTTTATTATTGTTATTTATGATTTCTTATACGTTAAGCAATGACTGCTTATCATTAGAGGACAAAGTAGCCTGACTTCGCCTTAAAATTTAAAAGTTTTCCCATTTTATAACAGTTATTTTATGTTTGGATAGAGTCAGCATACTTGGCCCTTTAGCTATGTTGAAACACAATTTGCTTTGTTTCAAAGCTGTTTAGTCGACAGTCTTGGGTCTTGTCCCAGAATGGTGTTCTTTATTACTAAGCTGCAAATTTTGTAATTACTAGACAAAATTCACCAGCACAATAAGATAATTTTCCATTTGCACAATCTCCCTTTGTAGTCAGTTACTTTATGGGATAATATATCTTACCGTTTTCTCTTCTTGATTTCTAAAAACTGGTATGTAAGTTTTTTATTTTAATAAAACTGACTTTAAAATAAACCATATGCTTGTGAATATAACTATGTACTTAAGAAAAATTAAATGTATAAAGGGAAATTATATTTTGATTGATAATAAAACTTTAAACTAAGATTAATGTAATTAGGTTATAAAACCAACGGATGTTTTATAATATCTATGATAATCATTTCCCATTTGAAAATTTTAAATACTTATGCGTGTCCAAGAAATATAAGTATTCTCTGTATATAATGCTATGATGAATAACGAAACTGACCAATGTTGATGATATGCTCCATGAATGTCAGCATTTACAGAGGTGCTTGGTACATGTTTAAAATAGATGCTAAATATTATTCCTCACTTGCACGGGCAAACATTGATAGTCATGATGCACTGATAGTGAATGTTAAATAAAAATATTTTTATTATGTCGATGCAAAAATGCAACTTTTAGAAAAGAAATTTTCATATCTATATGAAAGAAGAAAAAATATATACAAAAATTTCTGTCTGAAATCAGCAGTGTGAATGCAAATAAAAAAATATTCTAGAACTAGCACAAACTTTTGATACTTGATATGATATTTGTCAAAGTGGGAAAAATTTACAATGTATTTGCATGCCAAAATAGGAGAAAGTTTTAAATGACTCATGTAAGCAAACTGTTGAAATTATAATCACCAGTACATTCTAGATCTGAAAATAAATAATACCTGGTGATTCAAAACAGATGTTACAGCAATTACCTCTATAACTGAGTGATCATAATATACTTTCAATTAGAAAAGTTAGTCAAATGAAGAGTGGTTTTCAGGTACAGCAACTATTTTACAAGGAACTGCATACATATAAAAATGAAAATTTGCATTTTAATATGGTACCTTCTATCTTATCAATAATATTTGATAAAATATTGCTCTGTGTCAGAGAAAGTAAATTTAGAAAATCCCATCTCCCTGAGTGGAATAATTTTCAAGACATTCAAAGTTAACAATGACGACTTGCAGCATTTCACCTGCTGTGCCGGCATTTGTTTTGTGGTAAAAAGATTTTAGGACTAAAAAAAATTCTAAATTGATAAAAATTAAATATCCTTTTGTTGGAAAATAGCAATAAAATGCATTCAAACATGGGGAATTAAGAGGTGTAATTTTACGGTTTTATAAATATAATATTACAGAGGTCATCTAATTGCATCCCATTTCTAGAGAAGGGGTTTCAAAGTAACAAAAGAATGACAGAGAAAGTGCTGTGGATTAGCTTTCACTAGAAACTGACAAATGTACTCTACAAGAAGAATTCTATATAAAAAAGGATTTCTAGAATTCAAATGTAGCCATCAAAACGCATAAATTAAGATCAGTTGAAAAGTAATTGTTTCTCCCTTTTGAAACATCCCCTTAGTGTTTGGCGACAAATGCTAAAATTTTCAACTTGTGGACTCTCACAAACTATTCCACACAGAGACATAAGATTTCCACAGATAAGATAAGACACAGAGGAATAAGTTTTCAAATTTAAGTGATACAAAAGGGGGGACTGCATAAAAATTAAAATCTTGTACTTTAATATGTATACAAACCCCCTTCATCATTTGACTAACTTTTCTCAGGGCCATGCTCAGGGTTTTAGCACCCTGGGCAGAACATACTTAGAGGCCAAGGACAAAAAATAAATGCAGGTCTTTCAAATTTGTCCACTATGCCCAGCTTTGCTTTCAAATTTGCCCAGTATGCCACACCCTAAGCATGGCACTGACTTTTCTAACTGAAAGTATGCGATAATTCATGGCTTAGGAGATAATCAAATCATCTATTTTGAATTGCCTGGTACACATAAAAATAAATTAATTGACTGGTGTTACAGAGTCCTATTTATTACAACTTTTGTGGCTTGAATTGTGTCTTGCTTTTACAATTGTAGTAAATTGCGGGTTTTTTTTTGTTTGTTAAAAACAGCATAATTTGTACTTTTAACAAAACTGATCTAGGATTTTCTCACTGGCAAGTGTTCAAATGAAATACAACAAAACGCTGAGTTTTTCCCCCACAGGCATAGTTACAGCTTTTTCATGGGAGGAGTCCAGCTAAGGAGGGGGATGGGGGGGGGGGGGACAGTCAATTTTACTATAAATATCTGGTAAAATTTTTCCATAGCACTAACAATTTTTTAATTTTGTGCAGTAAATTGTGCATGTTATGCACTGAATTATAAAACTTACAAAATTAATATAATTTTTTTTTTAATTTTAATAAAAAGTTTTCACGATTTATATAAAATGTAAAATTTTTTCTATATACTGTTTTGAACAATGACTTCAAAAGGTGAATGTTTGGCTATAATTGGCATTTGTGTGTAGGCTAAGTGCAGGTCCAGACCCCTAAACCCCCCCCCCTTTTATATATGTCTACTTTCCCCAACATTTTGGTATGTAAAATAAAAACTGTGAAAAAAACACATAAAATGTTACTTATTACACAATATGATCGTTTCAACCAAAAATTCTTTCGGTCTTCATCAATCAAAGCCTTTCGTCTCACAAAAGAAGAGTGTGAAGACGAAGAGGAGAGATGAAGACAAAGGGCTTTGACTGATGAAGACCGAAAGAATTTTTGGTCGAAACGATCATATTGTGTAATAAGTAACATTTTATGTGTGTTCTTTCACAAAGTTTTTATTTTATTGTTTAGCACCAGTATTTTGAGTGTTTTTTCTGCAATTCTAGTAAGTCTTCACATTTGCCATTTGTTCACAATATGGTCTTTCACTGTAACATATATAATTTGCCGATTTGAACTTGCACTATTTTTCCAGCCCCCTTCACTAAAACAGGCCATGAAAAATTCGCATTAAGTTCTTCAAACATATGTATTTATGCAAATAATAATCTAATCAAAAGAATTAACAAAACTATCTATGAAGAAATATATCCCTCAAAAAACTGAGTTAATTTAAAATCAGAATAATTAAGCATGAAAACTACTTATTTTTTTTTCACTCTTATGTAGGAATATTTAAACAAATAAAAAATCATACCTTCGACTTATCAAAACTTCTAAGAGTTTCGTCTTTTATCATCTTATCATATAGTGTTCTAGAAAGAGAGTTGCGCAAGTAGGGTCTAACAGCCATTGTTGATTCATACCACTAACATAAAAATCAACATATTTCAATATAGCAAAAATGTCTGGTTTTCAAAATTAAAAGCAAAAATAAATTATTGAACAAAAGCAGTTAATGGACAAAAAAAAAAAGTTATTCATAAACTAAAAAAATTTCACAACTCTTCCCTACTTCAAATAACAAATCTGAAATAACTTTTACACCACTGATGAGTATAATGCATGTTGCCAATAAATGTTTTATTTGGAGTAGTTTTGACATAAATAAAGAAAACATTATTTAGAATTAATATACGTACATTTTAAATCATTAGCTAGCTTTGAATTGCTAATATTACTTCCCATGAAAACTCATTTTTTCCTGCAGTTATAGAAACTGATGCTGACATCCATCATCCTCCAAGAAGAAAGATATTTGCAGAGTCTTAGATAAAGATTAGATTCTTTAACCAACTAAATTTTTAAAAAACAGAATGTGGTCAATTAAAGCACCTGACTTGCATTATTGTAATCCTATGTTGCATTTGTAGGGAAGCGTGTGGCAAGAACCAGTTTAGAACCCAAGAACTCATTTAGTTGGTGGTAGAATAAAGGTGCTATCACACGAGAGCTCTATGCACTGCAAAATGCACGTACAACACTTTTGTACTGCAGTTTTGCCCTTCAGTCAGGCAAAAACCGTTGTGTGATAGTATTTCCCTTGACACTGGACTGTTTCGATCAATGTTGAAAAATGTTTGGTATGAATGGCGAAATCAGCCAATCAGAGCTCTAGACACTGTCCACACCTTCATTCAAGATGGCGACCTCCATGCCTGCAATGTGGACGGCGGAAATAGAAGCCGATTTTATTTCCGAAGTGCAAATCAAAAACCATTATAAACTTTTTTACTGTATTTACTTAAAAATGAACCTTCAAATTCTACCGTCAATGTCAATGTTCGAATGCACGGGGCGCAAAAGGATGAGCGATTTTTGTGACAAAAACAGCGATGACGTAATAACTGTTTTGTCACAAAACGAGCGATAACGTCGCCAAATCAGCAACCCAGTGCCAATCCACCAGATCGTTTTCTTGCCTTGCAATACAACCTTATGCCTTGCTTTTGACAAGAAAAATGAAAGCCGAAAGAGTTGTACGAGCATTTTGAAGGGCAAAAATGCGTCGTCTGATAACGGCTTAAGACACAATCCAACTCTGCCAAAAGGTACCTACTCGACCGGCCTTCAATTGCTGGGTGTTGTGGGCATGGAGGCAGTCTCATGCCACCACACTACTGAGCCCCTTCTAGAGAGTCAGTAGGAGGCTGAGTAACGATGTTCCAAGCGTTATGGAATTTTGCTACTCGTTGTGGACTTTTGTGAGGTCACTGGCACTTGTTGTAGATTTTGTTGCCGCTCATTGCAGACTTCCTTGCAGCTTGTAGCAGACTTGAAACAGCCAAGCAAGAGATGGATGGGGTCAGTACAAGTGCCATCTGTCGCTAATGGCGAGAATGCATGTTTGGTATACGGGTCATCAATGTAGGGAAGCGTGTGGTGGGAGCCGGTTTAAAACCCGAGAATTCTGCGTGGTAGAATGGGGCACAATCCAGCTTGGCCAAAATGTACCCATTTGACCGGCTTTCAATTGTCGGGTGCTATGTGAGCAGATGCAGTCTCATGCCACCAACATTTACAATACTTTTATTACTATGCTATTAATCATATTTTTGATATTATAACTGAATAAACATAACCCAGGGACAAAGCCAGAAATTTTTCATGCGGGGGGGGGGGGGGGGGGGTACGACTACTGCAACTCGCATATATGCATACATGTGTGTGATAAAGGAGTGAATATACATTTTGTAAGGCAAAAAATTCCTCATGGGGGTTATGACTCCCCCTAACCCCCCCCCTTGGCTACACCCCAGACATAACCCAATTGCTTCGGTCCAGTATAACTATTATATTCCTAATTTGTAACAGTTCATCATGTGATACTTTGCAGTAGTGCAAATAGAGATCTTTTTACACAGGGCAAGCCTTAATATTGGCACCCCTCTTAACACGGCCTCTGGGAAAAACCTTAATTTTGATACCTGCTTTCTTCCATTTTGACATTCTCCTTAAGATGGTGCCTGGGTCACATACCCTGAGCACCATACAGACCCCCACCTCCTAGTTGCAGCCCTGTCATTATGCTAAAATATATTTTGTTTTGAGGGATTATTGCCGATTATCTACTCATGGGAACTAAGCCAAAGGGGGTGGGGATACCCTTTGTAGGAGTCTTTCTAAGGTGTCCTAACCCATATTTATGCAAAGTTTTGGCAAAAACCACAGAAAAGTCCTTACGGCTAGGTTGGTGGACATGACCTGGGCTTTAACCAAGCACCTTTCGTTTTCCAGTTCAGAGCACTACATGCTCGCCTACTGGTAGGACATGCTAAAGTATAACCAAGTTGAAAAAGAGCTTTGATAAAATCTCAATAGAGCAGACTAACACTGAAATTTAGAAAACTTCCACCTTTTTAAAAAAGGCTAGAGTCTAGTCAGTTAAAAACAGTGACTCTTCACATTAAATGTTATAGCAGATTTTGCAGTTACATTGGTTGCAAAGTGCTTGTCAAACCTTAATGTAGACTTTTTTGCACTTTAAGGACTTAAATTATTGGTGTAACTGCATAGGCTTTTTGGATATTTTTAGGGTGGGCTTTAGCCCACCCTTGGGGCTCCATCTCCTATTACTGTCTGAATAGGAGAGACTCCAATACAGGATACTCATATTACTAATCTGTATAGGAGGGGCTTAGCCCACCTTAGCCCCTACCCAGTTATGGCAATATTTCAAGTACATACGGATACACATCCTTCCTAAGTTGTCATCTGTATGTGGCTACATGTTTTTTTCAAACATGCTTATGGAGAAAGTATGGCGAGTAGTAGTATTTAGAGTAATACGGACCATGCTATTAGTGAAGGAAGCATTTGATGTCTACTCTTTCATGAACAAAAAAAAAAAAAATTTAACTCTGATATTCAGTTAAGCTTGTGATGTTGCTTTTCAGTTGAGCTGACTTGATGTAATTTGTACATCAAGTCAGGGAGTGGCTCAAGAGGCTGCAGCCACCTCCGAAATGAGCAAGCATAAGATACGGAGAAAATTACATGTTCGTGGATAAATTTAAAAGTTCCCCCTTGATACCCATCTGCTTGGTATATATGTATTTGAAAGTTTGAGAAATTTGAGGTTCACCTACGGATCAAGTTAAACTTAACGTTTTTTTCTAATGAATGTCTTTCCAACTGCAATGATTTTTTTTTCTTGTTTTTTAAAACTGTATTTTCAAATTCATTTTTATATGTGAACACATTTAAGTAAAACACCCTCAAAAAAAAAAAAAAAAAAAAAAAAAAACATGTCATTGATTTTTGTATTGTATTCCAGTTTTTGACTTCTCAGCCACCCCCAATAAATTCTGGCTATGCTACTGCCTCGAGTCCTCAATGAAATTCGAAGAAGACTTTCATCTCTTTCGAATTTATCTAATTGGAATTCACAATAAGTGGTGATGAAAATTCCATTATGTCAAACAGATCAGCAAAGTTGTGAAAGATACTCGTGCTTTTCCTAATGGCTACTGTCTAGCAAGCGTAACAAGTTTCACCTGCTGGAAAGCACCTGCACAAAATTGCATTTATCCGTCTCTGAATGAAACTGATACTGTTAGAAGCCGTAGAACTAATTATCCTCTGTGCAATCTTCACTCTTATTTTGCTAAGTTTCCATCTGTACGTGAATAAGGGTATTTTTGAACATATTGAATAGTTTCCCCAAAGGTCTTTATCAGACCAGGAAGCATAGAGTTTGCCAATTTATAATACCACTTAAAACTGACATTTTATGAGCTTGAGATTGCAATCCCCCTTCTGAACTAACTGATAGCAGGTGTCCAGAAAATCATTCCTTAGTGAATCAGTGGCGGATTAATGCAAGTTTGTCGGTGGGGGGGCAGTTAATTAGAAGATTGACATATCCATCCATTTTATGGAAGTAAAATAGGATCTTTTACATTAATTTCTTTTGTCTCGGAGGGGGGAGTCACCCACTCTGCCCCCCCTTTAATCCGCCCTTGTAGTGAATCCTTTTTATTGTTATGTTGTTTTTTTTTTGCTCTCTGGAGTTGACCAGGAATAGAGGGGAAAAGAAAGTGTGTTTGGACCTTAACAACTCCTCTCTTAATTGAATTTTTTACACAAACTTTTTATAGTTTTAATTTTAAAATCAGTTTCATAAATGCACTTTAATTATTGGATGCATACTTAGTGTAGCGAGTGGCAGATACAGAAAAGTTAAGGAATCGCGATTATCACGAAGAAATATTGTCGGAGATGAGTTACTTAAATTTTAGTTCATTTTTAATTTGCCACTGACTGCAGCTTCTTATCCAACACAACTGGTGTGTTGGGTACGAGCATGTATGCCTGTAGGGAATTTTTCTAGGGGGTGGGGCAAATTTCAAAAAAAATTTCTAGATGGGGGCAAATTTCAAACTTTTAACAAATTTAGTTCTGGTTTTGCCATTTGTTTACATTATGAGACATTAACCTAAAACTCTAGGGGGGGGGGGGTGAAGTGCCCTACCTTGCCCCTCCTTATGGGCACCCATGGTTACGAGCACAGTACAGTTAGTGCTTATTTTTACAAACTCATAAGGACCACTCATAGTTTGTAAAAAGGAGCCATAAAATCATCTATGGGAGTATATTCAGGACCACTCGCTAGCTCATAAAATTGCAAGGGTTGATAAGCACTAGCATCAACTGTACAATTTATTTTGTTAACTTAAGTTGTGACCATAATTTCTGATATGATTATGGAGCAAATGCCCAATGTAACAAAAAACACTCAAAATGCCTGGTATTTAAAAAATAAAACAGTTAAAATCTTTGTAAAATAACACCATAAAAGTTAATTGTCAGGCTCTGCAGCTGTTTCAATCAAAAAAATTTTGATTTTCATCAGTAGTGATCCAAGTTATACACGGACTGGAACAGGGAACTGAAAAGAAAGTCTTCGGGTCCCTGTTTTCCGGGATCTAAATAAATGACTTGATTGCTACTGAAGATCAAAATTTTTTTTTATCGAAACAGCTATATAGCCTAACGAGTAACTTTATGGTGTTATTTTACGTAACTTTTATGGTATTCTTTTACAAAGTTTTTAATTATCAAATGCCCAATGTGCTAAGTAATAACAGCATTATCCTCTGTCATTAGTAAATTAAAAGTCGCCTAGGAGCAACGTACAAATATTTGTTTGCACTGGTGTCCTATAATGAGGTATCAATTTCTAAAGGAAGATAGCCCATTCATCACAAATATTATATATAAGAGCTTAACTTACTCATTATATTTGGTAAAGAAAAATGAAAATAAATGCAAGGCTCCATTCATATTCGATACCTAGTGGCCTGCTTGTTTTAAATCTGACCTGTGACTACGTCCTGAAACAACTGGAGATTAGAGTTAATGTGTATTCATCAGTGACTAACTAAAAATAGGAATTTTAGGTTTTCAGGCTCAAGTCCTAGCGCATAGGTTACAGAATCAGGTCAGTGAATGGCAGATTACGTACCAAATTCACAACCTACCACTGAAAACCATGTACATGTAAGCTAAATCTGTAGTAGTACCAAAAGCTTTCTCAGCAGTATGAGAAAGGTCAATAACCAGAAGTTTCAGAGCTTCTGAAGATTTATTAAAAATTTTGGATAATCAAGCTTATCACTTGGGGTAGTAAAGTCAGCATTTTAGCTAGGGGCTGGTCAGACACAGCAGCCAAGGGTCCAATACTCAGGGGGGCATCTTTTGTATACTTCTCTTCCTAAAAAATATGTCTTGGGGGTGGAAAATCGAAAAAGTGATTCAACATAAGCCGGACACTGATCAGATAGCAGGGATGTGTATAAAGTGGGGTCTCCTCCAAAAATATAAATAATTAAAAAACAGCCATTTTAAAACTTCTATTAACTCCGACAATAAGGTTCAAAATACCTGAATGCCCCCCCCCCCGGGCTTGATATGGAAACCTATATACGTTCTGTCAGATGGGTTGTCTATCTCGCAGCTCTAACAAATTGTACAGGAAAACTCTGTATAAACTATACGAAATTGTTGATTTTTATTGAAATATAACTTTACAAACTTGTAATTCTACTGTTAAAGTGTAATTTTCTCTTTTTTAAATGTGTTTTTGCAGAATATTTTTTTTAACTAATAGTAGGTCCTTTAAATACATCTCTGAAAAATATCCATGTATATGCATTTATGTACTATCAAAATAAACCCTCAAAATCTTGAATACTAATATCTTACAATAGACAGTTTCTAGTTCTTTTAAAACGAATTAGAGTTCAACTTGTTTTACCAAAATCAGAACAATCCTAAATGAGAACTAAATATTTATTATAAAAAAAAAGAAAGAAAAACACAATCTGTTGATTTTTTTTCATTATTAAGTACGCAGAAAGTAAATTATTTAAATACTACTTAATGTTTTTTTGTAATGATAATTTCGATCTTATTTACGAATTATTTGCAAGATTTTCACTTACTATGAGGTGTATAATACAATATTAAATATTTAAACTGCTATTTTACAATTTATTGGCCAAAACACTGCAGTTTCCGATTATCCCGTGCAGTACGACACACCCACCAACGATATGACAAAATAAACAACCTTTTACAGTACACACAAACTTTACAGTGTTTTCTTATACATCCCCAATATCAATAATGACACTGCAAACACACAATAACGAAATTTTCATCTTAAAAATTGAATGAAATGCCATTATGATAATGTAAACACAAACACGAGAAATATTAAGCCTAATCGAGAAAGTCTTATCGTTAAAGATATTGCGCATTAAGTCCTGGTTAAAGCTAAATGTAGAATTTTCTGTTACATTATGTGCTTAATTAATGATTCTCTGATGTTTTAAAAACTGAATGAGCCCAGCATTAGAGTTCATAACAACAATTTTCATCTCGCAAAGGTGTTCATCACGAAAACAATCTAAAGCTTACCGAGAGCGCGTATCTCAGGAGGATGGGTTACTAGAAAAACGATTTCATTTGGCGAAACTGGCGATATTTCGAAAAGGGTCAGTGACATTCTGAGGGTTCTGTAATGGCATCTCAGATTCTTTTTGATAAAAATACTGAAGTTGTACTACACGTTGGATAATGTGTTTTGTTTAATATTTTAAAAATATATCCTTACCTTTATCAGTCAAAATTCAGGGAGACTGAGGGAAAAGGGAATAGTTTATTCTTTCCCATCTCGTTCGTATGATAATTTTAGACTTTTTTTGGTACAAATGATTTTTTTTAGAGTTGCCTGGTCGTCTCCCTCCCGCTCGCCCCCTACCTGTAAAATTCGCACACACGCACAAAATAAATAAATGTAAAGAAAAAGTGAAAAATATAAATCTATTAAATAAAACGAAACAGTTTTTATAATACTCGAAAAACTTTTGTCAGAAGAACAAAATATTTTTGCACACAGACATCCTTTTATTTAAGATAAATGTCTTTCAAAAAAGTATTCGAGTATAAGCGAAATTTCCTATTTTAGCTTAGCGAATAAATCGTTACGTTTTGAAAAACGCAGAAGTCGTCCGAAATGTGAAAAATTAGAGCTTTGCCCGGACTGGCTCCTTTGGGGTCCCTTAGCTAGAGATTGAAAAGTGGACCCTTACTGGGAAATTTAATATTAAAATATGAAATATTTGAAAATCAGGCTTACGTGACTAAAAACCGCATTTAACTATTTTAACCCATTTATGCCTAGTGTCCCTTTTTTGGGACGGCATTTTCGCTATGAGTCGAAAACGTTATTTATTTTTCCTAGCCTTTATTCACGAGTATTGAGCCTACTCTACAAAATAGTTTAACATGACCCAGTAGGATGTTGATATTTCGATTTTTATGCATAATGATTTTAAAAGAAATCATCCCTTGTTCAAGAAGTTGACATCAGAAATTTATCTATTATTTCTGTTATCAGTAAAAATCGAAGAAAGTCGCAAAAATATCCAGGCACAAATGGGTTAAAGCTGTTGAGGTCCCTGATTCTTTGGGGGAAGTCGAGGGGTCTTCCGCTTCGCCACTGTGTAAAGGCGTAAGGCTACCGGGAAATAAATGATCAAATTACTTTGGCACATATTACTTTGATATATATCAGATTACTTTAATTATAAAGTATTGTATCCATTACAGGGGATGGGGTCCTCGATGTGCCCCCCTTAGGTCAGATGCCCCGGCTATCGCCGACTAGCTGACCTGGTCAGTCCAGGCCTGTACATACCGTATTTACTCGTGTATAACGAGCACTTTTTTTTTTTTTTTTCAAAAATTTAAGACAAAATCTCTGAGTAAGCGTTATACATGGAATATATTTTTTTACTGCTGCATGCAATGCACGATGTACGCACGAATAAAAAAAAAATAAAAATAAATTCAGAGTGGATAATAAAATTGAAAATTGTTTTCTCAATAAAAGTTTGACAGCATATTCACTCACGCGTTATTTTTTAACCCTTTTTTGGGACGGCATTTTCGCTATTAGTCGAAAACGTTACTTATTTTTCCTAGCCTTTATTCATGAGTATTGAGCCTCAACTCTACAAAATATTTTAACATGACCAAGTAGTATGTTGATATTTCGATTTCTATGCATAATGATTTTAAAAGAAATCATCCCTTGTTCAAGAAGTTGACATCAGAAATTTATCTATTATTTCTGTTATTAGTAAAAATCGAAGAAAATCGCAAAAATATCCAGGCACAAATGGGTTAATATAGAAAATCGCCAGTAGTACTATTTTTTAACGCTCACTACCAATTCTCATTGCTCTACTTACTATTATCTTCGCGGTCCTTGTCATCCCTAGCACAGTCAACGACTCACTCTTACGGCCGTATTCACCAAACATTTGACATTAGTCATGAAACGCGTGTTATAGTCACCTGTAAGATATCTTATCGATGACTTTAACACGCCAGTTTGGTTTAATCCGCGTGTCAAGTGTTTGGTGAATACGGCCGTTAATTGTTTATCTACTGACGGTACTTAGAAGCACTCTAAAAGTAAAATTGTTTTAAAAAAAATTTCATTGATTCATTGTAACCATTTCTTCAAAAATTCAATACCAAATACTTCATTTAATCAGCTTATACCAAAACTGAATGTTCTATTTTCTATTAGAGTAAAATTATTTTTAATGGACAGCTTTTCGCCCCCTTTCTAATCATGTCGAGCCAGAGGGGGGGGGGGGAAGTATGAGCATTAGTGAATTTTCAGACGTTGGTTTTATGATTAAAAGATTAGATTTCCAAAAAGTGTGTCAATCAAAGTATTACTTCACTATTCTTCAATTTTTGTGTTACACTCTTTTGAAAAAAAAAAAAAAAAAAAACAATATTTGATTACGAAACGATCATCAGAGGTATTGCTAGTGTTTGTTAATTTTCTTCTTCATTTTATTTCTTACTGCAATATTTAGTAGGGGTCATTCATTGAAAAACTGAAACAAAAGAAAAGAAACAGTTTCAAGTTCATATTCTTGGCAATTCTTAATGCGGTAGATAAAGGGTTAACAGACATCGTCTTCAAGTCCGTCCACTTAAATTTCACTCACTTTCAAATTCACTTACATGTCAAATGGTGCACGTTGTAGACGAGATGTCAAAAAAAAAAAAAAAAAAAAAGCTTGTTTTTCTTATGAAGTACGGGGTGCGCGTTACACACAAGTAAATACGGTATAATTTTAAATAAATAATAAATGCAAAAATTCATATTTTATGAAAAATAATTTTTTAATATTTAATATGTTTTTAATAAATAGTAAATAATTCACCAAATAACCTGAAAATCAAACGACTGGCATTTGCTAAATAATTTTCAATATACGAAACCAACGCAGGAAGTTTGACTTTCGATCGAATATTTTTTTGCGATATTGTAAAGAATATCCACCAAGTTTAATTTTTTTTTTAAATGTTCTTGGGGTTTTCGCTTGGCAAACGAGGCCTGCATATATATTACCTCCAATTATTCTCGAGACTTTTACCACAAGTAGCTGTCTCCAGTCGTTCCAGTATCCTAATGGTACAAAATAATAAGATAGAAAAAGAAAGACTAAAGAGAAAAATAGAAAAATAAAAGAGGAATAAAGCTTAAGAAATTAATAAAGTACTACTAAAATGAAATGGGAAAACACGATTTGAAAGCCACGTGCAGACATGGCTGCCCAAAACCATTATATTCACTAAGTTTTAATTTAGTATTGATAAAATATTGGTTTTTTTTTTTAAATCATCTTTCTTTTTTTCTGGGGAGGGGGGGGGTGCTAATATATTTCTTTAAAAAGATGTTGTATAAAAATTTCTTGAAAATATTGTCAAATTATCCTTTTAAATTCACCAATTAGAAATAATTCAAAGATAAAAATCATCATTTCCGAAAAAATTTCTTTTTAAAAGTAAAACAGATTTATCGAATTTCTTTCTTTCTTTCATTGCTTATTTTTATTTAAGTTATTTTTTAAATGATTATGATACAAAAACGTACTTTTCTTAATTTTTCTTTAAAATTTCACATTTAAACCTATAGAAATCTACGCTTTATAAATTTAAAAAGAATTAGAAATTCAGAGATGTTAGTCTGGCCTATTAACACAAATTAAATTTTGGAAGGAATTTTTAAAAGCATTTTATCATTTAAATAATTGATTTCGTTGCAATTCAAAGGTATTTGTGTTTTTAACTTATAACGTTAACATTGACAAAATATTTTATTGACATTGGTGGCATTTATTTAATAGTTTACTTTCGCTCTTTTACTATAATTACTAATTACTATTTTTTATTCCACCAATGTGCACCGATATTCACGAAAAATACTGTTCACTATCAGCTAAATTACAACTGTTACTTACTTTAAAAATTACTTTATTAACCCTTTAATTCCCACTATGAAAAATACGAAGCAAAAAAATATTTCTTCGTTGAAATGATGTTGTTTTAAGTCAAATAACTTAAATATAATATTGCAGAAAAATTATTTTTAATAGTTTTTTTTTTCAATGGTAGCATTATGATTTTAAAACTTTTTTAAACATTGCAATGGAAACTTTTCAAAAATGCATTTTGTATGTAGTGAAAAAGCATATATTTTCTTACATATAAATGACAATTATTAATTTTTCTCGTAATAAATATTATTAAAAAAGCAGAAAAACTTGAGAGTAGAACCTGTTGCAAGTAGAGCCAAAGAGTATAAACATGTTGTTTCTAAAATATTTTAATATTTTTCATCCATGAATGTTGGCATCTGTGTACCCTAACTACTGTTATTCAGTGGCGTATACAACGGGGAGGGTTGGGGGTTCAAACCCCACTTGTCAATTTTTTTTTTTTAGCAAAATATCCATAAATTTTGGATCTTTAGCTTAAATAATACGTATTTTAACACACAGTTATGCCTCCCCCCCCCCCTGAAGAAAGTCTGCATATGCCACTGCTGCTACTATTAATTGAAGGTACAGCTAATGGTTTCATGACTTCAAAATTACATTTCAAAATGTATTCCTATGTAAAAAAGAAATAGCGTTTAAAGGATGGTAACCTATTTGCTGCGTTGGGCATTAGAGGTTTAAAAATTAATTTTATTAAAAATAAAACGATGATTATTTATTAAATCAACTTAATTAATAAATTATAAAAAAACTATGGGATTCTTATATATATAATACTTATATATATATATGAGACGTCAGATATTTCAAGTAAAGTTTCAGAGTTAAGGCAGGTAATATGGTTTATTGAACATTACATTTAAGTTACAATTTATCAGGTTGTAACGAAAGTTTTCCGCCATATCTGCCTGAAAAACTAACTTCTAACTCCTTAGACATCTGTTTTTGAACTTTCTGTACCAAACCTGTACCGTATCACATGATACAACAATAGTACTTAAAGCTGTACTCATAATTCGTTGATATTCTGTAGCTGACTTTTTGCAACAGAACTGGAAGTAAATGATGGTTCTAATCCTCTAGAGTGATAGTTCGATTTGAGGCACCTTGTTCTTAATGATAACTATATTTTTTACAGATTTCACAACACAGTGTCATAAAGCAAGTCTCTTTCTTTCAAATGCCAAAAATCATTTGACAAAATAGGAGCAAATACGCCAACGCGAACTGTGTGCTTCCGATGTTTGCGGTGGCAGGAAACTTTCGTTACAGCCTAATAGAATGAGAAGAGGGAAGGGGAGACGGGTACAAGAATCAGCGTGGACTCATTAAGTAGTTCCAGTGGCAGAAGTCTCTCGATTTTCGATGTGCGGGAGTATTTACGCCTACCACACCACGTGGTTTGCGAAGACATAACTCCGCCTCTCTCTTATCTCTGATCGAACCACACACATTTACCAACATGACCCGCATCCGGGGCTACAAGGGCGTGGGGACACGTGTACATCTAAAGAGCTCAGAATCGACGGCCTGATGTCTGACAAATAACAAAATAAATAAAACATAGCTCCAGAGCGCGCGTGGCAAGTATGACAGGAAAGCAAAACTTACAGTGAAAGTACCCGCTTGAACAATACCCAAACTAGTAAAACCCAAATTATCTTTTTATACATTACATATATATAACATCATTAAAAAATCAGTAACAGTTCCTCCGAAAAGAACCGACAGGAAAAATTTTCTCGTGTACACGATTCCAAATATGGTTAAGGGACGAAGAAAAAAAAAAAAAAAAGAACTGCACATGGATCTTTGAATGGAGGATATCGACTCCTTGGGTTCTAGGCTATAAAAGTCACGTGACGGTGGAAAAAAAACAACCTTTCCTCCATAGGTTTATGTGCTGGACTCTTGGTAATGAGTGCAAAATTACAAAAATAATAATTATGCCTCTGTATTGTGCTGCTGCTGCCTATTGATGTTTCAATAACTCTCAGGAACCTGTGCATGACAACTAAAAGATATCTTTTCCCAGATTCCCATTAAAAAACGCTAACACATTAAAACTTATACTGAGACGAGGCTATTTCAGTCACGTGTCGATGGAAAATATACACTTCAGCCAATCAGATAACAAGATTAATTATCAACACAGCCGAAAGGTCACGTGTTGGTGGAAAAATGACGTCACATGGATATCGTCCATTGTATTTGCCACAGAAGAATGGCGTCGTTTTCCTTCGGTGAATGTTCTCTATTATTCTGTGTAGTCATTTAGGAAGTCGTCTACGTATCAAAGAAGAATCTAAATAAGATACGAAAATTCAATTGCGGTCATATCTTTTCCCTTGATATTCGAAATCACCATACAAAAAAACGATGCGAGGTCTTTTTTTTTTCTAATGGCCGGGCCAACGGCCTACTGGAGGGGGCCGCAGATGCTGGTCATTTCAGTATGGAGGCGCCTATTAGGCAGACCAACGTTGGTGGTCTCCTCATTTTGAACACATTACAGATGAGAGACCTAACATCTGAAATCGGCACTCCCAGAGGTATCGTTTAACCATGGAGAACACTGGATCCACGAACAGATTTTACGTGCACCAGCTCCCATTCCACACACACACACAAAAAAAAAGTAGTAGAAATAATAATAATTTTCAACGAATAGGGCACGAGTTGCAAAGCCCGAAGAATTACCTCTAATTTTTAAAATCATAACTCTGCAAACGTCGAATACGTCCCACTATACATTGTTTCAAAATATAATTTATAAAAACCCAGCGGTAACGATTGCTTTGGGGTTTTGTATACACCTTCTCAAAAAGTATACGAGCGTCACAGGGGCGTAGCCAGAAATTTTTCATAGGGGGGTTACGACTACTACAACTCATATATATGTATACGTGTGCGTGATAATGTAATGAAGAATATACATTTTGTATGCAAAAAATTCCTCATGGGGGGGTTATGACCCCCTAACCCCCCCCCCCTTGGCTACGCCCCTGGAGTGTCAGTTTTCCTATATTGGTTATGGTTTCATTATAAAGTCCCCACTAAAAATAATCTTAAGATTTTCTTCAGAAAATGCCATATTCCTCAGACATTCTGCAGAAATTTTATGATAATTTAGAGATTGAACCTTATCTTCAAAATATCTGCAGATTGTTTACAGACATTTTGCAGACATTTTGAATATCTTAAAACGACAGACATTTTTCTTAACATTTTCTTAAGAATCTAAAGACAAACCCGCAGATTCAACTTTGTCTTCAAAATATCTGTAGATTTTTTTTGCAGTTGTCAAAATTTTTTAACCTGCAGTTAAATTCTTCCTTCCTCACTAAAAGTAAGTAAAGTGTCCCATTTCGAGGGGGCAGCAGCCCCCTCAGGCTACGCCCCTGCTGTGCAACATAGTATTAATTAACTTGCAGTTAAATGCTACCTTCCTCATTAAAAATAAGAAAAGGGTCTCATTTCGGGTGGGGAGAAGCCCCCTCAGCCCCCCTCTGGCTACGCCCCTGCTGTGCACAAAAGTATTAATTAATCTGCAGTTAAATGCTACCTTCCTCACTAAAAATAAGAAAAGGGTCTAATTTCGGGGGGGGGCAGCAGCCCCCTTAGACCCCCCCACCCCCTCTGGTTACGCCCCTGCTGTGCACCATAGTATTGTGCACATCTTCTGAAAAATGTTCACCCTTCATCAGCTAGAAAAATTTCTACCAGCTTCAAGAGAAGAAGAGTTCCTTTTGTAGTTGGTGGAACATTTTTTCCAGCTGGTGAAGGGTGAATATTTTTCACCCAAAACACACTTACTGAAGATAAGTATATTTTATGTGAGTTATTATACAAAGTAATATGATTTCAACTTTTTAAAACTAGTTTCCTGTTGAGTGTTTTTTATTAACAACGTCTAATATTTACAGGTTGAATCACAATTCCCTCCTGGGTTTGAAAGGCTTATAAAAAACATATATATTACCAATACAGCAACAAAGGTGACTTTATCGGAGAATTATTGGAGAAAGAAATGTTACAAGTTTTATTTCGCAAAAGTCCAATATGTGAACCTTTCGTGACAGCGTCGGATTAAGGCAATTTTGTCGGGGTTGGGTGGTGGGCAGTTAGTTTGTTTTGCCAGAAAGACAAAACTTGCAATGTTTCTATCTCCAGTAAAGTCTTCTCCAAGAAAGAATCATTGCAAGTACTGTTTCAGAAATAACGGGCGTCCTCGTCTTTGGATTGGACGAGGTTCTATCACGACAATCGTTTTCTTTCGTGGCCACCTCGCTCTCCGGACCTAACTCTATACGATTTTTTTTTTTAATTTCTTTTTAATGGCTCAAAAGCTACTAGCGCAAAGTGAGAGGAATTTCAGAACGTCGGATTAAATTTGGATTAAAAACATCGTAACTATTCATGACCACCGAGTGACATTATAAGTGAATTTCTGTTCTATAATCGAGTGATTGAAGGTAACTGCATCCTTCGAACTGCCTTGTTGGTTATCACGCTATCTTAAAATCCGATCAACTTTCTCGCTGTACAGCTTTCAGACTGATTTTCTCTATTGTTACCTTGACGACAGCGATCTCCAACCAATGAACAATAGAGACAGTCGGTCTAAAAGTTGTTCGGATTTTAATCTAGTGTGATAACCCTTTAAGAGAGTTGTCATTGTAAACTTGTTCACTACACTTTAACTGCAAATACAAGCTCAAGTATATTTGTAGTCCCCAAACCAGTGGCGTATATAGGTTTCAATTTCGGAGGGGGCCAGATCTGGTACTTTTTTTTAAGGAAGGTGGGGGGGGGGGAGGCAGATTTGTGTGGACAAAATTTTTTTGTAAATTATAAGACCTTTCAATAGTTTTTAAAGCATCAGAGAAATTAGATACTCAGTGATTTTTACAGGAGTCATTCAAAATCAGATAAAGCATCCAAACCAAATAATGATAGTAATAATACGGCTTATAACAATAAAAAAAATGGTTTAACATCTTCGCTTCAGAGGACTACATATGTGGACTTTCTGGTTTTCGCCGTTAAACCGATGATGATCAGGGCCCGATCATCACAATATTGGGCCCAGGGCAAATACAAACTTTTGGGCCTTTGCACTTACGAGAAATTGCATATTAAGTATTTAAATAGTTTTTGACACATATATATATCTGCAGAAATAAAGTTTAAATACTAAATATATGAATACATTGCAGTAAAGAGTATTAAAGGATTTTTGCATGCATGAATAACATTTATTTTTACAAATGATAAATATCTAGACACATGCTACATACACTTCTATACTAAACTTCTTTAAAATATAAATGAAAATAATTGCAAAACTTACTGTACGTATCTTAAAACTAATGAGATTTTCTTATAATAAAATTTACAAAAAGAGGCTGATACGTTGGTTCAAGGATTTTGACCTAATGCTGATGGGCTTTAGAGAACCCTTAGTAGAGTAAAATGTCTGAGAATTAGCTTTCGACTCAAAAAAATGACAATTCAATTTTTCTACAAAGTTTTTTTTATAAATTAATTGATAAAAATCTGTTGAAAAGTACAAAAATTTTGGGCCCTTGAAATTAGTGGGCCTAGGGCAAGTGCCCCGGTTGCCCTGCTGATAAACAGGCTCTGAAAATGATTTTATCTCGTGTGAATCTGTGAATTCTGCACAGTGACGCACATATTTTATTATTGTTTGCCGTTACACAAAAGAATATTTGAATGTTATTGAAATTTATCAAGTTGAATTTGTGATTTTTTTTTTCTCAAAGCTCATTTAATTGAAAAGAACTCGTAGGACATCATTTATCTTTAAAAGTTTCTTGACAATCTTCGTTTATAAGGGATAACAACTTTTTACTACTGAAACAGAGATTAAGAATTAGTCTTTTTTTTTTTTTTTTTTTTTTTTCGAAAAAAATATTTGAAAATATGTTTTCTACTTGTCATTCTAAAGCATAAAAGGTTTCTTTGAAAATAATTATACGATTATTTTTTAATTTGAGTTATGAGATTTATGTCGTGTCTGAAGTGGTTATTTTAAATCTCATTGTTACTAGAGTTAATGTTTTTAAATAGCAGTTCTTCAGTAATTGCTTTGGATTTTCGGTAGGGAGCCGGGCCCCTACTAGGTGGTCGTGGGGGTCATTAAGTGGCGTAGCCAGAATTTTTTAATGGGGGGGGTACGACTACTGCAACTCATATATATGTATACGTGAATGGGATAAGGGAGTGAAAAATATACATTTTGTACGGCAAAAAATTCCTCATGTGTGTGTGTGTGTGGGGGGGGGGTTATGACCCCCTAACCCCCCCCCCCCTTTGGCTACGCCACTGGTGGGGGATGCCACTAAGGTAGGACACACCGATTTCCTGGGAAATTATTTTCTAGCTACTTGCCTGTTGCCTCTTTTGTTTTTAAGTTTATTATTATTATTATTACTGTTGATGATTATTAGAAATACTTTTATTCGTGAACAATTTCAAAATTAAAAATGTACTTTTAAAACGTTTCATCAAAAAATGTGTTTAGTAAATTAAGTTGATTGTCTCTATGATTAAACCCTAATTCATTCAAAAATTTTCTCTTACAAATACATTGTTTTCTTAATGTTGAGGGATTATACTTTAGTTCTGTATCTACCGTCAAAGAAGTAAATTATTAATTATCCCATGAGCTTGCATTATTTTGCAAGTTGCAATTTATGTAAGCAGTTTTTTCTTTGTGAAATTTTCTTTTAAAAAATCTCCATTAAAAGCGATAAACTTGTCGTTCTGGGGTTCATAAAATCACAGCCAACAAAATTGTTGAATTTAAATGCTCAATATCTATGCATTAGGCGCCATCTTTCGGCTTTAAACTTAGTTAATATTCAAGTAATCAAATATTTTCCGTGAATTTAAAATTCAGTTTAAAAAACTAGCAATTAGACAAACCTTTTTAAGTGACTTCATTTATTTTTAATTTACTAAATATTTGTCAAGGATTAAGCTGTATACACTTTAAATTTATGCTTCCTTAATTTTTATTCTAAAAAAGAAAAGCAATTTATTTTATAATTATTTAAAAATGACAAATTTGTATGTGTAAAATGTATAAAATAAGAATAATGTTTGTAGAAAATAAATAATGTTTAGCTCATTATTTCATGGTGAGTGTGAGGGGGGGGGGAGGATATTACCTACAAGGTGAGAATTTCTGTGGAATTAAAGTTTTTGAGCGAAATATTGATTGATATCGATTTTTTTTCATCCTCGGTTTTTATGCGCAGAATGTAAATTTAGAACAGTAGGCTTAGTAAAATTTGTGGTAAAGGAAAGACAAAAAAGTCTACAGCTTTTATTAACAGTCTCCAATACTTTAACAGCTAAAGAGTTGTCATTTAAATTCTAATGAAACTTTCATCAACACAGCTCATCTCCCTAATTTCAGAGTAAGTGACCGTTATCTTTAAAACAGTTATCTGCGCAGAAGAAAGATAAGATCTTAAATTAATTTACTGATTGCTTGGACTGCGCAGGATTATTTGATTATTTATCATTATTTATGCAAATTAGTGGCTAAGTATTTGTTAAAAAGCCATGCTAATACATATAACATGAGTTTTTAAGTGTTTTTAATGTTTTAATTTTTGTTTTAATGAGGTATTTTTATTCGATCAAATGTGTCGAAGGAGGCTTAAAAAATTGCATTTCTACGCACATTTTATGACGTAGCTGAAAGGATGTGAAGTAATTGGGCTGCCGTGAGAGGACACTGCTGTTTAACGAAGCTTGCTCCATAGTAATGAGCATTCGCTTTTTTTTCTTACTTTTTTTTTAATACTCATTTTGCTATGTTCAAAGCAAATGTTTTTTCCTTGTTATGCCGTGTTCCTCCAATCACTGCAAGTTTATCGATTTCCTTCTCGGTGCAGCATATCGAATTTGTCAGAGCATACGAAAATGCATTTTTATCATGAAATGCTGTTTTTAATCATTTCCAAAAGAGCGAAGCGTTCATTTTTCTTTTGCAATTTTTTTCAGGCTTAAAACATGCTTTATTTAACAGGGTTTGAATCACAACATCTAGAACTCTGAGTCTTGTTTTCGAGTAAAATGATAAACATTTAGGTAATTAACAAAGATAAAATTAAAAAAAAAATACTTTGTCAAATCACAAAAATCATGGGTATCAATTAAAATATTTAATCATAGTCCTGCATGAAACACCCTACAAAATATTTATATATAAGTATTTTTTTGGAAATCATATGCTAAAGTGCTAATTATCACCTATATTTCATGGGTTTTCTATTTAACTAATAATAATTAATAGCTTCATAAAATTCTTTAATCGCTGTTAGTCACCCCAATTAGAATTACTTAAGTTTAAATCTGGTTACTGTTTTCTGATTATTAGCATATTAGTAACTAATACATTGTGATGAGATTGATACCTTTCTAGAACTTTTTTTGTTATACTTTATCTTTGCAGTTACTTCTAAAAGTAATCATTCTCAAAATTTCTAAATTCGTTTATTGAAGCAGATTAATGATAATAATAAAAAAATTAAGTTAAACGAAATAAAATAAAGACAGTAATTATTACCACTCTGATATCGTATTGTGAAGTGAAATTTTAAAACTAAGATTGATAAACAAATGACATTTAAAATATTATAATTTGCACTATAAATTGTATAGTTAAAATCAATTAAATACGTTTTGATACAAGATAATGGGATATTTTAATAGAGAAAAATCTTCATAAATGTCATTGATATAAATCTCAGGTATTTAAAATACTTATCGATTGAATGAAGTGAATAACGAAAACACAGGAAATTAATCATTGCAGAAAAAAAAGTACTTTTTATAAACTTATCAAGTAAAACATAAAGCTTTATTATAACGATATAAAATACAAATAGTGTGTTTTATAATACAATTACTTAAGACATCGGCTGCTACTTTCATCAGTTTAAGCAAACAAATACCAAAAAAGAAGTAGTCTAGAGGAAGTCAGTGTAACCACCTTTGTTATTACTATGCTAAATACCCTTTTTAAAATTACTTTAAAATTCTTATGAATTCAATTATACTTCTTTGTTATACTTTGAAAAAGAATTATATTTTATTCATAAAAATTCATTATTGTTTAACCCAGCTTATGAGTTATGACCCGAAAATTGAGTGCATTGTGAGCGTAGAAGTACGCGAATAAAGCATTTTTGCAATAAATAGCTTAAACAAACCAATCAACTTTTCAAATATTTTGACACTTCTTCTCTTACAATTGTAAAACGCAGCTGATCCCATTATAAACTCTCTTTGGCTTCCAAAATCTACGCCTAAAATATAAATGCACTGTGATTCTTAAAGTCTTGTGGCTCATTAATAAAAAGAAAAAGAAGTAATTTTGACAAAAGACAAAATATTTTTATTAAACCCTTCTTTAAATTAATTAAATTCCCTTTTTTTTTTACAGATTTGTTTTATTGATGCGTTCAATTTCTCTGTTCTTACACTGTATTAATTAAAAACAATGCATTATTCTTGATTCATGCAGTAGACATTCTGCATTGCTTTTCGAAAATACTTTTACAAAATAGTAGTTTTCTCAGTGAACAGAGGCTTTAATTGAATAATAATACCAAAATATTAATCTAATATTTTGTGATTAGTTAAATAAAGGAAACGCACTTTTGAATATTTATAGTCTTATAATTAAAAATTTATTTTAAGTGTTATCAACATTAAATATTTTTCGTTTGATATCATGATATTTTTAACTGCCAAACAAGTTTAATATTCCTTATGAAGTAAAGCATTAGTAAATAAGTTTGTGTTCCAAAGTGTTTTAAGACTGATGCGGCGGTAACAGCAATATATCAAAATACGTTTAAAAAAAAGTAACTGTTCTGTTCAAAATGCATGGTGAAATCCTCAGCCATCCCTGCAGTATCCCTGATTTGTCTCTGTTGTCTGAGATAGACATACATATTTTCATTTGTAAAAGTTTAGATAAAAATATTTAAATATTTTGAATATCTTAAATATTTTTCATATAGCACTTCCACAAAACTACATTAATACAGAATTTTACACACACACACACACATATCTATCTATCTATCTATCTATCTATCTATATATATATATATATATATATATATATATATATCCTTCTAGTCCTTTTAATTCTAGAATGTGAAATAAAATGCTTTGTTTCTGTTTAAATCGAAAAGTGATATAGTAATATTTCAGTTTAGTAGGAAAACTCCCCAATGAAAATAAAAACAAAACTTGCAAATAAAATAAATAAAATCATACACTTTTCAAATAAGGACTAGTCTAATTTTTATCACAAAAAGTGAATTTTTTGTTGTAAATTCAAACTTAGCTTCAACAATAAGACTTATAGTTCATTTTAAACTTTTGATTTTAAAAATGATACGGCACTACGAAACTGTTGCGAATACTTTTTAAACTTAGAATATTTCTGCTTTTTAAAAAAATATACATCTATGACTTAAGTTTTCAAAAATATAGATTAAGTAAGGATTTTTCTGAAAACCCTCTATAACATAGATCTCTTCAGTACGATATGAAATCAGAATATTTTTGCGAGCGTTTCTTATGTTTTTATCTGTTTTTCTTTTCCGAAAGACTTGAACTACGTCATAGTTTTTTTTTCTCTTCTTTTTTTAAGGGGTTCTTGACACACATGCAGCACTTTGACTTGTAACTGGGACCCTGGGGAGGTTGAACATTTTTTTATAACATTCGAAACTCTTCTCACCGGAAAAGGAACCTCCCTTTAGATGACGGTTTCTTCAGTTGAAGAAATGAAGGAGAGAAAAAAAAAAGCCCTTTTGAATAATATTTATGTTTCCTAACAAATTTCTTCAGTTTATAATTTGTTAAAGACTGTTACAGAATCGGACATTATCATAAGACGTTTTAGATTGAATTTACTACATCTAATTGAAATAGACTTTTTTTACTTTGTTCTTTTTAAACCAATTTCCATTTCAAGTTTTTAATTTTGATTATTAATTTGTTGTTTTTTATGTATTAAACTAATTATTAGCATAGTTGACTTGTAAAAAAACATCTGCCTTGACTGCAGATGACAGAATACTATCTTTCCATCTGCCTCATTCTTAAAAGCATTTCTCTAAATCTTACAAAATTTGTTTGATTAAGTGGCTTGACTGTTTCGTTTTGTTGAAGCAACAAAAGTTTGCTTAATTCAACTAAATTGATTTAACAAACGCTTTTTACTTTCCGAACATGTACCATGTAAGGAAAGTATTGTAATCATGAAAAAATTCGACTTCGAGATTTTGGTGTTTTTACACGTTTTGAGGGCTTCTGAATCCATTTATGCTATTTTTACGAGATGTATGTATGTATGTGTGTATGTGTGTGTGTGTGTGTGTGTGTATGTGTGTGTGTGTATGTGTGTTTGTGTGTATGTGAGTGAACACGATAGCTCCTGAACGGAGCATTCGATTGAGCTCAAATTGGATATATATGTCATAAACCACCGTCGCAAGACCGGTATTGATTTTGGTGTGTATAGGACTTAAAGTTTTTCTACAGGGCTACGACAAAGATTTCTTTTACATTATGGCCTATGGGGGGAATTTCTTGAAAGTGCGCTAGCGTTTAAACGGTAGATTCGATTGAGCTCAAATTGGGTATATATGTTATAAACCACCGTTGCAAGACCGGTATTGATTTTGGTGTGTATAGGACTTATAGTTTTTCTACAGGGCTACGACAAAGATTTCTTTTACATTATGGCCTATGGGGGTAATTTCTTGAAAGTGCGCTAGCGTTTAAACGGTAGATTCGATTGAGCTCAAATTGGGTATACATGTTATAAACCACCGTTGCAAGACCGGTATTGATTTTGGTGTGTATAGGACTTATAGTTTTTCTACAGGGCTACGACAAAGATTTCTTTTACATGATGGCCTATGGGGGGGAATTTCTTGAAAGTGCGCTAGCCTTTAAACGATACATTCGATTGAGCTCAAATTCGGTATACATGTTATAAATCACCATCCTAATACCGGTATTGATTTTGGTGTGTATAGGACTTATAGTTCTCCTAAAGGGCTACGACAAAACTTTCTTTTATGTTATGGCATAATGGCATATGGGGAGAAATTCTTGAAAGTGCACAAGAGTTTAAACGGTGCATTCGATGGAGTTTCAATTTGGTATATATGTTTGAATTATTCATCGATTACACGAAAGAATTTTGTTTATTCATCTAGTTAATTTGGCTTATTTCAACAAAATAAGATATCTAGGCAAATAGATTAAATATACAAAAAATTTGCTAATTTTTAACCAATAGTTAGGTTAAATTAACAACATATTTTGCTGATTTATCGAAAAATTTTGGACAAAATCATTGTGTTAATTCAACAAAAATTTGTTGGTGCTAAATCAACCGGATTTTTATTTTTTCTTTCTTTCTTTTTGATTTTTGTTTTCTTCTTTTTTTTCTTCTTCTTCTTCTTTTTTTTTTTTTTTTTTTGGTAATTTAAGAAAACAGTTTTTTTTTTTTTTTTTTTTGTGTGTGTGCAGACAAACCTTGCGAAATTCTTCATCTTAGCAACTGAAATTCAACTAATAACAGTGATTTACTTTAAAATAGCTGAATGTGGGCCCATCTGTCTTTTCAAGAGATACAGAACGCTCTTTTTAATCCAGTTCATCGGGTCTTCCAGGCTAAGAAAAAGTCAGGGTGCAAGTTGGGCACTATGATTACTTTTTAGGTTCGGTTTGGTTGGGGCGCAGGGGAAGGAGGGGGCGGATCTCATTTGGATCTTTCAAATATTTTAGTATTAATTTAATACAAAAATGCCAAATTGTATCATATGTTTTAGAATAGTTAATTTGGTTTTGTGCTAGTGCTATACTACAGATATTATATTTACTACATATACAGCATTTCTCGTAAACATTTGCAAGTACAAGCAATGGCGCACCCAGGATTTTAGTTTAGGGAAGACTGGAGCTACAAATACTTTATAAAAACCTCTTTTATATATATATATATAAACAATTGCCTAAACTCGATTATAAGGACTTCAATTATAGTTATAAGAGAGTTATATTTGTTATAAGAGATATTATATTGTATCTAGGTTATTATACTACATAGTTATAAGAGAGTTATATTTTTTACATTATCTCAAAATATTCTGAACCAGTTGCCCATAAAACACAAGCCGACTCTATCAACGTAACTTGTTTATAGAGTCATAGATAATTATCTGATCTTTTCAGTGACACTGTAACCAAAAAAATTACCGTATTTCATACACAACTGTAGGTATTTATTTAAAAACCAACGTCCTTTTTTTAAAAAATAATGAAGGCAATTGAAGAAAAAATATTTTAATTTTAATTTATTTGTGACAGTTTTCAAAGCTTTTCAGATTTAAATCTCCACCTTCAAGGGGTGGGGGGCTTTAACCCCCATAGACCCCTCTCTAGGTGCGCCTATAAGTACAAGTATATATGTCGGTGGTAGAAACTTAAGATAAATATCATGAAAATTTTAGTATGCTATAAAAATATTCATTATATCGACGACTAGGTGGGGAGGTTCGGGCCACTTCCTGACTCCCAATTCGGGCGCTCATAGTACAAGGACTTATACAACGTCCCAGCAAACACACACAGGTTCTCTGAACGTCTATTAACGTTCAGAAAACGTCTTCTGAACGTTAATAGACGTTCAGAGAAACTGTGTGTGTTTGCTGGGAACGTACTATATAACTGAAACTTTAGATACAGTTAACAGCTATTACCATGAGTTTAAAATGTCATCTGTGATCATTTTAAAGTATTAGCACTCTAAAGCTTCTATTTAAATTTCACAGCATCCTCATACAAGGCGCCAATACAAAAGTAACCATCAATCAAAAGTAATATTGAAAATATTAATCATAATATTATATAGATAGTTTATAAATGTCATGTATATTTGTTTAAAAAATTCAAAAAAGATTTTTTAAAAAAAGTACATACATTTCTTCGCTCTAAGAAAGAAACATAATTGCATCTAGATATACTGATTTTAAATCATGCACAAGATAAAATAAAAATAAAGTTGTATAAAAAGTGTTACCACGGCGGATAAAGAAGTTAGAAAGAAAAAACGTAAAAAGTAGAAGAAGACGTAGGAAATAAAACAAGTGATGATAATTTTCTATTGATGTAGTTCCAACTGTGTGAAGTAGATATATTTGTTTTAAATAAATTTAACCGTTTCTTTTTATTGTGTACTTAACAAAAACCCTTGCTATTAAACGAACATAACTGCATTAGAAAAAGTGTATGTGTCTTTATTCGGTTACAGAGCAGATTTTCGGTGTCTATTAATTAATTTGAAATTAAATACATTTGAATAAAGTGTATAAAAATTCATATAATTTAATAGGCGTACAAAGAAATCATGTGGTGTCCATATCAGATTTTTAATTTTTTTTAAAAATCAAAATACATTTGCAGCCTGAAATATGTAAATATAGATACTACAAAAAAAGGCTGATTTTTTTAATTTATAAATTATTTCAGTTTCAAAAAGTATTTTAGAAGAAAATTTCAGCTTCCTCTTAAATTACTTTCTGCAAGGATATTCACCATCTTTAAAAGTCTCTAAGACATCATTAATGGACATCATTCATCATTCGGCTCCTCATAATTGACTTCATCAATATCATTATTTTCGGAAAAAAGGACTGCTCTCGAAAGAAAGTAGTAAAACTATCGAACAATGCACTAAAACTTTTAGGGCTGTAATTTATAGGTTTTTTTTCCTCTGAATAGTTTTTTTAAATTTTGACATGGATTTCGTTGATAATATGAAGTAATTAAATTATATTTTCAATTTCAATCTGAATATTAATTGTCCATTTCTATAACAAAAATGTATTAAATATGTTTAAGAAAATGACTTATTCTTTTTGTCTTCGATCCTAGTACCATAATTTTATAGTAATAGTATATCTTCTAATCTAATTACTACAAGCAGTGGCATATCTGTTGTATGACAGGTAGGGTACGTGCCATGGGTGACAGTTTAACGCGCAGTGTTCCCGCTCTGGGAACACCCAACTCTGACGTTTTGACTGTTGCCAGTCACGAAGAATAGATTGGATTTCTATAAAAATAGTTACGGGTGACATAGCTCCACGAGATTCTTTTACTTTTCAGCACGTCATTTCCCGTTAAAAAAAAAAAAGTCACGATTTTTTTTTTTAACAGGACTGACATCTGCTGAAAAAAGGAAGAATGCGAGAACAGCTGGATAGATTGCCCAATGCTGAAAAAAAGGCCAGCCGTTGCCATCGCTCGACTTAACTACCAGCAAGATGGCGGACGATCGAAACGTTCATCGCGTGCCACACATCTAGAGACCCTTTTTTGACTCAGCTGGCTGTGTGGCACAGCGGGGGAAGGGGGGGGGGGGAAGAAGAGCATCTGTCACCGAGAGCGGCACCCATAGTGCGGCAAATCGATCGTATATGGGCCATTTTCAAAATTCGGTGCCATTTGCTGTCCGAGTGTATTTTATTTTTTATAAGGTATGAGAAAATTTAAATGATTTTTCTTTTTATCATGGTTTTATCAGAGAGTTTCCAATTGTAAAACATTAGATTAAAAATATATTATTTAATATATTTTTTAAAAGAGTGAATAGAGAAGATACTGAAATATAGCTGTCTGAATCATAAAACATAAACCGTGTTAACGCAGAATTGCTGCCCAAAAACTAAAATTTCTCCCCTGACATGCAATAATATTTAAATTGAGTTTAAACTACATTCTGAAAAGGTTTTTATAAGGTTTCAAGAAAAACACTAGATTTTTGATAACTAAATATAGCTGTCCGCACATTGAGGTCGTGACTGTTACCGGACATTATTTTCAACTTTTTCAACAACAAAATAGAAAGATGAGAATAGCAACACCTGTTTACTATTAGAGCATGGTCGAGAGTGGAATATAAACAGACATCTTGAGTTTTTGGCATTTGATTGTAAAGGAAATAGCCTATTTGTGATAAATATTTTTATTGCATGTGATGTCTGTTGTCTTAATTAGTTGTACAAATATATTTATTTATTTTTTAATTCAATCGATTAATTTAGATAATTAAATTTTTAGTCGAAATTAATGTCTCTTTTCATGTTCTTGTAGAACTATTTAGATTCATAAATTTTTACTTTCCGAACATGTACCATGTAAGGAAAGTATTGTAATCATGAAAAAATTCGACTTCGAGATTTTGGTGTTTTGACACGTTTTGAGGGCTTCTGAATCCATTTATGCTATTTTTACGAGATGTATGTATGTATGTGTGTGTGTGTGTGTGTGTGTGTGTGTGTATGTGTGTTTGTGTGTATGTGAGTGAACACGATAGCTCCTGAACGGAGCATTCGATTGAGCTCAAATTGGATATATATGTCATAAACCACCGTCGCAAGACCGGTATTGATTTTGGTGTGTATAGGACTTATAGTTTTTCTACAGGGCTACGACAAAGATTTCTTTCACATTATGGCCTATGGGGGGAATTTCTTGAAAGTGCGCTAGCATTTAAACGGTAGATTCGATTGAGCTCAAATTCGGTATACATGTTATAAACCACCATCCTAAGACCGGTATTGATTTTGGTGTGTATAGGACTTATAGTTCTCCTAAAGGGCTACGACAAAACTTTCTTTTATGTTATGGCATAATGGCATATGGGGAGAAATTCTTGAAAGTGCGCAAGCGTTTAAACGGTGCATTCGATTGAGTTTCAATTTGGTATATGTGTTTGAATTATTCATCAATTAAAATTTATTTAAGTGCTTGGTAATGATCTTAATCGTAAGTGTTCGGAAAGTCGAGTGGAGTCACTCCAGATTTTTTTCTTTGAAATGCCATGTTGTTACCATTCTTTTCTGTTACCATAATAAGTTACAGACAGGACAAACAAAGGCTCACAAAAAAGTGAAAAATATTTTTTAAAAGACTACATTATATGGATAAAAGGATTCTATACTTATGTAATAAATCACTTCGTATTATTTTGTGCTAAACATACGAGTATAAATTTCAAAAGAAAATGTCCGGGAACAGACATAACAGATTTCATCAAGTCTTATAATGGAAAAATTTAAAATAAATGAATAAATAAATAAACAAAAAAAAATGCATGAATAATACTCAAATAAAATTCAGAAACAGTGCATGTTTTATATTATGGAAAAAACTACTTATCTTTTGAAATTGTATTTTTGCTTCATAAATTTCCAAATGGCACACAATTTTGAAAATGACCCATATGCTATAACCTTCCCCATTGCATTTTGGTAATTAGAAGGGCGTGCAAAATCATCAGTTGTTCCTGGGCCCTTAACCCTTTAACGCGCAGTGTTCCCGCTCTGGGAACACCCAACTCTGACGTTTTAACTGTTGTCAGTCACGAAAAATAGATTGGATTTCTATAAAAATAGTTGCGTGTCAGATAGCTCCACGAGAATCTTTTACTTTTTAGCACGCCCTTTCCCGTCAAAAAACTGTCACGATTATTTTTAACAGCATGTCTGATCTGCTGAAAAATGGAAGAATGCGAGAACAGCTGGATAGATTGCCAATGCTGATAAAAGGGCAGCCGTTGCCATCACTCGACTTAACTACCAGCAAGATGGCGGACGATCGAAACGTTCATCGCGTGCCACAGATCTAGAGACCCTTTTTTGACGACAGCTGGCTGTGCCGCACAGACAGCTGTCGTCAAAAAAGGGTCTCTAGATCTGTGGTACGCGATGAACGTTTCGATCGTCCGCCATCTTGCTGGTAGTTAAGTCAAGCGATGGCAACGGCTGCCCTTTTTGTCAGCATTAGGAAAGGGTTTTTTCCTCAAAGGGTTAATCCTTTGAAGTGCAAGCATTTTCACGTCGATATAGAAGGCCAACTGGATAGACAGCCCGACGCTGAGGAAATGCAGCCGTTGCCATCGATAGATTTAACTACCAATAGCATGGTAGTCCATCGAATCCCCTATCTGGTACCATAAAAAAGTTTTCTGACACAGCTGGCTGCGTGGCCGCCTTTAGCTCTGTGGAGCCAGATGGCGATTCGATAGACAGCCATGCTATTGATAGTTAAATGGATCGATGGCAATGGCTGCACTTTTTCAGCTCTGGGACCCTTTAACCACATTTGTTTTGGGACCAGCAGTGAAAGCGCTGAAATTAGGTGTAGGGATGGACGCGAGGCGGAAAATAGCCGTCTCGCGTCTCGCAAAACAACCTGAAAGCTTAGCCTCGTCTCGCAAAAATCCCTATATCGTAATGTGAAAAATGCTTGTCTCGTCTCGCAAAAAAGCTGAAAATCTCTGTCTCGTCTTGCAAAAAGTCGTCTCGCATCCATCCCTAACAGCAGTGGTTTCACAGCACAACCACCGCACCGAACAGCTGGATAGATTGCCAATGCTGATAAAAGGGCAGCCGTTGCCATCACTCGACTTAACTACCAGCAAGTAGTGTACGTAAGCAAGTAGTGTACTAGGGTTTTAACCCTTTGACGCACGTCAAAGGGTTAAAACCCTAGCTACGCCTCTGGATCTCTGAATGCTCCTTCTGTAGCCTTACACGTGTGCTCATGCGCTAACATAAATAATCGTAAATATTTAATTTGAATCACTGTCCTTAGAACTTAAATCTACGAGAGTTTTTTCACCTTCATAATTTGAATCCTTGCGATAGAAACCAATGTAAGAGGTCCTTCTAAAGATATTCTAAGAATCATCGTACAAACGAAGCGATCGCTGTTGTTCTTATTGAGAGAAAGAAAGCAGTTTCGTTGTCTGCCAAGTTTGCAACTTGACCTACGTGAGCCGCCGACAGTAAGATCGTTGCTTTCAGGAATAGGTAAATCTCAGTATCCCTTTACATATCCGATCAACGTTTGCCGTTAAACCAACGACCATACCAACCATAATTTGAATCCTTGCGATAGAAACCAATATAAGAAATCCTTCTAAAGATATTCTAAGAATCATCGTACAAAAGAAAGATCGCTGTTGTTCTTATTGAGAGAAAGAAAGTAGTTTCGTTGTCTGCCAAGTTTGCAACCTGACCTACGTGAGCCGCCGACAACAAGATCGTTGCTTGCAGGAATTGGTAAATCTCAGTATCCCTTTAGATATGCGACCAACGTTTGCCGAAACTAATTCTTCACCTCGCAGAGCGATCACTGAGTTTATAGGTTTCTTTTTATGGCGACTAGGAAAAATGTGTTTCGAAAGTGAGAAGACTAGAACTAACACATTGAAGCGAAAAGAGTAAATATAGGCACTCAATAGCAGTGAAACGACAGTCAAAGCATCGAAACCTGTAGTGCGAACGCATTTAATTCTTGAGAGTGTAAGAAGTGAGAAACTTTAACTACATTATTTTGAAAAGAGTCAGTTTTCTCTTTTTATTATATTTTCAGTTTAAAGCGTTTCAAGTACACTTCGAAATCTTGATACTAAAATTCATCCCTTCTACAGATAGAATAAGGAAACGTTGAAGATTCCTTTTCCTTGTTCCGTGGTACTTCCCGCACTTGTTTTGAATACCTGGAATAAATGGTGTTCCATGCTGCAACCCTCGTTTCGCTTAGGCTTAGCAATAGCTTTAAACGCCCTACTGAATGTGAAATACAACATTGTCAAAGAAAGGGAATAATACCGTTTGAATCTTGCATCGTTGGGATCGAACAAGTTAAAAATAGGTCTAAAAATAGGTATTCAACCCTTATGACCTCTTACGTACACTACTGGCTGTACTATTTTGATGCATTAACACAGGTACGTACAGGTACGTATTAACATTAGGAATATACACACAGGCAGTATTTTGAGATTTGGCTGAAATACGTAGACTGAACTTTGTCTACGAACTGAACTGTTCCAAATCTTCCCGAGAAAAAAAAATACCTATAAATAAAATAAAAATAAACAAAACTTTAAGACAATTTGTGTATGCGTGTCACAAATTAAATTTATTACATTTATCTATTAAAAGAAAATCAAAATCTATAAAAAAAGTAGCAAGAAGTTGTAACTCACGAGACTTAATTAGCAAAAGTGCCATACCTGGAAACAAAATTACCTGCCTAATAATTAGCATAGAAAGAAAACGAAGGAAAGTTTCTTTTAGATAATTTGATTAAGCAGCCCAAAATAGGAAACACCCAAGAAATTTACATTAAATTAATTAATATAGAAGTTTCCGTGAGGTCGGTAGAAAAACGAAAATTGTGTTAATTTTGAAAATTGAATGCGCAGGTGCATAAAAGTTGACTGTTGATATGCCCTTGCTACTGCTATTTTAAAAGCTTAATGTATTTAAGATTTTAAAGTATGCGAACATAGTTGAAACTTTTCACATTAGTCTGCATGAAATATTAATTTATCTATCTCTCTATTCTAAAAAAAAGTAAAGGCCGCCTGCGCTGTCAAAGCTTTCTGACCTAACTCCTCCTAAACCGTAGGGATTTGAGTTTCGACTAAGGTGCCCACAGATTCGAAAAATTCCGAGTAACCTGCTAAGCTGATTTAAATTTCGAAAATCGAATTATTTTAGAAGATATTAATAAAAAACTGAAAAAAATAAACCGAATGGTTGCCAGATTTGGCATAAAATCTTCCATTCCTTTGCAACAAAGCGTTTCCAAGTATCTAGAATCGCGCGAAATCTACAAACATGAGTTAGAATTATGCCCATTTTACGCCAAAATAAAAACTATATGAAATAAGTAACTCAAAATGTGTTACACAAAGTTGACAATTTTCAAATAGTAAGCTCGCTTAGACAACAGGAGTTTAGAATGAGCGATTATTCGTTTTTCCAAAACAGACTAAGTAATATCTTGAATATGAAAAATAATTAAAATGCAGATTATTTTAAAGCCGGTTCTCGTCCAGCTGGATTATTTGCTACCAGTAGAAATATTGGGCGGCGTTCACTATGCCATTATAGCAGTTATAGTACACTTTGGATATTTGCTAGCGCGACGAGATGGTATAATTCGTGGTGTTAAGTACGCTAATCTGCAAACGATTATTTAAAGGAAAATATGGATAACGGTTTTCCGGTAACCTTAAATGAACAGTAAATATAGGTTGTGAGCATGTGTAAATCGCCAAATAATGAAAAGTCGCCATGGGTGGCAGGCTATTCTATCTGTTCGGTAGCTTTTATTAACTTTACATGTAAGCAAGTCGCCAAATAATGAAAAATCGCCATGGGTGGCCAATTCGCAAGGTGTCCAATAGGTTTTACATTATTAAAAATACAGCTGAAACATATGTTCTGATTTTATTACGCTTTAGTTCCTAATTAATATAACTTTTGAATGGCAACGTTCAATATCATTGTGTTTCTGAGGAGTGCAAATAATTTTTCCAGCGATTATAAGCGGAGTCCGCACTCCAGGTGTAGTATAGCTCAGGACCCGTACAACACGGATTCCCATAACAAAAATCTTCCGTGTTATGAGGGGGAGGGGGTCTACTGTAGTGTGAAGTTTAAATTTTTATGAACCAATGAAGATGCAAGAACCAAGCAATGTGTAGCTTAGCTCAGTAACATTCTATCTTATCCAATCTTCGGGTTTTGTCTGTTGAAATTATGTCTTTTTTACGAATAAGCCTGATTAGGGGCCGAATGCCTCATACGACAAGCGAGCGTAGCGAGTCTGGGGGCCTTGGCCCCTAGTGTCTTATAAAATCAAAATCCAGATTTAGGATGTCTTGCTCTTTATGCTCCTCTTGTTCATCCTCATCATACGGTTCACGAATCTAGATTTCAAGAAAAATGCTTTCTTCATAGAGAGAGTATCTATTGTGGCACTTGAAGGCAGTCACGGCAAGATATGACATCTATTCCATTTTTAAAGTAACGGGTTTATTTAGTTTTAAGTTGCTAGTTTGTATTGGACTTTTGTGTGTCTCATCGGAAGTTAACAGTTTGTAAATTGTGATCTCTTCTTGAATGATGAGTGTTTGTTTATAGATACATATACTAATGTATAGATACATATACTAATTTGTATGTAAATATAGTGTGTTTGATTATTTTCACTGTCCCGAAGAAAATTAAAATGTATCAGCTTACTCATTTCTTAAAAATTGAGTATTAAAATAAGTAACACACAATGATGCAGCTAGGAAAATTTATTATTATGTTAATAAAGTATCTTCTACGAAATCATTACTTCGACTTCTTTGTCCCTCTAATAATATAAGCAAGAGTAATGTAATTCACGAAAATAGCTTCTTGAGATATACTGCCCCTTATAAATAAGTTGTGGGGACATCAGTATAGAATTAATTTTGAGCTTTCTGGTTGTTTTGTTATTAATAAAAATATATTTTTATCAAAAGCTTGGATAAGCAGTGAAAATTTTTGATCGAACAGTTCAAGTAATTGAACGATTCAATTGACTTGATTTAATCGATTACACTTGATGAATCGATTTAACTTGATTAATCAATACATTTTTTAATAGGAAATATAGTGGGATTGATTATTTTCACAGCCCCAAAGAAAATCAGAGTATTAAAATAAGTAATCCCAAATTTAAGAAGCAAAAAACTCATCAATGTTATGCATAAATAAAGTATGAATTTTATGTGGAATATACAAGAATGTTTCAAAATTCGTAATTTTATTTTTGCATATGGAAAAATAAGAAATAATACTTTGTAAATACAATTTATTAAATTCAACAAAATATCTATTAAAATGACACCTGGTAAAATTTAGCCGGACTATTTTATCATCCAATTTACTTATTAATTAAACTTACTTAGACATACAAACTGTTCGCTTGAATGAATGAAACCTCAATGAAAACAAAGCATTTTCACCGTTGTTTGGATGAAACATTTGGCTGATTGAAACTTTATACAATTACTTTTCGTTTTTATTCGTGCAATACATAGAAACAGATTATTAAAACAACAAATTTACTGTTTCTTGCGTTCAGAGCAATGATATTCAGCCTGCGTTGCGCAAGTCAATCACAGGGTTTCAGGAAAAACTTTTCTTTTATTGTTATCAACCGAAGAAACTATAAGAAAATATTTCCCAGAAGAAAAAAAAAAGTATAACTGGTTGAAAACTCCATTCGAGAACTACAATAAATCAGAAGGTTTGATAATCAAGAAAAATTTAATCCGCACATAAATAGAATAGATTGAACTTTGAAATCTATGTTTATGCAAAAGTAGCTTCTAAATTTATAGTTGCAGGATTATGTAGACAATCTAGAAGATTCTCACAGAACTATAAAAATTTTAGTGGCATTTGAAACAGCATATTTAAGTGAAGAATAATTTTTAAAGTATGTGGCAACAAAAACAAAATTAAAATAAATGAATAAATACGAATGAATAAGGAAATGCTACTACAGGAAACATCATTTGAGATAGACTTTGTGGCAATTTGTGTAAAAAAAAATGCCATATGCACATCGTACGATTTCCTTATACGTAAATTAGATATATTCTCATGTACGTCATTCTCATGTACCTCACTTTTAAATTAATAAAATTGACATATGATAAATCAATATTTTTAGCAATTGCTAAAGCATTAGTTCCTATTAACATGGAGTATTCATACGGTTATTTATTCGACAATCTTTTCTGAAGTATTAAGATAGAGCTAAGTGCCCTTTTGATCCAGTCGACTGCAGTTAAAGAGGGAGGTGCACAACTAGGCTTTACAACTTTCCAAGACACAAGAATTCAATATTATATGACTAATCGTTTCTTAATTATGTGAAATACACACGCATGTGCATTACCGGTACATACAGAACTCTCGACGAAATAATCAAAATGTATTCGGATATCATCCAAATAAGTATTTTCGTTGAAATCCGAAGAACAAAATTCTTTGTGGATACTATGTTTTCCTTATTTCGGACAAAGAAATAAAATGGATGACCAATAATGGTGCCCATAGACTTTGTATGCATGCATTGCTTTCAGATTCTAAGTCTTGTCCTCTAACTTAAATATATGAAAGTTTTTTCTTTTTTTTTCCGAAAAATTATTTATAAATGTTGCATACACTATATTTTCTAAGTTTTTTTTCTTTTATAAACATCACTCTTATGATTTCTTCGAAGTAGATGAACGACTCCGAAATGCATTTTAAACAAGGACTGCCCAAACACTTTAAAGTAGTGAAAGTCTTGAGTAACCCTGTATACAAACTGCCCTAATGGTTGAAAAAAAAAGGTGACGCACAAGTAGATGTGAGAGCAGTCCTAAATAAAAAATTTCAGCATTTTACTACTCATTGTTTTTTAGCTGTGTATACATAAGTACAGACTACAAGCTGAAAACACTAAAAATGGATCTATGTGTGTACGTACAGACGGTATGACAAGTATTCACTTTTCTCAGATAGTATTATTATTAAAATTTTTAAATTCTAAGATAAATAAACAAACAGCGTTTATTTGTATTATTTGGCGGGAAACAAGGGTCATAAATGCACTACAATATTAAAAAAAATACAATTGTTCAAATTAATACCTGTTTACTTAATCACACAAATAAAACATTTTTCCTTGGTGGAAATAAAGAGAGAGACAGGTATTTTGACCTTAAAATATTAGTTTATTCTGGTACTTTAGTACGTTTTATTAATGTACAACAATGTTAACAAATGTCTCAATAATAAAAGTAAACAAATCTGAATTTTATTCAAAACAATAAAAGATAATTTGAAGTACTTTTCAAGAAGGACCAACATTTCTGGATACTTACTCCAGTAGCAGTTTACTTTACAAAGAACAATCAACGATATCAAAGCACTGTACGGAATTAAAGTACCGAAATTTGAGGCATCTGATAGTAAAGACAAATTTCAAACTTTAATCCTTCGTACCGTTGAATTTCACTGAAATGCACTCAATAATTAAAACGCTTGTATCATAAATTAGTTTTACAATTTAAAGTTTGAAAGCTGTGTTGCTTTTTCAATTTTATTGTAAATGCTGCTAAAACTTCCTAACTCAGTAGCGTGAGCAGAATTTTTTTAAAGGGGTGGTTCATCCTCTTTTTAATTTTATTTAAAATTGCTCGCGCCTATTTTTTCAAATGCTTTACCCCTTAACGCGCAGTGTTCTCGCTCTGGGAACACCAAACTCTGACGGTTTGACTGTTGCCAGTCACGAAGAATAGATTTGACTTCTATGAAAACAGTTGCAGGTGACATAGCTCCACGAGAATCCTTTACTTTTTAGCACGTCATTTCCCCGTAAGAAAATGGTCACGATTCTTTTTAACAGCACTGGCATCTGCTGAAAAAAATGGAAGAATGCGAGAACAGCCGGATAGATGGCCCAATGCTGAAAAAAGGGCACCCGTTGCCATCGCTCGACTTAACGACCAGCAAGATGGCGGACGATCGAAACGTTCATCACGTGCCACAGAGCGTTAGTTAGCGCGAGCCTTTTTTGTCGGCAGCTGGCTGTGCGGCACAGCCAGCTGTCGTCAAAAAAGGGTCTCTAGATCTGTGGCACGCGATGAACGTTTCGATCGTCCGCCATATTGCTGGTCGTTAAGTCGAGCGATGGCAACGGCTGCTCTTTTTTCAGCATTGGGAAAGGGTTGCGCCTCAAAGCGCTAAAGATGAAGATTCCTTCTGCGCTGAGCGTTATTTCCTTGCATGGATCTTCTCAAGGGTCCAATGTTGGGCTTACCGGTCTAACCCGCCTTCCATCCATATCCAAGCACATGCTGGGCACTGTCACATTAATGAACAGAAATGGAATCTTGACCGTTGCATCTTCGCAAAGATAGGAGTGAACAAGTTGGACTTGCATTTAACAGGGCTATAAATCTATTTGAAAAAATCCTCTCTATTCCAAGCACGATTTTTTGTGGATTTGGGACAATTCACCGACAACAACTACACCGACAGGACATTTCACCGACACCGTTCCACCGACTGGACATTTCACCGACACGGATTTCTCCCCGACTGGACATTTCACCGTCACTGATTTTTCACCGAGTGGACATTTCACCGACATGAATTTTTCACCGACTGGACATTTCAATGACATGAATTTTTTACCGACTGGATAATTCAACGACACGGATATTTCACCAACACGACATTTCACATGTCGTTTTATACGGCCTTGTCGGTAACTAAGTTCAGGCAAACATGGAAAAATGGGAGGTTGATTATATAGCTTTTAAACGTTCGGAAAACCATTAATTGGGTATTTTAGTTGTATGAAACAGAAAAGTTCCTTGTACGGGAAAAATGTACGGGAAATTTAATAAAGTTTTGAAACTCCAAGAAAACACTAATTGGTGACAGGACATTTTGCCGACACCGTCTCACTCTAGAGGAGGGGGCTCGAGCCCCTGAAGCCTCCCCCATGGATTCACCACTGATATGATATCAACAATTTCAGGAGACAATACCCATGTCTGTGAAAATCCACGTCGGTAAAATATCCTGTCGGTGAAATGTCCACTCTGTGAAAAATCCGTGTTGGTGAAATGTCCAATCGTGAAAAATCTATGTCGGTGAAATGTCCAGTCGGTGAGACGGTGTCGGTGAAATGTCTTGTCGGTGTAAAGGGTGTCGGTGAAATGTCCCGGACCGATTTTTTGTACCGAATGCATGAAAAAAAAAATGTTTTGTTAAATTGAACAAAATTTTATTGATTCAACAAAAATTTAGTTGGCGCTATTTCAACTCGATAATTTTGTTGGTTTTAACAAAATTTTTGTCAAATGAACCAGATGTTTTGTTGAATAAATAAAAATTTTATCGATATTGAACAAAAATGTTTATTTGAGGTAGAACCAACAAACATTTTGTTCAATCAACAAAACATTTTTTTTTTTGAATGTGTGGAGTGGAAACAACTGTACATTTTTGCTTAAGTTCATGAGGTTGATTAAATCCCCATTTCAGCGTTAGTCTTCCGATAAGTCCTTTGAGTGTTGTACTGTGCAAGATGGCATTATGCTCTCGTGCCTTAATATGCACTCTATTAAACTTCACGTCTTTTTTTTACTGAAACTGAAATTTCTGTATAAATCGATAAAACTTCATTCCGTGTGTCATATGCTTGAATTCCTTTATATTTGCAAATACTCTTTGTATTATCTTTCATAAAGGAAGGGCGAAAAAAAAAATATTCTTACAGATTCTCTCGATAAGCACATGTTAGCAAATTCCTGAAGTAAAAATTCTATTTCCCCCCCCCCCCTTCCAGTCTCTTTCCGAAAAGAAATCTCTCTAATATATTCGCACTCCCAGGTTCTCAAAAAATCTTTGAATAGCAAATCTGAATTAATGAGATACCCGTGAAAGAAGCGTCACAGTGAATATCGAATTATATGCAATCAAAATACATCCATGGAACTTGTCGGTTTGAGTTCCTCTCTTAGAAATAGGGGGGGAAGAAATTACGAATTTACTATATTATCGAACTAGAAGTAATCCGACGTCGCTACAGAAATGTCGCATTCCGAATGTTTACTATCCAATATGCGAGTTTTAGAACTATTGTATTAAAAATTAGAATTTGCTGTTTATGAATCATGCACTGTGACACTCTCGTATGTTTATACTTGTCGTGTCTGAAACACATAAATTATTGGATCTGAATGGCATTTGCATATGCATGTTGAAATAAATATGCAAACTCCAGGGTTTATTTAGTTTACGTCACTATCTCACCTGCTTATTACACTTGAGGATGTTACGAAATGAGAACTGACGCATTACCAGTATTGCAAATATGACCGCTGTTTTGTTTTGGAAAGTAATTATCTGATACTTTCATTTCAATGAAATGTCTGTTTAAGAGACATCAGTAAGGGGATGTAACTTTATAAATGAATTTATATAGGGGAAGGTGGTATACCTTGGAGGTTATTTTCAAACTTTGATTTTTTACAAAAAAAGTGTTTGGATAATATAAGTAAAACATTTTTTTCCCATAAATTTAAGGAAATCAGGAGTTACATATATTTTTATAAAATGTCCAAATACATTTCTATACTCGTTTTTAATTATTTAAAAAATAGCTTACATTACAGGCAAGTTACACCACCAGTGGTGTACGTTGGAGGTATTTATTTTTAACAGATGGAGTACTACACGGCATGTAGAAAGAAAAGTTGGATTATTATTTGTTTACAGTTATCTGATTTCGCATCGGCCTATTTTGGGCTAACATTAGTCTAAATAGTTTTAAATTTACAGTTTTTAAAACATAAAATTGTTCATATAGCTAAAATAATAAAGTTGGAATAGTTTAGACATAAAATAAAGTTTAGTCAAATAAAAATTGTTTAATATCTTCTCTTTCATGTGTAACCCATTTATTTCTATTCCGCGTTCAGGTGATTTAAACTTATGCCGAATGATAATTTTTCAAAAATGCAAAGTATTAAAAAATATTATTCATGAAGCAATATCATATAAATAATTATTAATATATTTATTGAAATATTTATTTTCTGTCTAATACTAAGCTCAAATAACTTCGATTTTGAATTTACATTTAGGTTTACAACTTCAGGAGTTTAACAGTCTACATTTATATTTAGGCCTACTTGAACAGCACTTTGGTTATTAAAGTAAAGAAGTATTTTCTAATAACTTTTACTCACAATTATTAATAAATTTTGGAAGTGTACCTTGGTGGTACCTCCAAGGTACACAACATTAGCTACCTCCAAGGTACACTACAAGCAAGTGTTTTGCAAAATGGCTTCCATATCTTATTATGTTAAGAGTTAACGATTTTCAAATATACATAAATGTAGCTGAAAATATGCTTTTAAACTTGTGATTATTAGTTCAAAACAAAGTTTAATACTTACAGTTATGGAAGAAAAATAATATGTCCTAGAAATGTAACTTTTTGATGCTAAAAGCAAACTTTGGTTTTTACATGAGCAATACGCGTTGATCAGTCATAGAACAACTTCCCATGAGCCTCTAGTAATAAATATATGCAACTAATATTTTAGTTTAAATTTATCTCTCCTGCTGGCTGCACAATCAATGTGCCTCCAAGGTTCACATACCTCCAAGTACACCATCTTCCCCTACACAACATTAGTGGATGTAAAATCTCTTAAAATAGGAGCATTGCAAACACTAAACTTACAATTCTTGTCATCTCCTTTAATTCAGAATTGGATCGAAAGCTACATGTACTTTTATGATAAATTTTGAGTCGCATTCAGAAAAATTAAGTCATTCACTTATGTAAATGAACAGAAAATGAAAGCCACAGACCAAGTAAAGTGCTGATCAAAGCACGATTTTTTATTTTTCCCCAACAGAAAATCTAATATTTTAAAAATTGGGTTTAATTTATTTTTCTGCACAGCTATCATATTGTTTTAGACATAACAGTAATAATAATGATGTCAAATTTTAATTAAAAAATCCTCTCCAAAACCAAAATGTAATAACAAACAAAAAGTTATTCTATTTTTAAATGAACAGCCTTGAATTTTAACGAACAATCAATTCTAAGTAGTGTGGAAAATTTCAGCTCATTTGTAATTTTAGCAAATAATTGTAAAGCAACAATTGTTTAGCAACATTTGTAATTTCAGCATCGTTTCTAATGTTAAATTGCCGCAACAAGCATTTGTTAATCAAAGCTTGTTGTCTCTCAAGTATTTTTTCTTTATAATACAACATGACACTCTACGCGTTCAGCAGTTCACGAGACTGTCACATAGTGACAGTCAATAGTCTGCAGACTACTAGCTGAACGAAGTATCATCTAAATAATGATTTTAAGAACTTAATTTCCGTTATTAAAATGAAAGCTGAGTTAATAAGAAAAAATAATTATGTAAAAGAGAGTGACCAGGTTTAATTGAAAATAAAGCCCAGCGACGTAACGGTAGGGTACTGCAACTCTATCCCCGGGCTGAGCCAGGTTGACTTATCATTATGCGACCAAGCTTTCTTGTAAAAATGAATACTTGAGGATGCGGGGGAGGGGTCCAGCTTCAGGCTGACCATCTGGACAGATCATAGGCACCCCTGGTCCTAGTGGTTGAGAAGACGGGACTAGAGGCATCTCACAACTTATCCCTTAGATGAGCAGTTGTGACGCTGCTTTTAATTTTGTTTAATTACAAATTTAATTATATTAAAATTATCGAGGGCCCTTTTTATTTAATGCCATTCGAAATCCGTAAAAATCAAACAAAAGAAATAGAGATGAGGATCTTATCCCCCCCCCCCCCCTCTTAGATAATCTCAGTGGATAATCTGCGGATACGGGTACGGCTGTTGAGCGCATGGCTCATTGACCGCTAACTCATTAATGTTTGAATCCCCAATTGCTCGGCCTTATAAAGCTTAGCGTTACCGAAAATTTTAGAGGGGTGCATAAACAAATTGAAGAGTAGCGGGGCAAAGTTTTTATGAGGTTTTCAAAGCAAGTTGAGTAGGAAAAGTTATTGTTTAAGGCGACTATGGACATTAAAAAGTTTTTTTTTTTTTTTTTTTTCGACCAAAAAATAGGAAATTTTGTATATATATATATATATGTAATGTATAAAAAGGTAATTTGGGTTTTACTAGTTTGGGTATTGGTCAAGCGGGTACTTTCACTGTAAGTTTTACTTTCCTGTCATACTTGCCACGCGCGCTCTGGAGCTATGTTTTATTTATTTTGTTATTTGTCAAACATCAGGCCGTCGATTCTGAGTTCTTTAGATGTACACGTGTCCCCACGCCCTTGTAGCTCCGGATGCGGGTCATGTTGGTAAATGTGTGTGGTTCGATCAGAGATAAGAGATAGGCGGAGTTATGTCTTCGAAAACCACGTGGTGTGGTAAGCGTAAATACTCCCGCACATCGAAAATCGTCGGACTTCTGCCACTGGAACTGCTTAATGAGTCCACGCTGATTCTTGTACCCGTCTCCCCTCCCCTCTTCTCATTCTAAATTGTAACTTAAATGTAAGGTTCAATAAACCATATTACCTGCCTTAACTCTGAAACTTTACTTGAAATATCTGACGTCTCATATATATATATATATATATATATATATCAATGCATATATATATATATATATATATATATATATATCAATGCATATATATATATGCATTGAAGTATAACAATATTAATTACTTAAAAAACCTTTTTTTAATTCGTTTTTTTTTTTTAGATTTTCAATTTTGAAACTATACTCCTTCCGCACCAATTTTCAACTTTTTTTTTCAATTTTACCTTGTTATTATTCAAAAATGTATTCTGAACATGTCTCCTTATTAGAGATTTTTAACAAAAGTAAAATTTTAGGAAATGTTAATGCTGAATTTTCACAATAATTTATTTCACGTTTTTATAAACTTAACATAGAATTTTTATAACCTTAATGACCATAAAAGTTTAAACGGATACGAAAATTTATTTTTATCTAGAGTTTCTATAGTAAATTTAATAAGATATTTTCAAAAATTATGATGCAAGAAACATTTTAAAGACACACGAAAGACGCAAGAAACATTTTAAAGACACACCTTTTGCGAAAAGCATTCATTTTACGCAAAAGGAAAATTTTCGGAAATTTAAAGGGCATTCATGTGATACATATATTTTTAAACGCTTATGATTTTTTTTTACTATTTAAGTTAGAGAAATGTGGTTTTTCTACTTCAGATACAATAAAAATCATAAAATATTAATACATTTTTAAAAAATCCGATTTTTTACTAATTTCATAGCCCATCATCCACTTAACTCATAATCAATTCTAAACAATTGGAAAAATCGAGTTCTTTATAATTTATTTGCAGGTGTATAAGTAAATGAAGTTTCTTTTAATAAGAGTTTTCGATATTTCATTTTGTTGTTTTAAATAACACGTGACTTACTTTTATTTCAAACAACAATTGGCTATATTTCATTATAACTAATGATAAAGCTGATTTTTATTTCAAATAACAGTTGGCTGGTTTTTTTTTTATGTAATTAATATAGATTTTTACTGCAAATAACACTAGATTATTTTTTATTTCAGAAATTAATTGACAGACTTACGTTTCAAATGACAACGGATGTTTATTTTTCAGGTAACAATCAATTAATTTTTTAGTTTCAAATAATAATTGATTGTTTATTTGATGTTGTCTAAATCTAAGTGTTCTATTGAATTATTTTTTCAAATAAAAGTTCCATTTCTTTGTTATGCTTTGAAAAAATTGTTTCAAATAATGATGTATTGATTTACGCTTGTTGCCCCGAAATAATGTGTATACGAACTCAATAAAAATTCTTCAATAAAAATTTTAAACAACTGTAATTCGATCAATTTAAATTATAAAAGACATGCCGTTTTTTGAAATGGGATGATTTAACAATTTATAATTTATATAAGTACAGTATCGGTCAAAAACCTTTAGCATTATATCCAGCCTCTCATAAATTATTATTATTTTTTAAATAATATAATGAAATATATTCAGTAATTAAGGGTTTAAATTTTAAAGTACTCATTTTCTAATTTAACATGAGATGGTTCAATTTTTAGTGCTTGTAACATGCCAGTTATTACTTGAAAACTTATGAAAATCAGTATATTGGCTTTGCTTTCTTTTCATTTGCTGAATAAAGTATAAATGTAAGAAATTCAGGTTCGATTTTACGAAATTTGTATTCTAATTTAATATGCAGCTGACACCAGGGCCCGATTTAGAAAATTCTTGACTATAGGCACAACTCGGGATGGGGGGGGGGGTGAGGGAGCTAACACTGATGTAGGCAGCGTGAAATTTCCAAAGGTAAATTACAGTCTGACGGCTGTCAGATGTATGCGACCCCCCTCCCCCCTCCCCAAAATGGCGGTCGTCTACTATTTTTCATGATGAATATAACAATCAAATTCAAACTGTACACAATACTTAAGAATTTACAACTTTTTTTAATCCCTGGTTATAAATGCAATACAGTAGTTGAGCAGATTGACAACTTGTTTAAAATATTGTTTGGAAAAATTAAAAAATACATATAAAAATCTGCTATAAAAAAGATAAAATGACGAAAAACTGAATTGGGATTTAGTCCGTAGGGACCCCCCCGACATTCGGGAGTCCTAGGCCCGAGCCTACTGGGCCTAATCGAAGGTCAGGCCTGGCTGACACAAGGCAAATAATAATAGAAAACTTTTACTGTACTTGAACAATACTTTCCCTGCATACAGTACATTAATTAAAACAGAAAATGCCGTTAGCTTTCGAACTTTTTTTCCCAATCAAAAAAAATTGTTTAAACATAGAAATTTTGATTTAATATCTCTTTAGAAACATGATAATTATTTTGATAGTTTAGGAAAATGTGTAAGAACAACTCAAACTTGTTTAATCATAACTAAAACTACTTTTTCTTTAATAATCAAATATGAGTTCAATTAAAAAGATATACATTAAATATTTGGAATACAGTTTTAATTTTAATCCAAAGAGAAGGAATCACATTAGTTTTCTTTTTCTTTTCTTTTTTTTTTTTTTTTTTTTCGCTAAAATTTTGACTTAACAATAATCATTATTACTTGTTTTTTATTTTTTACAACTGTATATGCTACAATGTAATAACTAAAATATTATACTTTTATTTGATATATTCCATTTTACAAAATAGTGTAACTTCCGCTTCACAAAACAGAAATTACAAAACCATTGAAATGATAAAATGCTGCATACAAAGTGATGTTAAGTATTGTTCCAATATTTGCTGTACAAAAAAAGAGCTTTGACTTCACATTTCTACCTAACTTGCGTTATGCTGATTGCAAGCTCCTTTTCAATTAATAGGTTTTTTAAGTACTCGAAGTGCAGCCTTTCTTTTCAAAAGAATCTCCTTGTGTTACATTTATTTTCCCCCCAAATTCAGTATTCCGAAAGCACTGAAGCAAACGAACGTTCTCGGAAATTAAAGCAAGAGAAGTTCGGGAAGTAGAAAGTCCACCCACATTCAAAAGGGAATTTGTTTATGTGAGGTAAGTAAGTATTGCGTCATTTTGATTAGTACATTCAACTAACAAATTCGTATTCAAAAGAAGGCTTTTTTTGGGGGGAAAGGGAGAAGAGCTAGGTGCGCAAAAATATTTTGTGACGCAGTACTAAAGCCGCCAAAAGATGGACAGAGTTGCCAATTAATGGTTGTTGAAATGCAGAAATGCAGACTGTCCGGCTGTGGCCCGGTCGGTTAAAATCGGTTCTAGAAAAAAAGAACGCCGAAAGTGAAGAAGTGCTGACCTTGGACAGCACTCGGGAGGGTGACTTTTCTCGACTGGATTGCTGTGCGACCGTGTAAGTTAAAGATATATATTGATGCACGTAAAATATGTCATTTCTCCAATATACTTCGCGCTTAAACGATACCTCTAGAGATCTGGAATTGATTCAAGATTGGGTGAGCACTCATAGTGGGCAGGGTTGACTTACCTATTACGTGCCTCAATAATGAGACGACCAACATCTCTAACATTCGTAGCGGTCAAGCCTATAGTCGGCAACTTACCCGCAATTGGAAAGAAGAAAAATATTGACATTGGTAACTATTCTACGAACAGTTATTATTATTATTATTATTATTATTATTATTATCAGGTTGTAACGAAAGTTTTCCGCCAGATTTGCTTGAGTCAGATCACGCGGTACCCAGCTATTGACCTTATATGTCAAATTTATGCGATGCTTAGCGCGACTAATGGACATGGCACTAAAGTCTAACTCTTTTAGCAAACTCTCGAGTGGATGAATATTTTATCTTCTTCCACAGATCTTCGTAGGCGGGTCTCATCAGCATCATTAGGCCGGCCAAAGCGCTCTGCTTCTTTAATGTCCTAGTCCTCTTTTCTTGAAATTTCGGTACCAAATCTTCACAGTGTCATAGGATACAACACCAGTACCTTAAGCTGCACACATCATTCGGTGTCATTCTGTAGCTGACTTTTTGCAACAGAACTGAGAGTAAATGATGGTTCAATCTGGTAGCGTGATAGTTCCATTTCAGACACCTTAATCATAACGATATTTTTTTACAGATTTCACAACACAGTGCTGTAAAACAAGTCTTTTTCTTTCAAATAACAAAAATCGTTTCGCAAAATATTGGCAAAGACACCAACGCGAACTGCTTGTGCAGGCAATACTTGCAGTGGCGGAAAACTTTCGTTACAACCTAATATTATTGTTATTTCATGTAGAACATAAAACGTCTTTTTATATTCAGCGTTTTTCGTTTGTTTTTAATGACTGCCTGTCAAATGGTATAATTTGGCCTGTAGGTTTTTTTCCTCTATATTACCATACAAACTCATTATTTTCCTACATCGATAAATTATTAGCTATTCTCCAAAAAGCCTATTAGAAATACGGAGAAAGTGTTAATGTAATTCATTTCATATATTTCTGTAGTTTCATTATTTACTAGCTCTTTGAAGCAAAACAACAACCAGGGATTGTAAATGTGCGAAAAGAGCTCCTTCGAACCAATCTTGGAAAGTATTTTTATAAAATTCAGACATTTTATAAAAATACTTTCCAAACTTTCACGGTTATGTCACAGTTAAGCAAATAGTACACTTAAATTGATCCGAAAACAAATCTTGACATGGATGCATCATTAGATAGGGCTTTCATTCTGAAAGCATTAATATTAGTTACTTATCGGTATGGTAAATCTTTATTGAGATAGTATGCAAAACGTAAGCCTATAATTTAATAAATTTGTAATTTAAATGCCCCTAACGGCAATAGGACACATGAAAGCAATGTTTATTAAAATGGAAATTTTTAAATGATATTTATCCGCTATATGATCTGAATAAAAATTCACTGATTTAAAAAAAAAATCTTGGTTTCTAAATTATTAAATACCATTCTTTACATTGATTAAATTTTTTGCAAAAGTAAGGGAGAATATACTTCGATTTATATTAACATTTTTCAGCATATAGATATTAGCATTAGAATAAATTGCTAATGTTTGTACCCGCACATTGAAATGTAACATACCTGTAGCTACAGCACCACGTGTGGGTAAACAACGATTTTTTTTTTTCAGTGTATGCATGCACTTTTTCCCGCAAAAATTATCGGTCACACAATGCTTATGATATTAATTCTCTTTTTAACCGTACTTTCAGTAAAATACATTTTCATGAAGTTTCTTTCAAATATTATATGCCACAGTATTTAAGAAGTTTAACCCTTAAAGCGGTTCTTTGGCAGTGAAAGCACACATTTCTGAACGTATTGATCGAAAAAATATATAAGCATTGGTTAAATTAAAAAATAATCGATATTATTTTCATAAAAATATTTACAGATTACAAAAAAGATGAGTGAATCTTTAACTTTTTTAACGGTGTATTTCAGAAAAGTTTAAAATTATATTAATTTTATCCGACATAAAATTAATGTCAGAAATTATTTAAATACAATTGCCATCTGCGTAAAATCTATGAGAATCATGAGCGCCGGCAACATAGGGCAAGGGGGGCAATGCCACTCCCCCTGGATTTTTTTATGCAGTGTTTTTCCTTGCTTTTTTGCTCTTTCCAACATGGTAACCATATGTTGAAGTAGTCTTTCCCCCCCCCCCCCCCAACTGGGAAATATTCTGCCGGCACTGGGAAATATTCTGACGAGAATGGAATGAAAATGCTTGTCTTTCAAAAAGTTAAGTTAAAAAATAGATTTATTTGTAAAAATTAGTAAAAATGCCTTTTTTTGAAGAGAAATTTCATTAACTTTTCTTACAATATACACCATTTGTTGATTTTATCAGATATTTTTTCTTTAACTGAAAAGCTTTATATAGTTTTAAAACCACTGTCTCAATTTTTAAGTACACATTCCCGAAATGCAGGCGTAGCAGACGCACCTGATGTCTCAGGTGGAATTACCCCTTTTTTATGCACGACCACGCAATTCCCCTTTACCCTTTTTTACCCCTTTGGGACCTGCAGAGTAGAGCCCCGCACTGGAAGGGAGGAAGTAACTATGCTTCACACATTTCAATACTTGAATCACTACCGCCCTCTTTTGGGGGGAAAGGGTAAAAAAAAGATATGCTGTACATATTTTAATATAAAAAAATATACACTAGGAAAAGGGAACAGTTTGTAAAATTTTTTTGTACATGGTGACATTAGTACGATTTAGGAATTATGTAGAAATTTTCCCACGATGAAGGAACATTTTTATGTACTCTAACTAATTTACACTGCTATTTTAATGTCCGGTGAAAAATTAATCAAAGCCTGAAGATTAGTTAAGTACAAAAATTTAATGTACCTATTTTAAACTGACTCTCATTTATTTTTCATTAATAAAGAAAAATTTCTATGTAGTATAATTAATTTGCATTAGTATTTTAATGTCCAATGAACAGTTAATCTGAACCGGAAATTACTTAAGTAAAAAAAAGAAAACCTTTGGTATTGGGATTTTCGTTTATTTTTAATTAATTTTTGCTTTGGTATCATTAAATAGAATGAAATGTTCATTTCTCTGCATTCATCAAACACATATTTTCAATTTATTGATATTCATTATAAAGAACAAAACAAAAGTAAAAAGGTTCTAACAGGTCAATGGAAAATTTTGGTCTGCCCCTATGATGTAGCTGATGATAAGAACTGTTTGCTAATTAATCATTGAAATAATAGATAGATAACAATAAATTATTGCACAGTTTTGATTAAAATATCAACAATTATTGAATATCTAACACTTATTATCAGCGATTTGGATTCCATTAAAATTATCGGTAGTCAGAAAACCTCCGCCAGTTTAAGCCATGCATTGGAAAAGAAAAATGAAAGAGAAATTTAATTAACATTTCTCTAACTTTTCTCGGATTTTTCAATTGAAGATCAGAAATAATAATTATAACACAGCAATAACAACTGTCCTAAACCATAGAACCGTATCAAGGCCACCGTGGGAAGGGCAAGCGCGGATCCAAGGGGAGGGTAGTGGGGGCGATCGCCCCCTCCTGAACGAAGTCCAAAAATCTGTTATAATATTTTAAAATATATTATGAAAGTATAATGAAAATTAGGTAGCCTTTTTTTAAGGGGTGTAGGGCGGGTACTAGTCCCTGCAGTGGCGAATTATGTCAAGTTTGTTGGGGAGGGGGGGCGATTAGTTTGTCGGTGGTGGCGGTTAGTTAGAAGATTAACATATACATCCATTTTATGAAAGTAAAATAGGATCTTTAACATTAATTTCTTTTTCCTCGGGAGGGGGCGGCGCCCCCTCCGTCCCTTCTTTTATCCGCCCTTGACTCCCTGTCCTTTTTAATCATCGCTCACATACAGATTTTTATCAATAATATAATTAATTACATTAATTGGTACAATTGATTATGTTAATTAATTATAAAATGATTTTGCGCTTTCTACCCCCCCCCTTTTTTCAGGTACAAAATCGCCCCCCTCCATGAGTAATTTCTGGATCCGCCCTTGGGGAAGGGGGTGAGGGGGGGGGCGCATCGTTAAATTTAACGGGCATTGGCTGATAAAGTATGATAGTGAAAAAAAAACGGCGAGAGCTCCGCACTTTTACACTCAATGCTATTTCGATAACGGAGATGTTTTCAGAATTTTAAGCATTTGAAATGAATTCTAAGACTTGTAATCCTCTCTCCCTAAATCTCTTGGAAAACGGTCAAAAATGCAAAGTTAGTTTCACTCCATTCTGATAAGTTTAGGCAGCCGCGTTGGTTTATCATTCCGAGGATGCAGCGGCGAGTGTTCTCCTTCAGTGCTTGGTGTTTTTTCCTGTCATTGTTCTTTCTCAAGGAGCGTTCTGCCGCGGTTAAACGTAAGTTCAAGATTAAAGGGTCGGGGGATCCAGCAAAAGTTACCATGGAGGGGGCCATACATAAGACGGCAGATAATTATCAGAAAAGGTCACTCTCTCTCTCTCTCTCTCTCTCTCTCTTTCTCTGTCTTCATTTTTAATCTTGTGAACCCACGTTTACCCAATCGCTCTCATCATTTATAACGATTTAACCCTTTGAGGCGCAACCCTTTCCCAATTCTGAAAAAAGGGCAGCCGTTGCCATCGCTCGACTTAACTACCAGCAAGATGGCGGACGATCGAAACGTTGATCGCGTGCCACAGATGTAGAGACCCTTTTTTGACGGCAGCTGGCTGTGCGCGAGCACAGCCAGCTGCCGATCGTTCGCTACGTTTCGATCAGCTACGTTTCGATTCAGTTCGATCAGCTACGTTTCAGCTACGTTTCGATCGTCCGCCATCTTGCTGGTAGTTAAGTCGAGCGATGGCAACGGCTGCCCTTTTTTCAGCATGGGGCAATCTATCCGGATGTTCTCGCATTCTTCCATTTTTGCAGCAGATGGCAGTGCTGTTAAAAAGAATCGTGACCATTTTTTACGGGAAATGACGTGATAAAAAGTAAAGGATTCTCGTGGAGCTAGGTCACCCGCAACTATTTTTATAGAAATCCAATCCATTCTTCGTGACTGATAACAGTCAGAACGTCAGAGTTGGGTGTTCCCAGAGCGGGATCACTGCGCCTTAAAGGGTTAAAGTAAAAGACTGCAATCTTTGACCGATGCTGCTTCTCTGAATGGTTTAAATGCAGTCAAAATGTACGCGATTGCTCTCTCCCCCTTCTTGGATTTACCGCTGTAAGAAGGGGTGGTATAGAATGACGTCCGTTATTGGGAAAAAAATAGGTATATACATATAAATGTTACTAATTTCAAACAATTTTAACAATATATGAAAAAGAAAATAATAACTAAAATTTTGATAAAAGGCAACTCGATATAGAAAAAACAAACTCTCGATGTATGTTTTCAAGATATAAAGTTGATAAATTGTTTATTATTTTTGTGATTATATACATTGACGGCCAAAATTGTGGACACTTTCGCAAACTTATTGTTAATGTTGCTTTCTAAGTTCGTATGCGTATTGCACAGCCATGTAATATTAATTTCTGCATCTATTTCTATCGAAATTTGGCTAGGTCGCTATTCATAATTTTTTTGAATATTAATTTAATAATTCATAATTCATATTAATAATTCATTAAAAATCATAATCACATTAAATTATGTTTGGGTCGTTTGTTCTAATAGTACGAATAAAAATCAGCTTCTTACTACCAATATTATATGAGATATGAATTGAAGCATGAAAAAATATTTTAAGGTATGGGGATTTTGGGTGCTCATAACTCACTCATTTTCTGTCCAAATTTATTGAAAATTGTTGTCCGCGGTTAAAATTAGCTAAATTTTTGAAATATGAATTGAAATCTAGGGGTCGCTATTGAGAAAAAAAAGTTGGTGCGAATTTTAATATGTAGATGGTCCCCTATGCAATTTTTATGCATAGCAAATTAAAGTGTGCGTCAATCGTAAACGATTGGTATCTGTAACTTTGCTGTACGACGAACGACGGCCGAAAAAAAGCACTAGTCGGACTAATTTTTTCCGCAGTTGTGCAAATGTGATATTGTATTAAGAGTTCGTTATTGGTAATACTCTCTTTTGCAGAACGAGAGGGAAAGAAGTGTGCTCCTGGGATTAAGATTCCAAGAATTTTATATTTTCAGTGTACTCAAAGTACCTAAACAATATCATTGCTACAAAATTGTTTGGCCCATAAAGTATATGCTATATCAAAGTCCTTGGACAGTGTTTCGGACATTAACATATAAGAATACCTATTTATTTTAGGGATTTTATACACTACGGAATACCAAAAATGTACGTAAAGCTTCAGGGACTGTTGAGATCTGCATTTACGATACATCTAAAGAAAACCGCCCCAATACTCCGAAACGTTAGATCGAGAGCCGCGCGGTAGGCCAGAACCCTGGACCATCACACTTTAGCTACCTACCCTATGCAGTGGATTATCCCCTCGGCCATGGTGGGGCTCAACAAACTCTTGAAATACAACGTCATGGACGCGCAGTCGGTTTTCATTCAAATGCTTGTTGTATGCTTGTTGCCGAAGTTCTTCTATTGTTGCCTCAGATGTTCCCAACAATGAACACTTTATGTAAGACAATTGCCCTTTAGGTACGTGAGCCCCGTAGTCCTGGGTCTCTGTGTGGAACTTCGGGCGTCCATGCCGGGGCATCGTATGGGCTACGAGGTGGGAGGCGGGCACCGATCGGCCTGGGTCGGTGGGTATCGGTTCTGTGTATCGGTGTTAACGGCCGTTCGGACGTTCGTAGTTGCCTACGATTTCCGTCGACTGCTACTGGGTTCCGTTGAAGCTGATAGTCTATCGTGAGGTCATCAACTAGCGATAGCAGTTAGTATTCAGCGGAAGTACAGCTTTGTACTGGTATACGTTAGGTGAATTATATCGTATAGGCTGTCGATAGAGTTCCTATTGCGTGTTGTACCGGTTTAGTGGAGGCTGCATTGATACCTCTATCGATGCTAATTGGGTATGACTTTTTACTTTCCGACTTTACCTCCTCCTTTTCCAGCGTTGGGAAAGAGTTGCGCCTCAAAGGCACAGCCAGCTGCGTCAAAAAAGGGTCTCTGGATCTGTGGCACGCGATGAACGTTTCGATCGTCCGCCATCTTGCTCGTAGTTAAGTCGAGCGATGTCAACGGCTGCCCTTTTTCCAGCATTGGGCAATCTATCCAGCTGTTCTCGCATTCTTCAATTATTCAGCAGATGTCAGTGCTGTTAAAAAGAATCGTGACAACTTTTTGGACGGGAAATGACGTGCTAAAAAGTAAAGGAGTCTCGTGGAGCTATGTTTATAGAAATCAAATCTTTTCTATAGAAATCAAATCTATTTTTCGTGACTGGCAACAGTCAAAACGTCAAAGTTTGGTGTTCCCAGAGCGGGAACACTGCGCGTTAAAGGGTTAAGAGTTCGTTATTGGTAATACGCGCTTTTGCAGAACGAGAGAGAAACAAGTGTGGTCCTGGGATTTAGCCCAGGTAAGTAAGACCAAAATAAAACCGTGATGCCCGAAAAATAGTGTGGAGCTGGAGATGATTTTAATCCACCCTTGGCATCCCAAGGAAGTGCTGGGTGGGTTTTGCGAACTACAAGGATAGGATTTAGGTGGGCTTCACTTTTAGGAGCCAAAAAACCGCGAAATTTTGGCACTGTTTTCAGTTTTTCGCATATACCTTGAAAATGGTGCATCGTATCGCAAAGTGATTTCTTGCAAAATTAAAGAGCATAAATTCCGCGTCTAATGAGTCCTTAAAGTTAAATTCGGTTTAGCCCAATCGATTGTCAAAATGGGCATTTTTGCCAACTGGAGGAAAAGCGGTTTAACGCTGCAATTAAACGACCAGCCCATATGAATTAACGCAAAGAGCTACACATACCTCTTTGCGTGTGATTTGAATGTTCTGTCAAGTTATTTGAATTTATATCATTATATATGTGCATAAGTTACTTATGATTTCTTTCGTCGTTTTTGGCAAAAATATCCCATCGACATTAAAGTCTTCTTCATCATCTTCGTCAGGGAAGGGATTCTCCTCTTCTTCCTCTCGAAAATCGCGTCTTCTATGACCGCTTCTGCGGTGAGGGAATTTCGACATGTATGCTGAATCAGACAATTTCGGGTGGTCGTCCCATCTCCCACATGCTTGGATTTAGAAATTTTTTCTACCAAGCCTGCACTTGCAAGTAGACCCTCAGGGAGTGCTGCCGAGCAGCCGTTTCTGTGGGAGGCAAACAAGCTAAATTGAATGTTGTTTTTTTTGGGATGGCTTTTTAAATAATTGTAGCCTTAGAAAATTTAGCGATGTTTCGATGCCGCCCGTGTAACCATAAACAATAAACTTAACTCCTGCTTCACCAACCTGTTCAGTTGTTGCATCGGGATCTGAAAAAATGGCTATTGCATTTTGAAGGCTGAAGTTATTTTGTAATTTCTTTACAAATTTAATTTTGCCCTGTCGAAAAAAAGCGTAAAAAATGTTATGGTTCACAAAATGCAAACTTTTTTACAGCATTTTAAAGACAATTTAATACTGATTTCAATGCAAATCACAAAATTAAAATATTTGCAATACAAAAGAAGTTAAACGGCAATAATAATTGAGATGCATTAGATATTGAAGATTGCAATGAGTTATCAGCAGTGTTTAGGGTAGCCATAATTTATTATTACAGTTTCACATCGATTTTTCATTGGGCTGACGAGAGTTTTAAGCTCAGGAAAATAATAGTGATTGAAAGTTAGAAATGACAATCCACTTCATCACTGTATTTGATTTTCAGATTTAAGTCATTATAACCTTTATTCTACAACACATATTTAAATTTAGTTTTCCGTATTGAAATCAGTATTAAATTGTCTTTAAAATGATATATAAGTTTGCATTTTGTGAAACGTAGCGCTTCCTATAAGCATCCAAAGTTAAACAACTAAACATTTTCAAAAGTGTCCACAATTTCGGCCACCACTCACTGGATATATATATATATATATATATATATATATATATATATATATATATATATATATATATATATATATATATATATATATATATACATGTATATATATATATATATATCTGTGTCATGTATATATATATATATATATATATATATATTCTGGCAACACTTTTATAATCTTAATTCTACTATTACACATTCGAATTCTGGAAACACTGGTATTTCATCTCATGGTTTTGGCAACATTCTTACAACAAAATTTGCTGTCTCGTGCCATGTGATCTACATTATTCCTGTTGGGAATATCTGTTTTGGAGTGTTTTTCGATTACATTGCTTTCATATTAAATACGTATTTATTTTCTTGTTTTTCTATAGTAAGAAAGGGCCTAAATGTGTGAAGTGAATATCTCTTTTGATATGCCACACAACCGAAATCCTACTATTTGGTTGTATTTAATTATAATCTTCTGGATATGGCCCCTGACGTATGTCCCAGAGGTTATAATTTCCATTCCATACATTCTTGCATAATTTGATTCATTGTAATTTGAATTTCATACTGTTTGGCCCTCTGATTCTGAAATTTTTTTCTTTTTTTTTTCCCTACGGGGTATGTCATTTTTGCAGTAATACTATTTGAGTTTTACTTATTAATACATATATATATATAACTTCTATGAGCATCCACCTCTATTAAGCGACCCCTTCCTTCAGCGAGCCATTTTTTAAAACGATTTTTTACCCCAATCTATTTAAATGTTAAAAGATCCTCTAGAAGAGACAGCATGTGTAAGTACACTTAACACATCTACAAAGTATATAGGAACGATCTTTTTTAAAAAGGATTTTTTTTCCCCTTTTTATATAGCGCTTATGTTAAAATTTAAGCTACAGTGGGGAAAAAAGTCAAGAATTCCAAGAACTTCTGGAGAAAAATAATTAAGTCCTTTTAGATTTTTTTTACCTCAAAAAACCTTAAACTCCAAGAGCTCAATAGCCACTCTTTTATTCATTTTTTCTTTTAATTTTACTCGACTAAAACACAGAATCTTAGAGCCTGCGTCACTTAAGTAACCTTTTCAAAAAATTTTCCAACCAAACAGTTCAATTAATTTTTTTGTCTGTATTGATCAACTTTAAAATCAAATTTTAGCACATGCATTATTAATCTTGTAAACAATTTGCAGACTTTATGAAATTTAAAATTCTGTGTATTATCGGGTTACAAATCTGAATTTGTTTCATTTCAGTTTACAAAATCAATCTTTTACGATCTATCAATTTAAATCTTTGGATGAATATGAGTGCCTAAAATCCATCCATCTCTTCCATATAGAATTCTTTAATTTAAAAAATACGTCTATTCCGTTACGTTTTCTAGCCTTGACGAATTTATTAAAGCATGAACTGATGGTTTCCATAAAGTTTAGTGTTTTTTTTTTTAAACGAAAAGAATGAATATCTCCTTCTAAAAAGTGAAATAGCAAGGAAAGAATCGGTAGAGCTAGAAGAGATAGTACTCAAAAATCTGTCAAATTACTAAATGTTTGCTTAAAATGAAAAGTTTGGAATTGACATCTCGATGAAGTGAATAGTGTCTTTTTCCTAGATAACTTGGATAAAAGAAGTCACTTTTGGAACACTAAATAATTATACATATTAACATGTTGGGCCTCATTTTCCTCCTCAAATACATGCCTCATTTTCATCAGTCTTTAATGTTTCGAAAGCAAAATTCATTTGAGTGAAGAAAAGAAAACAGACGCACAAAAAAGAAATCCACATAAGATTCACGAACGGCTGAAGAGTACAGTGAAATCTCATGTAACGAATGTAACTTTTACAAACATTTCAGTTTAATGAATAAAATATATTTACCAAAAGAAAATTGCACAGTACAAAGTAAGTTATACATAATGAAGTTTCAATAAAAAGAACTTTTCTGTATTAGGATTTGATCTTCTATCCCACCCTCTCCCCTACTGTGCCTTACTGAGATTTTACTGAATGCGCTCAGGGCTGCAGCATCATTAGTTTCTCATGTCACTACTCTGTCTGTGGTTTACAATATTATATATTCATAAAAATATAGGGCTATCTTCTTGTGAGTCAATAAACTGTAAATTAATGACTTTTTGTGCACCAAAATTTGTTAAATGTGTAAATTAATTAATCTACCTATGCTGAAACAGTAGAAAAAATCCAATTTACTTGTATTTAGTCCTCTTGATTTATGTAATAATATTTTGAACGTTTATAGTAATTTCATATCGTTAGTTTATTTGAATTGTAGATATGTTTTAAGTCTGCTTTGTTTACTATTTAATTATGACCATTTTTAATTAGAGCTTTCTTTTCCTGTTAAAAATATCTATTTAAATAGCTGTGTACTTTTGCTAAATAATGCGATTACTTTTTACTGTTAGAAAAAGTACACATTAAAATTTTTACACGCATAAGCATATTTCATTTCCCACCCCCTTTAAAAATGGAATAATAACAATAATAATAATGATAATAATAATAGTAAAAGAAATATTTTCAGATACTAAGTGTGATGCTATACATCAAAGTGTTTCGTAATCTATGTGTCGGCTTCATTTGTTTTTCATGTTTCATTAAGTTCGAAAATATTGCATAATCCATGCGTTGACCCTGTTTGTTTCTCTTTTTTCAAGTTGTTGAAAAATTTATCATAATTCACGTTCATGTACTTAAAGTAATTTGTTCTATCACATCTATTCACATACAAACTATATTTTCATTAAATCAAGAAAAGAAATTTCATGATTAGTCTTTCTTTCATAAGTGGCACATTTGTTCAAGAACTTGAATCATCTTAGCCTACAAAAAATCACCAAACTTGTAAGAAAAATGATGATTAATTTTCAGTTTCAAATCAGTATCTTCTAAAATAATTTGAATCCCGTAATTTGAGTTAGTATAAAGAGTGGATTATAAAATTTAAAAATATATTCTCAGTAATTCAAAAACTGAAACATTTAAAAAATACATTTTTTAAATTGAAAAATATGTTTTCTCAATTGAAAAATAAGTTATCGGCATATCTTCGAAGTCTGAAATTAATAAAACTCTAGTGCTAATAAATAAATAATTGTTATTAGTCAGTTTATAACACACAAAAAATATTTCATGAATAGAAAAAAAAAACAGAAATTTCGGTAGACTTTAAAAATATCTGGGAAAAAATTTAAAAAGAGTGGTTTGAAACAACAAAACATTTATGAGACAAGATCAATTTCTTTTACTGGCTTAGCTACTGGCTAGGATCACTTTAGTAAATGATCACTAAGTAAAACGTAATTGATAAAACTAGTGAATGGATAGGTGGATGATCACAAGTTTTAAGCATTGATAAGAAATAGAGGTTCAATTTCTGTCTGCACACATTTTAGCTTTCATTTGAATGATCGGAAATGTCTACGCATATACAAACAGAATTTTTTACAGTCTGTGCTTAGTCAATATGAACGACAGCCAAATATTATCAATATGTATGAAATTACTTGTTCATTCGAAAACATTGTCAAAACTAATAATCAGTTTGAACTCGTGATAGTTGAAAATGTGTTGGTAAAGAATACACCACTGTATACTAAAGTAAAGTGGAAGTATTGATGCAGTTAGCTAATATATGAGTGAAGAAAAACTACTGATTGTTACATTTTATCATAGTAAAATATGTTTTAAAATCACAAAAATATTAATTTTGCAATGTCTATGGAAATTTTGAATCACAAACAGAAATATAATCGTAATTCTTGGATAACCAATTCCATGGAAACTTTAACTGCACTGCATTGAAACGATATAGAATGGGCTTAGAAAGAAGAGCACATTTTACTGTTATAGGTAGTAAAAAATGCTTTTCAATATAAATGCATGATTCGGTGAGGCAAATATTTTTTTAGATGTGATCTGATACAATATGTTGTAAGGAGAATGTTCCTAATTTTCCCTCTAATGTCGTATTATTTGGAGTTAGGGAATGCAATCCCGCTTTTGCGGGATTAGAATATCATGGCTATAATTTTCATATTTATGTATTGTTTTAATTATGAATTAAGATAAAGTATTAAACCTGATAGTGCTTATAAACTTACTTTTTCCACTTTTCTCTATTAAAATTAATTTTTATTTGAATGAAATGTCAATCCCGTGGGATTGACATTTCATTCAATTAAAAATTAATTTTAATAGAGAAAAGTAAGAAAAAGTAACTTTATAAGCACTATCAGGTTTAATACTTTATCTTAATTCATAATTAAAACAATACCTTACATAAATAAGAAAATTATAGCCATTGATATTCTAATCGCGCAAAAGCGGGATTGCATTCCCTATATGGGATATCCCTATGCGGGATTGCATTCCCTTTGGAGTCAAGGTACTCCAAATATGCCAAGTATCCCCTTTTTCTCATTTAAAGAAAACTTTCTTAAGTAGTTGAAGATGAGATGTTAACTTGAAACTGGAAAGATATTGCTGAAGTTCGCTTTTGTTTCATTTCTTTCTTTTGTTCAGCTGAGCTTTCAACTGAAAACTACAATCTACTTACTTAAAGTGAAATGATTTGTAAATAATAAACTTATGTCAAAAGAATTTCCCATAATTCGAGCTTTTATGCTTTTTGTAATGAACTTCTATTAAAAATTAATTAATTTATTTTAAGAAAGAGTTTTAATTTATTTATTGGCATATGAATGACTGTTATTATTCATAAAAAACTTTAATTTTGGTTGTTTTTATTAACTTCCACTTTAACAGTTTCTTAGAAATCATCTTCTCAGTATTAACATTGAATTAAAAAAGAATTCAGTACTGTTGAAAACTATAATTATATTCAAGCAATACGGTTTCAGTGCATTAGGGATGGACGCGAGACGAAAAATAAGCGTCTCGCGTCTCGCAAAATAGCCTAAAAGCCTGTCTCGTCTCGCAAAAATCCCTATATCGTAATGTTAAGAATGTGTGTCTCGTCTCGCAAAAAAGCTGTAAATCTCTGTCTCGTCTCGCAAAAAAGTCGTCTCGCGTCCATCTCTAAGTGCAATATTGATAAGGTATTACTACTAATTTTTAAGACTTTCAAATATGAACGTATGAATTAAAATCGTTGCTGATTAAAATATATGTTAAAAATATAAATTGCCATTATTATAAAAATTTAATATTTTACTTTATATTGTTATTAAGTGCTAATAAAATTTTAGAACTATGAGTAAATAAGTTATATACTGTTATTTCAGTTTTTTTATGAAATTCTTCAAATACGAAATGTTCAAGAACTCGTCAGACAGAAATACGTTAACAGTTATATCTATTTCTGATTGGCTTCATGTAAATCTTAAGAAAATAAAGCATAAATGAAAGTACGCGCACACATTTGAAAATGAATAATGATAATTTTCAGTAAAGATAGGCTGTATGTATGCTTAATATTTAATGAATGTAAAATAGTTAAGCAGGATAATTTAACAATAATTAATCAAAATGAAATTAACAATTTGCACTGACATGAAAGTAATTAGTATATAATAAAACAGTTACTTCCAAATTTGTCATTTTTCTTTGTGTTTATAAAGCGTAATTTAAACGAGTAACCTTTACGTATACTGTTATTTAATATCAGCGTAATTTTAGTTTACTCTAAGAACTGGTTTCCTTTTTTCATCATTAAAAACCTTAAGTTAGTCACAAATACCCTTAATCTACATTTGGTATCGTATGGTTACAAAAACTATATTTTCATGAACGCATTTAGGAAAGGTAATATTTTCTTGAAGGAAAATATTGAATGCTATTATGCAAAAGAAATAACATTAATAAAACAAGACCATCTACATTTATAGTAAAGTGAATTGAGTGATTATAATATTTTTTCATTAAAAAAATGTCTTTATAAATTCTCTATTTTCAAAATTGTTGAACTGTATACTGATAATTTAATCACACTTGATTAATGCTATTTTAAATGAACATTGGGCTTGTTGAAGCAGTTATCTTATGCACTGTAATGTAAATGGTTTATGCTGAAAAATATTACTGTGCATGATCATTAATACTGTAATATCATTAACATAATATCGCACTTAATCTGTTTACATTCAATTTTACTAGAAAAAGTTTCCTGCAAAGTCGAGATTCTAAGAATAAAAATAAGCTTTGTTTTGCAAACAGTGACTTTTCTTTCCGAAAAAGCTAATTTACTTTCTTTGTCCTCTACTTCAGTATGTAAATTTAATGACTTTAAAATTACTTTTCTTCGATGGCACCTTGTTTACCTACCACAAAGTTGAACTTAGAATAAATTCTGTTGGAAACTCTTTCCCTGATCTGAGTACCATCACATATCCTATTTATTTCACGAGGATCTCGAGAAATTTAAACATTTTTAAATTATCAATATCCTTTCAAAATGCATGAAAATATCTGCTATATCAACATATAAACAGATTCTTTAAATTTTCGTCACTTATTTTATACATGATATACTATTATTATCAAAATTATGTTTGCTATGATTGAATTATTACAATGTAATCAAATAAATGATATGCAGTCAAAATAGGGAAATGGTATGTGTACATGTTTTAAAGTGTTTACACAAACAACCTTGTTTAAAATACCATTTAGAGAGTTTTAGTTACTTGAATATAGTTTTGATATAAGATTTATATCTCCACTACGAAAATAATTTATACTAAATCCATGCCGACAGAAAGGTTAAATTAATTTTTCACCAACTGCGTAATGAAACAGAAGGGAGGGTCTTTTTACGATAGTTAAATAAAATTCATTTAATCTTGTTTTAAATGTTACTTTTACTTTAATTTTTGCTTTTACAGATCCTCTCCATGTTGTTTAATATTTAAAATTGTAAATAATTTTAACTTTTTAAAATGAACTTTATTTATTTATTGATATGAGATATTTTTCAATTGAAAATTCAGCATACTTTATTATCATTGTAGAAAAAAAATTGTTCTAAGGTAAACTGAAAGACTAATTAAAGTAAGGTTATGAAATTTACGAAGTACAGGAATTCGCTTATTGAATTTGAGTACCATGTGATCAAAAACAGTTACGAAATCCCAATGAAATTATTCAGAATACCACTCTCTTTCAATGTGTTTTTTACATCGAACTTATTTTGAAACAAACTTTTCTGATTATAAACTTAATGTGTTGCCTACCCCCCCCCCAAAAAAAAATAAAAAAAATAAAGGAGAAATAATTACGAAAGGATTATGCAGTTTCTATAACATTCCTGTCATAAAGACATGGCAATATAATTCTTTATGCTTTGATATTTTTTCCATTTGTGATGATTAAGATTATGTGGATATTTTTAAAATTTGGTAAGTAACATTCGCATTATCATGAAGACAGTTTTTTTCTCATTCCTCTTTTAAAGAAATAGGCAATTCCTTGCACTTTTTTTTTTATCCCATTACAGTGAGAAGTTTGTAAAAATTGACCACAAAGTTTACAGGTTTGGCTTATAGCATATCTACACTGCTCTAAGATTTGATACATTTTACAGGTTTCCAATAGTTTGCGTAAGACAACATGTGTTATTTAGTTTATTAACGTTGACTTATAATTGAAAAAAAATGTAAATATTTGGTTGATTTTTATGAAAGAGATTTTTAATTCTCATTTCAAAAGATAAGTTTTTGAAATAATATTATAAGAAACTGTTAAAGTAATCATATTTCTCGGTGTTTTAAAGCAATTCTTATACCTAAAGATTTTTAAGATAAATGACTGCGAAAAAGGTGAACTTTGAAAATGCGTTGCTCTTCCCAAAATATTAAATGTCTGCCGAATTTTTTATCGTTAGACTTTTGAATTTCCCTTATAAAATGTTAAGTTCTGAAATTAAAAATTTTGTTAATTTTCATACCATTTTTCGATAAATTTGGAAATTGGTAGATGATCAAATCGTTAACTACTTCTGTTTCATAAAAATAAAATCGTACAATGATTTTTCATGCTTAAATTTATGTCATTACTGTTATATTTCTGGTTCATGATAAACTCTTTCAAAAGGTAACCAAACGCGCAAAAATAAAAATAAAATAAAACAAACGTGAAAAATCTAAAAGAGAATTGTTTGAAGTGCATTATAAATTCATTTCTATATTTCAAGCAACTCAAAATCGGTGCATTATTCATCCTCCAAATGAAAATGTCGAGCTTATTACAAGGAAGCACAAAAGAACTTCGATCGAATTCCCTTTATGGAACAAAAATCGTGAGAGATGTGTAATTTCATGCTCTGTTCCAACCAAATGAAAATAAAAACTTTTTGATTTTTTAAAAGATAATTGAAAATAATTTATGACTTTATGTTTATTTTTTACAGCGTGCTTTAAATTCCGCAAATATTGAATAATTTTTATAAAATTTATATATGTTTTTGGCTTTTATTACAAAGAGGAAGTTCTACCAAGAATGATACGTTAACTGAAATCTTTAATCCTTCATTAAGCTATAAATCAAGGTACTTTTGTTGAAAAGCATTTTATCATTGTTGCGTTTGCAATGATTTGCATTTATTACTTCAGGTACTGTTAGGTATCTGTAACTTGAAAATGGAATCTTACAGCGTTATCAAGTTTCTGGATTTAAAGGGTCACTGTTTCAGAGTGGAGAGAAATGTGTGATTATGTCTGGTGGATAATACAAACAGTAGCGGATACAGAGATGTTTTTAGGGAAGGGATAACTTTTATGAAAAGCTTGTTTACCCTAAACAAAATTTACAATAGAGCAATTTAAAATTTTTTGTGAAATGTTAATTTATAGAAAAAAAGCTCATTTGGCCTAAACAAAGTGTACAATGAAGCAAAATGTAATTATTGAGCACTGTCTTTCAAAGGAGGAACCCTATTCCTTCCCCTTCACGGATCTGCCCCAGTCAAAGAGTTATTTGTTCAAATTTTAAAAAAATCTTATCATTTAGTTATTAAAAAGGAACAAATTACGAGAAAGACTCATAATAATAATAATAATAATAATAATATCATGTTTAGTCACAAGCTGTACGATGCATTTTTACAAACAGTAAATCTTGGAGAGTTATGAAGGAGTTGGGACAGTAACAGATAAAATCTTTTTCCGAAAGACTATCAATAAATTTTGCAGTACTATTTTGTGCTAAGGAATATCTTCTAAGAGTCGCATAAGTTTAGCTGATTTTTCTTTTTCCAAAAGTGTGAGCAATACAGCTTGTAAAGATGAATCTGGAATTTTATTTTAGCCTGGGATATTTTTTTTTTCAATTATTGAAAATTCACTGGCATTCATTCATTCATTTCATTTTTCAGAATCACAATACAAAGTAATATACAATACCTATATCACATATTGAAAATTAAAACATTGAGAATCCTACGTGCAGTTTGAAAGCGTCCCTCTATCTTCACAGATTATTCTTTTTCCCTTTTGAAAGGATGCCCTAGATTTAAGGTTCAAGGATGCAAAGGGAAATAGGGGAGGTTTCAAAATTCCAAGGTCGTACGCTTGAAGGAGTCAAAGTTCTCGAAGTATGCCAAGATCATACAGAACTTTACATCACTCTCACTTTCTTCTGGGTTCTTTCTGTAGATTTTCTTGCGATAGGAAGACACAGATTGTATTTCTGTTGAAAGTGATTTGCCATACGTAAGAATACTTCATTTTATGCACGATTTATTCTGACATGCACATGCACTGAAATCGCATATTTTATTACTTTGCGATTAATATTACTAAAAGAAAATTAATTACAAGCTGCAGAGATTTTTGCATTAAAAAAAAACGCTTAAATAATTAAATTTAGAGCATGCAAAATTTCTAAGTTCTTTCTATGTACACACACATATACACACAAAAAAATGTTTTGTTGAATTCAGTGACATTTTTTCTCACATAAACACCGTTCTACAGCTAAATCGGGTTAAAATAATGTAACTAAATTCACATGAAATGTGCCCAAGGAATTTCGAAGAAAAATAGTTTAAAAATGTCTACCATTTAGCGCTTTTCGTGAAAACACATCAAATTAATCAATAGAACTACCTAATTCGAAATGCGCAAACAATTGCAAATTTATCAAATTGTGTCTGAGCATTTACTAACAAATTTGGGTCATATTTTAAGCTGATTTCTCCATGTACGCCACCTAGTGGACAACCTAGTCTCCCCCCTAGGTGGTTCTCCACCCAGTGGATATTTTAAAAAATAAACCTTTATAACAACTACCTTTAAGGCATCTCGTATACAGTCCATTCCATACTCCAAATTTGGAAGTAATCTGTCCACCCAATTCAACTGCATAATGCTCCTTATAGGGGGAAGTTTAATTATAACCGGGTACTGGGTCTATGCTTTTGCACACACGTATACACCCAGATATATCAATAATAAAATTGTGCTTCTGCTTATCCTAAATAAGGACACAGGTATCCTGCTATTATACTCTACTGTGGCTTTAAAGGTTAAAACTAAAATAAATATTTAAAAGTATATTTAACTAGACGTCAAAGCCCGCTGTGGAAGCAATTACGACGGGAGCTAGAAAAAACACTTTGCGAAAATAGGTCTACAATCAATATATTTAATCTTCCTCCACCTAAAATGAATAATTTCATGCTCAGTTTTTATTATATACCGAAATCGAATTTCATGCTCTCCTGGAAACGCGAGGAAACTTTTTCAAACGATTTCTTTTAATTTTGTAAACAGCCCCTCTTATAGCAAGTCTTCATGCGGACTGCATCATTTTATTTATGAAAATAAGTAAACTATGTAATCTGGAAAAACTCTTTTAAGCGAATTGGGATCACAACTTTGCTTTAACAGTCTGATGACCGTGACTTCCATGGCAGACGAAAAATTAAGGCTCTGGTAGTGAAATATCACGTGATCATGTGTATGCGAAGTTTGAATTCTTAATTGCGGTAGTTAGTCTGGAAGTCTGTTCTGAAATGAACAGTGCTATTTTTTAAATTGTGGTGTATACAAAGTTTGTCGTTTTATGTATTATTATTATTTGTTACAAAATGATGTAAATAATTTTATTGTGTTTTCTGCATGCTGAATTTGAAAGTTGAGTTTATTCAAATATTTATCTGCTTTGAAAATGCCTCGCATGTCCAGCGTTAATGAATGTCGTTATGGATGTTCTCCCGTTAAGAACTTTATTTCCGATGGACGAAAAAGAAAATCATTCAGTATGGGTTGAATCTTTAATACATCTTTCAGATATACATTTTAATACTCGTTAAATCCTCGAAAATGTTTAAACCAAGTTTAGCAAAAATATTTCTGAAAATGGGACAAATAACAAATTTAGTAAAGTGGAGATATATTCAAGAATGAATTGGAACTTTGAAAGAGAGGTGTTCATTTTTATTAACTCGATTAGATAATTTTTGTTCTTGAAAAAAGAAAGTTTTATGCGAAGTTATTTGTTTCTATTCAATCTAAACGCCAGTAGTTTTGATTTCTTTAACTAAATCACATTTATCTTTGTGACGAGATATTTTAAATCATCGAAATTTTACTATAGAATAAAGTATGAATTTTTAATTATTCACCAACAGTACTTCCAGTCAAAGGTAAGTTAAAAAGTAAATTGTTTTAAAACATTTGTATTTCTTTGAGTAAACGAAGTCCACCAAAAGGTATTATTGCGTATTGAGAGTCACGTGACTTCAAAAGTAGGCGTAGCCACCTGAGTCTGTCTTTTTCCTCAGCCACGATGACTTCAATATGACGTCATGTCAATTGCGACAGCTGATTTTGTCACGCAAATGACTAACTTTCTTTACTCTCCGAAATAAAAATGGAGCTGAAAATAGCGAACGGGTGGATTTTCAGATTTTTAAAGCGCAGATTGTTTTCTATATTTTTATGCGTACTTATGGAAAATTTCAAGCGGAAGATGTAGATGTACAAAAGATGTAGATGTATGACGCTTTTTGTGTTTAATTTTTTATCTTTTTGGAGTAATGGGGGTAAAAGTTTTATCTTGCAGTGTACTCCCAGAATTCTTACAGATTCAGTGAATCAGTGAGTCAGTGAGTCAGGGATCAGCGTAACTATATTCATTAATAAAAATAAAAGAATAATTCAGTATGTGGGATTCCTCTTTGAGACTGACCTCCCCAAAAAAAAACATACTCATTGTGAGGTCATTGAAGATTACGGTAAGCCCCTGACTGTTTACACAAATGATGAAAACAGACAAACTGAACAGAAATTCTGAACTTTACACAGTGCTTGCCTTTTTTCCCTTTGAAGACCAATGTTTCTTCTGATTACGTTCCAGTTGCAATTTGTGATAGCTTTCAGTGTACTCTTTTGGCAAATTGGTTTTTAATTAAAATAAAAGTTAGCCTAATTGTGTCGGCATTTGGAAAATTTCTAAATAAATTGAAGTTCATTTTGTCGTAATCTGGAATCAAATCTCAAATTGAAAACAAATTCATAACTCATTTTTGCTAAATGTCAGCAATTGGTTTGAAATAGACTTACTTTATGAAAATGTGATAATTTTTTATCGCAAAGTACTTTAAATACTTTTCAACCTAAGAACGTATTTATGACAGTAGATTCCCGGTGCATATTTCAAAGGATTTTTCCATACCTGAAAATAACTATAAGTTATGTTGAAAAAAAAAATACTCTAATTAAAAGCTTTATTCCATATTTCAGTTCTAAATAATTTGTAAGCAAAAAGCTTTTAGAATATCTTGCTTAACCTCAAAAAATATTAAAATCTTTCCCTCGAAAGATTGAAAAAGGAAAACCTTTTTCAATCTATGTGATATCACAAATATTCACTCGAAATTTAAATAATAATCAAAGTTAATAAGATTATTATAACAGATTCCTCATTAATTTAAGCTTTCAAAAATTTATCACTTCACAACAAAGTAATTATTTCCTTGTAAATTCTCTTAGTTTTGATATTTTAATGAATTTATTTCAGTGTATTGTTCTGTTTTAAATTTTAATATTTTACTGATAGATATAAAATAAACATTTAAGTTTCATTTAATTTGATGAAATACTACTTTTGTGTGGCTAATTTTTAATTTCAGCAACCATATTTTCTTTTTTTTTAAATAATGAAAGAAACAGCATTAATATTACGCAACATAGATTCGCAATTGTTTGGAATGGAAAGAATGAAACTGACAGAAATAGAAGAATACTAGAATGAAATTGCTAGAAAGTTCCTAGAGACTATATATAAGAAGGGCAGATCAGGTCCCAGCAGTTCAGTTTAGTTTTGAGTGAATGCTCATAGAAATCACTGGTTCAGTAGCCATAGTGCTCTGTCTTGTGTGTACTTTCGTGAAAAATCCTCTCGCTTGTTTTGAGAAGCCAATTTCTGAATGTTGTTTTAAAAAATTCCTCATTGGCGTATGTTACGGAGCAGCTGATAATTTTCCTTGACAAATTCCACTGCATTTTATCCTGTGGTGGATGCACTTTATTGTAATCGAAATGCATCATCCGAGAAAGTTTCTATATTCAGCTAACTGTTGAAAAGCGAGTTATTTCTTGTTAATTTCTCTGAATAGTGTGAAGATTTCTCTTCGAATTTTTAGAACGAACAAAACTTGCGCTTAGTGCTGTCAACTTGTCTGTTTATTAGAATTTTCCATATAAACTGGACTTTTACGCAACGAACTCGAAACCTAAGCAGAATTTTCTATAATAGCGGTGTCAGATTCGGAATTCTAAAGAAAGGCTTCAATTTTCCCCAGCGTGTACACAAGAACAGAAATGGAAGAGCTTAAATAAAGGATGAAGGAGATGAAAGCCGGACTGGAAAAAGAAATAGAAGCTAGGAAAGATGAGAGGAAAGCCAGACTAAAGGAAAAGATGCAAACTGAGCAAGAGGAGGTGAAAGCCGGACAAAAACAGATGAAGGCGGATTCGGGGAAGGAAACAGAAGATGGACAGAAAGAAATGAAAGCTGGATCGTAAAATATAGTAAAAAATCAAGGATAATTGGAGGAGAATGTCAAGGATAGCCAAGAGCAAGTGAAGTTTATAAAGCAGGAGATGGACAATAGAATGTCTGAAATATTACAAACTACAGAAAGATTAAGGTTGCAGATTTTGATGCTCTCACCAATGCCTGAGCTCAAATTTGGACAAAGGTGCCAGAAAGAATGCAACAGAATCCAACTTAGATCACGAATACAGAGACCTGGCTAAATCCTTCAAGATCTGCCAGTGGCCATAGACAGACTGTGTCATCTGGTCCATGTGGACTACCCAGACGATGTACTAGAAGTTTGTGTGGCCTCTTAAGGAGGAGAGACTGTACTGCCCGGGACGAGAAGTCCCCGAGAAGGAGGCAATGTTACGATTTTTTAGTGTTATCTGGTCTTCAGAGGTTACATTTAGGGTAAAATTAGTATTCTACGTGTCGGAAAATTAAATTTTGATTTTTGCTGCGTGTCCGTAAATTTATTTATTAAAACGCAAGAAAGGGAATTTGGGTTTCGCCGTTGTTAAACAATGTGCTTGGCGGTTCCTCGCCAAATATTGGCAATATCAGACTTCCGTTTTGAAAACTCATTTTGGCGGTAAATTTGGCGATATTCGGCCAAAAAGTCTCCAAGCCTAACAGCATTTAGCATGATGGTCTTGTAATGTTTGCTTTTCCACATAAGTGTTATAGATTAGCATTAGGCATACGCAATCAAGATTCGCTATTGATTGGTTTTTTTTTTCTAGATATTAAATTCAGAATCTTCAGTTCGAATGTACGAAACTTCCTAGGTCCAAATTAGAAATTCTTGTTAATTATATGCACTGAAGATGGGGTGTATCTTCAAAACAAAAGGATATGCAACTATGCTAAATATTGCTGTACTTCGTTACGCTCAGACGATTAATTTCATTAAAATTATCGAAAAATTGAATCGTCTCAAAACTTCTAATTTCAAATTTTCAAATTTTTTCATGATATTTGTTTTATATTAATAAATTTCACTCAGATTATTAGTTGTGCTGCTCCCCATGTAAGAGATAATTTACAGCATTAGTAGTTTACAGCACTAAGAAATTTTGTTTACAGAAATACTTAAAACAGAAAAACATATCGTCTCAAAACTTTTGCGAGCTACTGTAGATTAATAATTATTTTATGTTTATAAAAAAAAGTAATTATGCTAAAAGAAACTCCGCGTGTTTTATGTATAGCAACTGAGACACTGTACTATTACCTTAAGCACAAGTTGTAACTTTTTTCAAATTGATGTTGATTTTAGAATGAAAAAAATTTTCTTTGAAGTGAAAAACCTTTTATTTTTAATCAGGAAGAAGAGTACCTATAAAAGTGGCTACAAATGTTTCTTTGTGATGTATAATAGACTTTGGGATATTTTAAAGCATGATCGCAAATACTACTGTGTTTGTTCTCATTAGATCATTCATTCATTAGATGATTTAAAAATATTTTACTTCCTCAATCCAAAAGTTCCATCTTAACCGTTTAATGCGCAGTTTCTTCAACGTGATGACACGAACCTCAGACATTTTGACGGTTTTGATTCACAGAGAAGAAATTTGATTTAAAAAAAATATTTAGAGTAGGTATACACAAGAATCCTTTTCTACTGAGCACATAATTTCCCTAAACGTTATCGATTATCTGTAAAATGGATGTCCGAATTGTTTTTATCAGTGCCGGTATCTGCTGAGAACTGGAGAATGGTATGGAAATATACAGAGAAGAAAAACTAGATAGACTGCCCAATGCTGAAAAGTGCAGCCGTTGCCGACACCCAACTGAACTACCAGCAACATGGAGGTCGCCGCACAGACAGCTGTGTCAAAAAATGTTCTTGAGATCTGTGGCGATTCGATCGACTGCCATATTGCTAGTAGTTCAATCGAGGGATGGCAACGGCTGCACTTTTTCCGCACTGGGAAATGATTGCGCTTCAAAGGGTTAAAATGCATCAAAATTATTCCTATCGCTGAGTAAGATTTTACTTTCTTGTACGAAAGAAAGGAAAGAATGGACTCAGGAATAATTAACCTGAATGCATCTTGACAAGCTCCTTCCTGAGTTCTGTACGATTCGTTTTGACCATCGCTAAAATTTTTGAGTAGTTTCGGTGTAACGTCTGCACGTACAAATGTACGAGCATATCGCGCGTAACTCAAGAACGATCAGCTGTAGAATGTTGAAATTTTGTATTTTGAACTACTGCAATGGCTAGTCATGCCCTTTCCTTTTTAATTGCAATTGACGGTGCAGTTTATTTAAAGATTCATCGGAAAAAGGCTTTCCATAAATTAAAGTCAATGATCAGTCATTGACTAAACTGCACGTCAAAGCTCACTTTAAAATAAAATAAGTTTAAATGATGTGAATAAAAAATGTGCACGATTTAATAGACCCCTCCCCTTTTTTTTTTCAATTGTCTGATGTAAGAACTGGAAGATCACGTTGACAGTATTGACTTCGATCTGTTTTGCCAAAGTTGGTCGGGCGATCGCTGTTTGTTGTTTTGGGAAATTTATTCCAAACTAACGTGAATATAAGTCTTTAAAAAGTCCTTAATCAAGATAAATCTTTACATCCAACTTTATAATTAAATAAAAAAATTGGATTTGTTGAATTCAGCAGTTTTTGTTGTTGTTGTTGCTGTGCTGATTTTAACTTTATAAGTTTGGTGAATAAAAGAATACCTGAATGAACAAAACATTTTGGTTATTCAACAAAATTGTTCACTTAAAATAGCTCCATCTAATTTTTAAAATAAATTTTGCTAAATTGAGCAAAACATTTATCGTCTGTATATATATATATATATATATATATATATATATATATATATATATATATATATATATATATATATATATATATATACATATATATATATACATATATATATACATATATATATATACATATATATATACATATATATATACCTATATATATATATATATATATATATATATATATATACATATATATATATATATATATATACATATATATATATATACATATATATATACATATATATATATATACATATATATATATATACATATATATATATATACATATATATATATATATACATATATATATATATATATACATATATATATATATACATATATATATATACATATATATATATATATATATATATATATATATATATATATATATATACATATATATATATATATATATACATATATATAATATATAATAGCTTACTTACGTAAAGTGAAATCCCAAGATAATCCATTGATAAAGTGAAAAAATAGAAAAGTAGATAGCACATGGTGCCAATTAACGAGCTTATACCGAATAAGTATTTAAATATAGCCTTTTAAGGCAATGAAAGATTGGATAAATTGGATATAAAGCGCCAAATTAGAACTGGTGTGCTTTTTAAGCCTAACCACATGTAACCACAAATAGACGGAAAATGGAATTAATATTGAAATGGTGTGCTCTATCATCAGGCGCCACCGCACACACATTTCAATTTAATCGAAAAAAACAATAATAGCTAGGTTTCTGCAAGTTACCTGACCAGAATTAGGGTCCCTTTGTAACTTGGGGGGCGCGACCGTAGCTATTAGAAATAAACAACGAGGAAGTGGACCGACAAATATACACACACACACACACACACACACACACACATATATATATATATATATATATATATATATATAGGGTGAACCAAACACACTGTCCTGGGCTTTTATTCATTTAATTTTGATTACAGGCTTATACAATAAATTACAAAGTTACATAAAAAAAAGATGCAGAAATTTACTGCATCGATAAAAATTTTCAAGTAATTGAATCTAAATAAGTACAAAATGAATCTAAACATTTTACGACCCCTGTACAAAGAAATTCCCAGTTAGTAAAATGTGCGCAGGTAGTAAAACGTAATTAAATAAGCGATTTACAAAGTTTCAGCCTTTCATAAAAAGTTTCAGAGATATGTTTAAACAAAGTTGATAAACTATATTATATAAATAATAGCAAAAGTATTATGCATGTACGTAATCATTGTTTCCTTTTGCAATTTGTACGCAGTTTTTAAAACATGATCATTCGATGCAATTTTTTCTCTTCGAGAGCTATTGAAAAGTGGTTTAATTCAGCAAATATGTATTTTCAAATCTCTGAGCCTTTTTATGATGGAAGTCTGATATTTCATACATCAACTAATTAATGTATGAGGCACATTTTACAAATTAGGATTTTTTTTGTGCGGGGGATGCATAAAAATTTTAATTTTGTATTTATTTCGATTTAATTTCACGAAAATTTTAATCGATGCCATAACATTTTGTGCTTTTTTCATATAACTTTGTAAAGTTACGTAAAAGAAGACGCAGAATTTCATGGTATCAATCATAGATTCACCCACTGAGGGGGCTAAGGGGCTAAAGACACCCCCCTCTCCTAAAGCTGGAGAATTAGATGTGAAAACCTTTGAAAACTGAAAATAATCACTAATGAATTAAAATATTTTATTTTAAAAAAATGCCTTCAAATAATTTAAATGCTTTTTTATTACTAGACATTAGTTTTTGTGTAAATACTTACAGTTAGTGTAGGAAATATCGGTTTAAACATTACTGAATAGATGAGATAATTATTCATGACTCTACAACGACTTATGTTGATAGTGTGCTTGTGTTCTATGGGTAGGTGGTACAAAATATTTTGACGTTATATAAGAGTTATACCAGTAATCGAAGTTTCTATAAACAAGTTCAGCTACCACTAATCAGTTAAAAGTCTTAGAGGATAAAACCTAAATAAATACAAAATTTTATATTTTTATACGAACCTCGTATAAAAAAATTCCCAGTTAGTAAAAGTTGCGCCATACATTATTGTGCATAGTGTACAAAACGGGGGAATTTGATCCTAAAATGTGTCGGAGGTCGGAGATATGAAAATAAATATGATGGGATGATTATGTCTGAGGAGTCGCACCCAAAATCACGAAAGAAAACAATGATTGTAATTATACATCGTGCTTCCCTCACCAACTTTGATGAAACATATTTCTGAACCTTTTTTGTAATGAACCATGAACTATGTGTATCACCTCATTAATATATGGGATACATTTCATGCAGTGGGAAACTTTTTGTACGGGGGCAATAAGAAAATTTAATTTTTATAAATTTAGATTTAATTTCGTGAAAATTTTAATCGATACCGCAAATTTTTGTGCCTTTTTCTACGTAATTTGTAATCTATCGTTAATGTCTGTGACGAATATTTAAGGAATAAAAGCTTAGGTCAAAATTTTTTGGGACAACCTCTATAAGCCTTGGGGTGAGATGCCTTTCTGAAGTCTCCTAAAAAGAAATTAGTTAATTTTAATTTATACTTCAAAAGAAAACTATCATAATTCCAATGTAACCAAATTTAAGCGAATTCTATAAACTGAAGAAGCATTGTAGCCTACCATAATGAATTAGTGTTGTACTCGGCAATATGAGAATAATGTTTCAGGTACACGATAAGTTATATGGGATATTTATGTTTTTAAGTGCACACAAACACACGCACGTACTTACAAACTGGACTGGATCGATCAAATCCACAAAAACATTGGCTGTATAATTTAGCCTCCTACCTATTTGCTTGCGGTAACTATACTATATTCGCATGCTTCTCAAATCAACTGCATATTTTTCTTGTCTACAAGGGTCTAATTAAGAACCTTTTAAAACTTAACATTTCTTTGAAGAGACACTTACATTTTACAAATAGAATCGCAATAACGCTTCAAATTTTATTTTTCTTAATGAGGAAGCCTCTGGTGACCATTGAAGATACTTGTTGGTAAATGCAGTGTTGGTATCCATGAGATTAATTCAGCGCATAGTATTATTCATGAATTATAACGAGGTATTTTACTCCTCCAAAGTCAACGAGCAAACAGACTAGTAGTCATTGTCTCTTACATAGTGTTCACGCTTAAAAAAAAAGAACTAAATTCGCTCCTAAAGAACTAAATTAGCTCCAAAAGATTTAAAATCAGGACAAACTTGTGTCCCGGTTTTAAATCCTTCGGAGATAATTAAGTTATTTTTTTAAAACGTGATACTTAAATAATCATGACTTTAATAATACGAAGAAAATGCAAAGTATTTAAACAATATTAAACATCTGATCAATCTACTTTTTTAATTACACTAGATTATAGAGGAGTAAGATCTCATCACAATAGAACTAAACATTATCAGTCTAATTAGAAAGTTGTTGATAATCCATGTGCCATGTGTCTAACATGAAACTTGTTGATTCAGTTTATAGAATTCGCTTAAATTTGGATAGATTGGAAAATGGATAGTTTTCTTAAAAGCAGAGTTCCACGCCGAGTTCCTAAAAAGCAGAGTTCCTCGCTTATTTCTTCTACAACTTATAAATCTTACTTTTATGCTTGCCTTGAATAAACTCAAGTAACATATACATTACAAAAGTTAAAGTTAACATAAACATCCTAGATATTAGTTATTTGTGCTGTGCGATAACGCGCATCGATGAAGCATTAATTAAAAGCAGTGCTTGTTTTTGTTAGCTAATTTGATTTTTCATTTGTTAAAAAATAATTTTAATTACTGGACATATTTTTTCTACGTTCACTGCAATGACAGATGAAATTTTCTGGCGAATGAAAGTGAATTAGCGTTTCTATGTTCATTATTCTCTCTCTCTCAGCCTTTTCTAAATCTAATCAAAAACAGTAGTGGTTGCTTTGTTCCACCACAAATATTGCATATAGATTTTTTCATATATGATCTTCCTTTTTATAACACAGAAAATAAAATTCTTTTTCTTACAATAATCCACTCTCATGTGGTTATTACTAAAAGAAAAATTCTAGAGATTCGAGAAAGATTCTAGAGAATACAATTGACCTTTAGACTCTCTACTTTTCTTACTTATGAAAATAACATTATTATGAAAGGAGCTGAAATTTCTTTCTAATTCCTTCAGACCTCTTTCATGATTATGAATTCTTTTAAGATATCAATAACTGATGTTCTTCAGCAAGTATAACCTACTCCCTACTGCTAATAAGGGAATCTCGCCAGTCAATGGGAAAGCCTTTTTCTATTCAACATGTTTTAACATGCTGTCTCTTTTTACTTGAAAGAATATTTTATCTAATTCTATAATAGATGTTTCAGAGAAGTCATAAACTAAATTAATGTTGAAGTTCACTAGTATTTTACAGATTTCTGAAAAGAAATACAACGTTTAGATTGAGAACACACGATTTACACGGAGAAAAAAAAAATCAACTCTCATCTTGAACGAATAGATAGCTGTTTCCTGTGTTCCTAAAATGGAAGAATAGATCGTAGACAGATGCGTGTAAGTGATACACACAACTGGTATAGACAAAAGGTTCAAGAACTTCGAGACCGTCATATTCTAGCTAATCATAGGAGAATGACTCGCTTGTGCAACGAGAAAGGATCATCCGATACACCCACGCACTAGAATGACCGCTTGCGAGTCTACCCGCTAACGTGTGCATCTATTCAGAGGTATATTCATATAGATGCAAGCACCATATTATAGAGGAGAGATCTAAAAACTGGATAGTGGGTTCAGAAGTGTCTCTTCCTATGATCTAGTGTTTATAGAGACTCATCCATTCTAGTTCCACCCATTACTATTTTCCAGATGTCAGTGGCAATATTTTTTTTTTCTTAATGCATACTGGCACAGCATGAAGTTAACAGCACCCATTTGGGCAATAAAAGTTACCTTCCTCCAGAACTCAGTGGCGAATTCTGGAGGTGGACAATTCCAAAGCACTTCAGCAGACGAGTGTCAGGAAATCAGACCCCCCCCCCCTCTTGGTTCCAAGGTCGTCTGCTAAAACGGGAGTCATGGTACGCGAAGTGTGTCAAGAACCCCCAAAAGGAGAAAGTGTTTTTCCGGGGCACGAGCACCCCTCGTGCATGGAGGCAGAAAAAAAATAAAAGAATTATAAGACGTTCGACAGATGTTCTCACGTCCCGGATCTAGCCTCCACAATTCAGCAGCCGTTGAACTTTTTCTAAGGAGGAGGGGGGGGGGGAGAGGCTTCTTCTCCAAGATGTTCGTGGCGCGTGTGTTTGTGGTTGGAAAAACGTTAGGATAAAGCGTCACAATCGTAACGGGACTTTTTTTCTTTGAAAGGGGGGGGGTAGCAACTCTGAATGGCTTTAAAAGCACGTGTTACGGCTGGAGTCTCTAGCATTTGGAGTGTTTGAGCTCGTGTATGGCTTCTGATAAAATGGGACAGGCGATGATTCATTTATTACGGATCCTATATAGACTTTACATAAGTCCATGAGCACTGCGCATTGCTTACGAATTTTAAGTATTGCTTATGTAAAATAAGTAAAAACAATTATAGTATCGTGATACAATTATAACTGATAAGTTCAAATATATTCAAAAACGAGTTGAGTAGAACTGTTCCGAAAAGTTTGTCAGGCGATGCATTCCTTTCAGATTTATTGAACATGTAGTACCGAATTACTTTTCCAATATTCGGTTTTTAATTTTCTCTATTTTTTACTATTTTTCAAGATTGAAATTTTATTTAATATTTGAAGAGCATATAAAGAGGAGTATATAAATATACAGGAAGTCCAAGCAATATCGCAATACAAGTGAAAGCCCAAGTTTGCAACTGCATTTTTTTTGGTGATTAGGATCACAGAAGTGTTCAACAAAGGCCATTCTATTAAAAACACAAATGGTTATAAGTTGCAGCTCCTTCAGAAACCGTGTAAACAGCAATACTGAATTGCTGTGTAACACTGAATTAGTATGTGGCCTGGGGTACTTTTTGGGATAAAGTATCTGGAGTCGAGGATCGGAGGACCTTATATTTGATTTCAGTAGATTAAGGACGATCCTATAACACTAAATGTGTCACTCCCTTAGGAAAAGTTACGGCAAAAAGTTATCCCCTTCCCCTTTTTAATACTTTATAATTTTTTACAAAGTGGGCACTAATTAGGAATGCCTACTATCTGAAGATAATTAGAACTGCATCAGGGCCTCCTGCAAAAGTAACCGTAAGAGCACTAATTCCAAATAACGCACTCGGTGACAGGAGTTATCAAGCTCCAAACTATAACACTGTAAAGCATAGTTTATACGTTTCCTATTTATACGACTTTTACATTTGTACGCCATTTTCGTGAAATCTTTATTCATTTCTGTTCATTTTAATGCAAAAATGCTTCTCTTATAAGATGCATAAAATCAATTATACGTCGTAATTAACCTTACTGAAATCGGAAAATTTTCTTTCTCAGCCATTAATTAGATATTTAGGGAGGAACTTGTTCAGATAGAATATCAATTAAAGGATGTAGAGAGGGATGTACCTTTAACCACATCTCTTTAAAACCGTAATGGACTGTAATGAAAAGCTTAGAACTTATTTTTACCTGAACACGAGTGAAAAAACATTTCATGAAATAATTAAATCCATAATACTGTAGTTAACATTTAAAGACAATCAGCGCATCAGACAACTGTGAAAGATTTAAATTATTCTTTAATTTAATGCCTTCTTGAACATAAATCTCACCATAACTGGGTTGAAAAAGATAGTCCATCAATACGAAAGATATTGCAGCTTTCAAGATATAGTGCAATAAAAGTGTATGACTTGTTTCACTTTTATAAAAAATGCTTTATTTTTAAATTACGTTATTGTTTTTAGTGCAAGAACTATTATGAAGTAATTTTTTAATACCTCAAAATTTTTATAATTATTACATTTACATAAATTTGCATTAGTAGCGTTAAACCTATACTAATCAAAGTTGTTTATTAATATTTCATTTATACGTCGTTTTAGATCGGTCCCTTGAAAGACGTATAAACGGTTTTTTGCTGTATTTATTTTCTGAAGTTTTGATGAAACAAGTTCGAATTTCCTGTGTGAAACGACTATATTCCTTTTTTAATTTTCTTAATTCTGAGAGGAGGTGTTGTTCTTGTATTGTTAACCTTTTAACGCGCAGTGTTTCCGCTCTGGGAACACCCAACTCTGACGTTTTGACTGTTGCCAGTCACGAAGAATAGATTTGATTTCTATAAAAATAGTTGCGGATGACCTATCTCCACGAGAATCCTTTACTTTTTAGCACGTCATTTCCCATCAAAAAATGGTCACGATTCTTTTTAACAGCACTGACATCTGCTGAAAAATAGAAGAATGCGAGAATAGCTGGATAGATTGCCCAATGCTGAAAAAAAAGGGCAGCCGTTGCCATCGCTCGACTTAACTACCAGCAAGATGGCGGACGATCGAAACGTTCATCGCGTGCCACAGATCGAGAGACCCTTTTTTTGACGACAGCCAGCTAAAGATCATCATATCGTTATGATTTGACTGTAGCGGTATATGCACTTGCATTCTTGCCTCTTCAATCATAATTAAGTTTAGAAAGAAAGAAATTAAGAGGAAGATGTGTTCAATTCTCAAACCTTCTAGCACCAAAATAATAGAAAGAAAAATAATAGTCCGTGATATCTCGTGTTTGAAAAATTCTTATTGCTCTGTCACACACTTTACATCCAAAAACTGGCAGTTATAATGCATTTCTGCTTAAATTAAAGACGCTCCCCCGAATGTCAAGACTCAGAACATCTCAGCCTTTCCGTTTTGCCCATCCGTGTATACAACGTTTTAAAGTCCTGTCGTACAGGCTTGTACATCCTGATCCGAAATAATCTGTGTAGGAAAAAGTATGAACAATTTGAGAAGCACTTTGCTTAATGCTTGCGGGGCGTCAGTCAGCCTAAAAATCAAATTTCGTTTTGAATTGCTTTCAAATGCTTCCTCCAGTCAACTTGAAGATTGCCTGACGGATTTACTCGCTAGATTTGTGCAAAATCGATTTTGTGCATATTTATGGATAAATAAGGATTGGAAAATCGGCTATAGGACGGATGCTTCGAGATAGAAATAGTTGCTATAGGTCGTTTGCATTACGTGAATCATAAGCTTTAAGATTTTATAATAAAATGCTTTCTTCTATTGTGGAATGCGTTAAATGAAAAATGTATTGCATGACAAAGCTCGAAAAGATAAATTAAAAAAGTAGTGCACAATACTCAGTATGACTTGATACTGCTTTACCTGAGTTAAAATATTGCATTTTACCTTATTATTTTTATGTATCTTTGTAAGTTAAACCTTCTGCATTTACATCTGTCTCTTTTCTCACCTTATTGATAACTTCATGTTATGCTTTTCAATTAAAAATGTCGAACATGAAAACGTTTTTTCTCATTTCAGTTCTAGTTTGAAGATAAATGAACGTCCCGCAGTGGACTGGGCGCTAAACTCCGTTCCCATAAGAACACGGCAAGTGAAGCAGCATCTGGCTTGGCCAGTGCTTGGGAGGGACTTCCCCCTCTCGGCCCGTCCGCTGTGGAACCGTGTCGTAGCGCTGTGAACGTAAAGTCCGTGTGCACCAAAATCATCCAGTCGTTGCGTACATTGGGTGCCGATTCCAAGTTGTCCCTCATCGAATTCGTTTAAACGGTAGCCGATTTCAGAGGATTCCTCCCACTGGGCCATTGTAAAGGAAATCTTCGGCGTCATCGGGCCCGAGCTAAGACGGACTTCCTCCCACTGGGGCTCATTGAAATGGAAGCCGCTCCTTCGGCCCGTCGCCTGTCTATATAGGGGGATCTGTCACCGCAACGCGGTTGCCAGAGGGCATTAGCAACAACAACAGATAAATGAACACGAATAGTGATTCTGGGTTTGAACTCCATATCATTCGTATAAAATTTCATATGCAGATTCTAATTAACACACTTTAAGGCGAGTAGAGCGAACGATTAACTCTATTAAGTATCAAATACATAAGTATCAAATCTCTAAAAGAATAAAAATCTTTATCAAAAGTACCCATTAACAGTAACAAGTTGGGAATGTTTGTTTCATTTTAGAATGAAATTCATAAAGGGAACGCTTTTACAGGAGCACCAAAAGAATTACAATACTTTATGCTATAGGAACAGCCATAATCTATGTCCAAATGGTTTCATGGATGGCTTTTGTATTATGTACACATCAACTTTGTAATTACTTCAGAAAAATTAGATCTTGCTGATATATTAGAGTTAATTACTTGAGCTTCGTGTTATACAAACATGCTTATTACAGTAGAGATTTGATTTGTAAATGTTTCAATCAACTCGATCAAACCATCTGCAATTCGCATGCATTTATAATCAACTATTGTAATCGATCCGATTATTATAGAATACAAAGTTAATAATTTATTTATCTATAAAAAAAAGCAGCACAATGGATAAAAATTAATTAAATACAAAACTATTTGCTTGCAATAAATGTATCAATTTCTTGTTTAACTTAGTTTAATTTATATATTTATCCATGTTTTAGTTTTTACAGAAAACGTTCGGTCTTGTAAATAAATAAATAGCAAATAAATGTCACTTTCTTTTTTGAATTTTTGGGTTTACTAACTTTGAGAAGCAGACAGACTGAATTTTTATAGAGTAGGAAGTGAACGCTTGACAGTAATTTCTTGTTCTTAACTTATAAAAATGATTTGTTTTTAGGTTCCAAAGTAGCAGCATAACGCTCAAATGTATAAAAAGTAAAAGAAAATACTGAATTTTGAAAATATCCTATAAAGAAGGTAAGTCTTCCATATTAATATTAAATTTTGTTTGGAGGAATACTTTCTGTTGACTGTGTAAACAAACGTATTGTTTATTTGCTTTTTCGATAAAGAATCCAAATATAATTAAATATATTTGATAGCTCACAATTTTACACGAAAAAAAATTTATGTTTTGACAAAGTAAACCATCAAGAGATAGCTTAAGAATAAAGAGTTCTTAGTTAAATAAATATACGGCTCAGAGTTGTTATTTCTATGTTGTTGCAGCATGGTATTTACAACAAGAATAAATTTTGAAAAGGTGGATTTTGAAAGGATTGACATACGCATCGATTATAGAATATTTTTCTTAATTTTCCTCTTTGCACTGCATGATGAATAATTAAATTTTCTCCCGCTGATATAATGCTTCAGATTCACCTTCTGTATCTAGAGTTCCTTATCTACATTGGTCTTAAAATGCATGCTGGGCTTCATTGTGCACATATATCGATGTGGAGAAGCAACGCTGCAAAGATAAAGAAAATATATTCCATTATATTTTGTGGGAACCGTTTGAAAAAGCCACTAATCTTGTAATTTTGTGAACCTACTATAAAAACTGTTAATATTACGTTCTCGGCCCATTTCTATAGACAATATGCATCCATAAATGTTCGGAAACATATACTAATTAACAGAAATGGGCACCCACAGACCTTATTAAACAATTATTCTGTGTTCTCTTGCAAAAAAATTATAAATATCACATATAATCTTTTTTCAATATGCGCCATGGTATGGTACAAATATGAATGATTTATGTATATTTCTGGTCACTATATGAATATTTTCGGCAGTTAGAATATGGACAGGCAGAAAGATGGAAAGAGAATCAGACAACCAAAATTATAAAAAAGGTTTTCAAATTTATCAGAAAGCGTTAAAATTTATACTTAGCCAGTGACACATACAACAGTATGAGACCTTTGCACCTCTCCCCATATTTGAAAAAAAAATGTTTTACGCTCTATTCCTAAGACTTATGAAAACTTTATTGCCTCGAACACTTTCTGATTACTTTTAAAGTAGTATTTTACAATCAGTAATTATGTTGATGTGCACTCTAAAATGAACTATGTGAATAGTCACTCCTAAGGAGTGAAATGGAAGTTAAATATTAATAGTCTTCCACATGCTAGTTATAAAATATTTTAACTGTTTGCAAGAGGCGAAAAGTTGGAAAAATTAACATTCTCATAAATAGTAAATATTGACTCTTCTCAAATTAATTTGGTCGCAAAGGAGTCACTCTTAACGCTGATTTAATGTATTAGAAACCACTCGAAGTGGAATGATTTGTCTGCCATTTCGCTTTATAAGAGTGACTAGAAACTGTTTTAGTTTCAAAGTGCTTTCTTCTGGGGAAGGGGATATTCACCATGTTTTGCACTCACGGAAACATTATGCCCACCAAGATATGAGGATGATGGAAGCAAGGACAGAAAGTATATATCGTTTAAGGAAATAATTCATGCACAGAATATAATGCAGTCTTCATGAATGGTTTTTTCCTCTGTCCATCATTGTTTCACATTTGACTTTTTTGTTGTTGTTTCTATAACACGTGTAAGGAAGCTGTCGAATGTTCTTACAACGGCGTCAAAGAAAAATTTCTCCAAGGGTCCTATTATAAAAAGGACATGGGAGTAACTGTAGAAATGAGTAATTATAAAGCATGTTTATGCGTTATTAAAAATGTACCTGACGAATGATATTTAACTGCACCCAGTAAGGAACTGTTCTGAAATAAGAATCGCTCTTGAAATTTTAATTAAAGTTAATTAATTTCTGTACATATTTCATGGAAATATTCCAGGAAAAATTACTATTGATCGTCCATTTCATTTAATGAGGATGCAGGCATTTTTCGGGGATAAAAGTCCATGATGTATGATTCGATAACAGCAGTCAAGAGAAAACTTGTCTTGACTGCTCTCTTTCAATGTACAATGTACACTTTATTTACAGATACTTTAATGAGGATATTTCCTGATGGCATAAATTTAAGATTGTTCAATTAAAACATATATCTATAGCAGGGGCGTAGCCAAGGGGAAGGGGGAGGGAGGGGTTCATAACCCCCCCATTAGGAATTTTTGCCATACAAAATGTATATTCTTCACTCCCTTATCACACACACCTATAGATATATATGAGTTGAAACTGATCTACAGAGTATGAAAACAATTATTTGTAAACTTCACAATTTGTAGAAAAGTAGAGTATCTTTTCTTTATGTCTGTCTTCTTCCTTACTCTACTTCTGACCTCATCTTGTCCTTTTTAATTATTATTGTTATTTTTTTAATGTTTTGGGTGGAGCATCTCCAATGAAGGGTGCATAGTTACTTTCTTCGAAAACTATTTATGAAAATATAGCTACAAAACAATGAAGTCAGCAAAAAATTTTGAAACTGAGAAATGATATTCAAGAGTAAGGAGGAAAATGAATATTTATAATAGTGGTACAGATCCCTTGGACTCTTACGTGTACCAATCTCACTTATAATTAGGAATTAAGCCACTGAATATAAACTACATATTATGTAGATAGCGTATTTTTTCTGATAATCTTGGATTATAAGCGGAGGAAATATTCGGAATCAATGGGAATTAAAAGAAAAAAATCTTAATGGTAAAACATTTTAAACTTAATGTAGCAGAATGCGTACGTTGAATGAATATATTGTTTGCATACCAAAATGACCTAAAAAATCAACATTGCTTTTGAAATTGTCTCTGTAAATTAAAGAGAGATATAGCTTATAACTTTTTTTACAAAATTAAACGATCTGTTCTAATTCAAGCTGTAAGAAAAGGTATAAATAGCAGATTACTAAAAGACTTATTAAGACTAATAAGTTGATTTGAAGCTTGCGATCTTTTATGTTTACATTTTAGAGTGCAAGAAAGAGTACAAAATTTAGGAAAGCATTTTAATACTTACAAAAATTCTTATGAATTACTAAAAAAGTATGAATATGTTTATTATGCTTTATTAACGAATAGCTATAAATCTCGGAAATTTAATAATGTTGTCAATGTGTATCTAAATTCTTACCTAGAGCTGTATCTCAATATTGTTACAAATTACGAAATAGATTTAGTTATTCCAATAAGCCCTGCTTCGGTTGAACGATCCTTTACCTCACAAAACAGGCTCAAAAATAAATTTAGTAGACCGAGTGTTGAAAACCTGGGTAATTTTATACGCATCTCCGATGAAAATATTGATTCTAAGTCGTTCGATTTCGATGAAGCAGTTAAAATGTTTAAGGGATAAAAATCTGAAGATATCATTTAATTTTACTGATTTATTTGTAAAGTATACTGCTAATTTTAATATTTACAATTTGAGTTGTATTGTACGTAATTAATTTTGCCTGTAAAATGTGGAGAAAAACTGAAAATAAAAAATTCCCGAGTTCTCAGTTCTCGAGATTTTAGAAATCTCACTTAATTTTAAAGCTTATGTGGAAGAATCTCACCGGAATTTCTTTCCTTTTTTTATTTTTATTTTATAAGTGTGAACCCTATTTTAATAAAAAAAAAGTACAAAATGAATCAGTGTAGACGTAGGTTAAGCATCCATAGAACAAAATGAGCATATAATTCAGAATCACAAAGAATACCATTCCAAGAACAGGTTATGGATTAGGAGAATATTCTGTTAACTTATCTATTCTCGCGGAGCATCAAGCAATGATGTTCTTCACAATCATAACTTTTATGTTTTATGCAGAACGAATTCGCTTAAACTTGCTATTTTATTTATATGTGAATAAAATGCATGCACATGAATGTGTAACACTCCATCGGAACTTAGCGATTGCGCAAGCGCGACACTTAATATTTTTACATACGGTGGTTGCGCCACTTTATTTCAGCACTTTCACTTCTGGTTGGAAAAATATGGTTAAACTGTCCCGACGCTGAACAAGTACAGCCGTTGCCATCGATCCCTTTAACTACCAACATTATTGCGGTCGATCGAAAAGTCTATCTGGCACCACGTAGCTCGAAGCTAGCTCTGTCAGAAAACTTCTTGAGCTCCGTGGAACCAGATAGGCTATTCGATCGACATCCGTGATGTTGATAGTTAAAAGAATCGTGGCAACGACTGCACTTTTTCAGTGTTGGGCATTTTATGCAGTTGGTCATCCATACTGATAGGAAAATGCTTGCACGTCAAAGAGTTAAACATGTATGATGATTTAAAAATGAACAAGAAAAAAAAATGTGACCCATCTCTGATAATATGCTTTGTCCTACTTATTGCTCCCTCGCTTGAAACTTTTTTGATCGACGGATTTTCTGTTTGATTGTCTTAATTATTGATGGAAGTGTTAAAAATAGTACGGCATTTATTTTTAAAAACGTGGCTTTCGTATAATTATCTGTTGGCACTGCAACGTATTGTATGAATAAGATATGACTGCTTTCGAAGAATAAACAAGAATTTCTCCCCATGTGCCATTATGCCATAACATAAAAGAAAGTTTTGTCGTAGCCCTTTAGGAGAACTATAAGTCCTATACACACCAAAATCAATACCGGTCTTAGGATGGGGGTTTATAACATGTATACCCAATTTGAGCTCAATCGAATCTACCGTTTAAACGCTAGCGCACTTTCAAGAAATTCCCCCCATAGGCCATAATGTAAAAGAAATCTTTGTCGTAGCCCTGTAGAAAAACTATAAGTCCTATACACTCCCAAATCAATACCGGTCTTGCGACGGTGGTTTATGACATATATATCCAATTTGAGCTTAATCGAATGCTCCGTTCAGGAGCTATCGTGTTCACTCACATACACACAAACACACATACACACACACACATACACACATACATACATACATCTCGTAAAAATAGCATAAATGTATTCAGAAGCCCTCAAAACGTGTCAAAACACCAAAATCTCGAAGTCGAATTTTTTCATGATTACAATACTTTCCTTACATGGTACATGTTCGGAAAGTAATAATGAATGGATTCGAAGAATGCTCTGTTAAGAAAAAGAGAAATAAGATTTTAAAACAATCTAAGATTTTTTAATTATTTAACTCCATCGGATGACTATCTGTTGGCACTGCAATATATTAAATGAATGAGATATCTAGTGGCGGTGGATAGCTTGTGGTGGAATGAGATAGCTAAACGGCGGTATGTCGTATAAAAATTTTCCTGTGGTCAAGATTTTTTTTTTCTGCACTCCAGTAGACACCCTGTATAAGATAATGACTGTTTTCTAAGAATAAATAATGAATGGATTTGAAGAATGCTCTGTTTAGAAAAAGAAAAAAATAAGATTATAAAAAAATCTAAGATTTTTAATTATTTATCGCCAATGATTTAGTTTCTCTTGTGATTTCTATGTGTAATAATAACTGTTCAGTAATACTTTTAAGAAAAACATTTAAACGTTTCCACAATATTTTTTTTCTTTCTCTTATTATTATTTTAATTCCTTCATTCTTATCCTCTTAGAACTATACAATATTTCTATAAAATTGGAGATACTATAAATAAACAAATAAATAAATAAATCTAGATTTATTTTGATGAGGTACTTTGAAAGTTGCTCTTGTATTCTCAAAATTACAGAACAGGACAGGATGAGGGCATATTTTACTTCAGTTTTATCATTGAAAAAAAAGAAAATGCAATAATATGCAGCGAATCTTTGTGATAATGATTAACGTGAAATTTATGAACTATTTCCGTCAAAATTAATTTAAATCGTATTTCAAACATTTAATTACTCATAACGGAAACTAAACAACAATTCTCTTAAGCCTTAAAGTTGGCAGGGCTTCATAACAATTAAAAAACAATTTTGTTTCGAGAAAAGTTAGTATTAACCATCGTTCTGACGGTTTTCAGGTTTGGTAGGTTTTCTCCCGATGTGACGTGAATATGCGTTAGAACCCCTTGGAAAGTCCTCCTACCAATGCATCCCCCATCCTTGACAAATCGCCCTAGCGTAGCGTTGACGCAAACAATAAAACTGAAAAAGACATACTTTTTGATAATGATGGTAATTAATTAAATGTACAAGAAAACACTTAGTCTCTACATCATTAGACCAAGAAATGATTTTAAAGAGCGTAATGTCATGTACCCCTATATCTGTCTGATGCATTTTTCAGTCTCAGTTTAGAGTAAAACAGTCACATCACCAATACGGGGTACATAAGGTCTCGACTCGATTGCAGTAGGTCATAAGTTTGTAAGATAGAGGAGGAGGAAAAAATGTCAAAATGAAAGAAAAGTAATCAAGTTTTTTTTTTTTTTTTTTTTTTAACCCCAAGCAGAACACAACACACGGGTTCTCTGATCGTGACCATACGTTTCATACTGTGCAAAACGTGTTCTGGTTATGAGTTAGTATCACTGTAAGAATTACCTGTAATTTTACCACACATATTGCTGTAAAATAAAACAGCACTGTATGTTGTGAATCCAGTCGAAAATGACGCAGTGACATTGATAAGCCAATCCCGAAGAAGCTTGTATGGCAACTGGCACAGTCTACAACACAGCGTGTTGGCGTTACGTTTACCCACGCGTTGTGCTGCAAAATAATGTTGCACTGTGTGTTGTAAATCCATCGCACAACATGTGTATAAACGTAACGTCCCAACATCACAACGCGTTGGTGTTACGTTTACCCACACGTTGTGCTGTAATCATTTTTTTCTGTGTACTTTTGCATATTAAATGAAAAAGAGCGTCAAATGAAGAAGCAATCATGTGTTTATTACATTTGAAAATATCAGCATGTGCAGTGCTAAGTCCAGTTTGTTTGAATCTCTCAGGCTGTAAAAGTGTGAGTATCTTCATTGGATGCTGCTTTTTCGTACTTTGTTTTATGGAACAAGAAAGACGAACACGTCACACTCCTTGATTTTGATGCACATTCCAAACAGTATTTATAATCGTAAAGTATAGTTGGAATATGCTTGGCGAAGATTGTAAAAAAGTTCTAGTAGTCTGTTTTAACAGTTCTAGTAGTCTGAAATGTACTTTGACCTTTTTCGTTGAATGTGAGTCTCGCGTAACCATTATGAGCACTGGCCATCTTAATTTGAGTACATTTCCAGCTTCTTTGGTGCTACAGGTCTTTCATTTATATCACATCAGTTAGATCTGGAAGTTAAGAAAAAAAAACTGAAACACGTTCATATTTTAAATACGAACTAAAGTGCTATATATTAAAAGCGTATCATAATCCATGCGTCTTCCCTATTTTTCTTCCATATACCATTAAGTTAGAAAGGAAAGTGCATGATTATTAATGAATATACCGTATTTATCTTCCTTGTTCCATAAAGCATCTCTTTGGAATCGAAATGTATATTAAAATCGCCTACTAGAACTGTTTTACAATGTTCGCCAAGCATATTCTAACTATACTTTACCATTATAAATACTGTTTGGAATGTGCATCAAAATCAAGGAGTGTGACGTGTTCGTCTTTCTTGTTCCATAAAACAATTCTTCAAAATTGAAATCTATATTTTAATTGCCGACTAAAACAGTTTAACAATCTTCGCGAAGCATATTCTAACTACAGCTTCCTAACATACTGTTCGGAAAGTGCATCATAATCCATGAGCATACCGTATTTCTTTTCCCTGTTCCAGAAAACACTTCTTTGGAACTGAAATTTACATTAAAATCGTGTACTATTTTCAATCTCACCAGGCACATATTCTCACTGTATTCGCCTTTGTAGTAAATTGTCGTGTTTGATAGTTTCTAGAAAATTTGGAAGATATCGCCAAGCTTAGTTCAGTTTTGAAGATTTATTTTATGGTGCCAAACTTGACGATAAATCATCGAAAATTGCAAACCTTGGCAACTTTCAACATTTTATTCTCGCCCCTCTAATTAATTAAATACCGTCTGATTTATTTCTAAAAATTAAACATGCTTCAATAAAAAATATAAAGTTTTTTAATTAATACTTTTTTAATTAATATTTTAACTTATATTTAAAATAATTTTACTTTTTAAATTAATTTTTTACTTAGATTTAAAATAATATTTTACAATAATATTAATAATAAATAATTAACAAATATGAAGACTTTATGGGCACTATGTATGTTTCCGGCAGGAAAGTACGTGTATCGACCTGTTATTTACAGCATACATTTTCAAATCATTTTACCCATCCCCGAATATATGCCCAAGCATGAAAATTGGGAGAAAGTAAATATTGATTCTAAGTGCCAAACTTGACGATAAATCATCGAAAATTGCAAACCTTGGCAACTTTCAACATTTTATTCTCGCCCCTCTAATTAATTAAATACCGTCTGATTTATTTCTAAAAATTAAACATGTTTCAATAAAAAATATAAAGTTTTTTAATTAATACTTTTTTAATTAATATTTTAACTTATATTTAAAATAATTTTACTTTTTAAATTAATTTTTTACTTATATTTAAAATAATATTTTAAAATAATATTAATAATAAATAATTAACAAATATGAAGACTTTATGGGCACTATGTATGTTTCCGGCAGGAAAGTACGTCTATCGACCTGTTATTTACAGCATACATTTTCAAATCATTTTATCCATCCCCGAATATATGCCCAAGCATGAAAATTCTGAGAAAATGTATGCCCCCTTCTTTTCTACGCCTCTCTTCTAAAGAGAAAGGAGAGCCAGTGTAAGATAATGGGAGGGGGGAAGGAAGTTAAGAGCACAAAAATCCCCCCCTTTCTCTCTCTCTCTCTTTTTCTCTCCCCTTGGCCCCGATCTAATTGGGTGCGTGTAGTTGTCTTGGTAATTTCTAGACATCTACAGAAGGAGCAGGAAAACTGCCTGATCTCATTAAAAAGTCAAATATCGATCGGAGAGCTTTGATCGAGAAACGTTCTCTCACCCACCTCCCATAGCTGCAAAGAATGTGCTTGTAATAAACGAATGCAAATCAACTCCTTATTTTAATAGTTTTCATCAAATTTTGATGAGGGAGGGGTTATTATTATTATTGTTGTTGTTTGTACTTAACTGACGTAAACTAAATGGAACAATTCTATAGGAAAAACAGACCTGTAAATTAAACTGAAAGCCTCACTATGGTACAGTGGTTATGTCACTGAAAATGGTAGATGGGCGAAGGTCAGGGGTTCCGGTCCCATCGAGCGGTTGTCGTTCTGGCGGTTTTCAGTTTTGGTGAGTTTTCTCCGCGAATGAATACGCGTTAGAACCCCTTAGAAAGTCCTCCTACCAAGGCAACCCCCGTCCTCGACAGATCGCCCTTGCGTAGTGTTGCCGTAATCAAACAGACAATAAAACTGAAAGAGACATACTTTTTAAAAAAACTTTCTGAAAATATTTATGCTAAAATGTTATACACTTTATTAATTCAAAAAATAAATATATATAAAAATAATAATAAATAAATAAAGTACAATAATTAAATTTTTTGTTAACTATGGTCATGTATTATGTAATAATGTAACGTAAGAGTTAAAAAAAATGATGGCTAACAAATTATGGATGGTAACCAAAATGGGTAACATGCTTATATAATGTTTATTTATTTATTTTAATGGCACTGGCCCGTAAACTATTTTTCCTACATTTTTTCCATTGTTTTCAGACGTAAAAATGTTGGAAAACGATGTGCTCGATCACTTAAAAATATTATATCCGCCAACACTCTGGCCTCAAGAAAAATGCTCCGTGTGCACATACAATAACAAGCCCTGGCGATTTATCACTACTAAAGCGTTTTTGTATCCTCATACAAAGTTCATTGATTCTCTGCTTAGGTGGAATCCCTACTATAGTTGAAAGATATTTTAGACACTTTTTGAAAGCTATTTTAGCCTTCCTATACTGTGAGATCAATATACCACTTTTAAAGAAGATATACCCTTTAAATAAATGAGTAACATCCGCATCGTACATTTAAGAATAAAGTTCATTGTAAAATTAGCTCAATTAATTAAAAAATCTGCTCCGTAACAAGTCTGTCATATATATTTACTTCACCATCATGAATTCTTTTGTCTGAAGTCTCCAAATATCTTAAGACAAGTTTGTCGATTCTTATATCCTTGGGGAAAAAGAAAACACTGAAAAAGGTTACCGTGCAAAGTTTTTTATAAAATAATATTGGCTTCATATTTATTATTTTTAACGAATTATAATAGCATAGGCATCTCCTTAATATACTTTCACATCATCAGTAATTAAATTTTCAGAAAAATCATTATAAAGAATCCAGAAGAATAGCAGCTGTATTTTTCATTATTGAAAATGAATGCTTTTGTCTTTTACACGCAGATGTGATTTAAACGCTAGACTAAAGAGCTTAATGCTTAAATCATATCTAAAGCGTATAAAAGACAAAAGCAGTCATTTTCATTAATCTAGAAAGTGAAGCCCGATTAAGTGAGAAGCATGCATTTTCATTGTTGTCATCAACTGTTGAAAACGACTGCGCAATACTATAAAGAGTGAGGCCTAATTAATTGGGAAACATGCATTTTCATTGTTGGCATTAACTGTTGAAAACGACTGCGCAATACTATAAAGAGTGAGGCCTAATTAATTGGGAAACATGCATTTTCATTGTTGGCATTAACTGTTGAAAACGACTGCGCAATAATATAAAGAGTGAGGCCTGATTAAGTGAGAAGCATGCATTTTCATTGTTGGCATTAGCTATTGAAAATGACTGCGTAATAATATAGAAAATGGGGCCTAATTAAGTGAGAAACGTTCATTTTTATTATTGGCATTAACTGTAGAAAACGACTGCACAATAATATAAAAGTGGGGCCTAATTAAGTGAGAAGCATGCATTTTTATTGTTGGCATTAACTGTTGAAAATGACTGCGCAATAATATAAAAGTGAGGCCTAATTAAGTCAGAAACATGCATTTTTATTGTTGGCATTAACTCTTGAAAACGACGTACAGTAGCCTAAAAGTGAGGCCTAATTAAGTGAGAAACATGCATTTTCTGCTCAATAATATGAAAAGTGAAGCCTAATTAAGTGAGATGCATGCATTTTCATTGTTGTCATCAACTGTTGAAAACGACTGCGCAAGACTATAAAGAGTGAGGCCTAATTAAGTGGGAAACATGCATTTTCATTGTTGGCATTAACTGTTGAAAACGACTGCGCAATAATATAAAGAGTGAGGCCTGATTAAGTGAGAAGCATGCATTTTCATTGTTGGCATTAGCTATTGAAAATGACTGTGTAATAATATAAAAAATGGGGCCTAATTAAGTGAGAAACGTTCATTTTTATTATTGGCATTAACTGTAGAAAACGACTGCACAATAATATAAAAGTGGGGCCTAATTAAGTGAGAAGCATGCATTTTTATTGTTGGCATTAACTGTTGAAAATGACTGCGCAATAATATAAAAGTGAGGCCTAATTAAGTCAGAAACATGCATTTTTATTGTTGGCATTAACTCTTGAAAACGACGTACAGTAGCCTAAAAGTGAGGCCTAATTAAGTGAGAAACATGCATTTTCTGCTCAATAATATAAAAAGTGAAGCCTAATTAAGTGAGATGCATGCATTTTCATTGTTGTCATCAACTGTTGAAAATGAATGCGCAATAATATAAAGAGTGAGGCCTAATTAAGTGGGAAACATGCATTTTCATTGTTGGCATTAACTGTTGAAAAACGACTGCGCAATAATATAAAGAGTGAGGCCTGATTAAGTGAGAAGCATGCATTTTCATTGTTGTCATCAACTGTTGAAAATGACTGTGTAATAATATAAAAAATGGGGCCTAATTAAGTGAGAAACGTTCATTTTTGTTATTGGCATTAACTGTAGAAAACGGCTGCACAATAATATAAAAGTGGGTGCCAATTAAGTGAGAAGCATGCATTTTTATTGTTGGCATTAACTGTTGAAAATGACTGCGCAATAATATAAAAGTGAGGCCTAATTAAGTCAGAAACATGCATTTTTATTGTTGGCATTAACTCTTGAAAACAACGTACGGTAGCCTAAAAGTGAGGCCTAATTAAGCGAGAAGCATGCATTTTCTGCTCAATAATATAAAAAGTGAAGCCTAATTAAGTGAGAAGCATGCATTTTTATTGTTGGCATTTTCTGCTGATAATGTCTAGACAATAACTATAGCCAAGAGCTGCAAGATAATGAAAATCCGAAAATTGTAAGCTAAATCAATATACGACCTCCTTAACACCATTTCCTCTTTCAGATTACATATGCATTCTCTTTTTCGGAAAGTATTTTAAAACTGCAAACTACGTTAAATAATTCGATATATGCTTTTACTAAACAACATTTACTGTAATTGCTGAGGAACTAAAGAAGTTTATAGACCGTATACGCTTCTGGGAGGTGGTTCAGTAAAATCTTTCGTGGCTCCGATATCCTCACTGTACAAACGATACCTCTGGGGATGCGAATTTCAGGTGATAGGTCTCTCATCTGGAATGGGTTCAAAATGACTAGACCACTCATAAGAGGCAACGTTGGTCTGCCTAATAAGGGCCCCATAATGAAATGACCAACATCTGCGGTCTTCGTATAGTGGTCAAGCCTCTAGTAGGCCAAGTAGGCCACATGAGAATGCTGCTGTCAGTCGATAAATAATTGTTCAGAAAACTTATAAATAATTTTTAAACTGCGCCAGATTTTTATCTAATATCTCGGGGCGTACACGTCTCAGAAGTGCCCTTTGCCACCTGTTCGCTCAATCGTAAGACATTTTAATCGAAATCGAAAATTTACCTTTGAGATATTCAACGATTTATTATTCAACCTATAAGAATATGGGACAATCTTCTTCGTCATCATTTCAAATTGGTTCAAAATTAAGGGACCCCGAGCGAATTCCTCCCACTGGGGGCTCATTAAAATGGAAGCCTCCCCCTTCCATTTGTTTGGTGCTTGTGCATCCTTCAAAATGTTCTATGGGCGGTCATGAGTAGTTTCTGAAGAAAGAAGAGAAACATTCAAAGCTCCCTTCCCTTTCTGATCTAAATTGCAGGGGGAACGTTCAAGGAAGGTTCCATATGCAATTATCTTCTTTCGCAGACAAATTGAAAACGTACTAGGAATATGTTCAATGGTTCATAGAAAGATTGCTTGTAAAACCAAAGTTTAATTTTCTAGAGCAGGGGGTCACCAAACTAGGTCCCGCCGGCCAGATGCGGCCCACGAGACCCTTTCATCCGGCCCGTTGAGACCTTTTTATCCATGTTCGAAAAAAAAAAACGGAAATTTACAAGTATCTCACCAAGACGTTACGTGGACGTTACGTTTTTTACCGAATTAAAACAGAAGTGCACAATAGTGCGTTAGGTTTTCCAACTCATCTCTTCACTTATTCGCTGCTTACTTTTTTTTACTTCGGTTCACAGTCAATGAGATGGTCTACGGTAGAAGAACAAACTTGTGTGATCATAATCTCACGTAGGGATGGACGCAAGACGATTGCGAGACGAGAAAGAGCTCAGGTCTCGTCTCGTCTCGCACTTTCGCATCGAAGTATCGTCTCGCGGTCTCGTCTCGTCTCGCACCCGAAGGTATCGTTTCGTGGTCTCGTGCAAAACCGCGAGACCATTCTCGCATTTTGTCTGATGACCAAAATGCCTTTAGTTTTACTTTCTTGTATGAAGTAAATAATGTACACAGCCGTCTCCGCGGTTTCACAGATTTTCTTCATATCAATGGCGACTCCAGAATTTTTTTTTTTTTTTTTTTTTTGGGGGGGGGGGTGGGACGCAAACTTTAATATCATCAGAAATGCATGAAATATGCCATTGTCAGATAAGAAAGCCATTTTACATAACTGTAAAAATATATCTCTTGAAGGGGACGTTCGACCCTGCTCCCTCCCCTTGGATGAGCCATAGATATATGAGCCCTTGTTTCATATTTACTTCCGGGTACGAAGAATCAAAATGTAATTGCATGCAATGGAATCTCCTTGCAAATTACTTTTAACACGAACTGGAGATGGTTTGTAAGACCCAGGGCCTCCGAGAGAATTTTTATATGGCGGGACAGAAATGTTTTCGGGCCCCCCTTCCCCAACTTGTGTTTGCCTCAAGAAATATATTTTAAATTCTGCCCAATTTTACTTTAAAAGTAGTTATTAAAAATAAAAAAGTTAATATTGTGGGGTCATTTTTATTCCTACCTAAATTATAATTTTAATAATAGTATTTACAATCTGTAATAATGTATTATAAAAAATAAAATAAAAAAAGAAGTATCATTACGGTATTTTTATAACCAGCTTCCAAAATCTTCCTTTGCCTTACCACCCTCGCTGTCTAACATGTGTTGCAAATCACTATCACCAACAGTGTGTTATTTATCTGTAAATGCACAAGTTCATATTTTGCTATAGTTAAACACACAGTTTCGAAAATTATTTTTTTTTCTTTTGGTGATTTTTATATAGAATGCTAAATGAAAAGAATGAGTAAGGAAATCATATTTAGCGATTTTTTATTCATGCTTGAAGGTTAAAAATATATATAAATGGTAGAATTAGCATATTTATTATTTAATTTTAATAATGCCTTTTCGTGCCTTTTTACTTGCAAAATTTCGTATAACATCATCAAAATTAATAGTTCTGGTAATGTCAGATTCGATGCTTAGTCTTGCTAAGTCTACAAGCGTTCTTGAGACATGGTTGATCTTAAGAAATTTTTTATGAATTTCAATTTGCTGAATGATCGTTCAGCGGAAGCTACCGTTGTTGGAATGGTTAAAAATACCCTAAGGGCAAAGCAAACATTTGGAAATAGATCGTTCAGTTTATATTCTGTTAGTATGTTCAATAAGTCCAGAAGCTTTAATTGATTAATTCCAAAATTAGCTTTGTGGACGTATGGTAAGTGAATTATTTCTGAAAGAAAATCTTCACTATTCAGATCATCTTGGTACTGTTCCGATAGAAATAATGCCTTTTCTTTCAAACTGCTTTCAGGTATTGTTAAATACTGCCATAATACTTCAAATTTACTTGCCAAGTTTTTGACAGCATCAAATCGTACAGTTAGTCCCCCTAGCTACCAGAGGATAAAATACGTAAATTTTAAAATATTTTTCTTCATTATCTAACTGTTTATCAGTTTCTTCACTATCCAGATGATGCAGCTTTTGTTTTTTACGTCTCTCATCACATCCACGTGAAAATGTTTTCTCGAACCCCATACTTAAAGCTACAGTTTTAGCTTCAGACCAGACTGAATTCCAATCATTTCGAAGTGTTTTCAGGTCGGAGAGCAATGCTCCTATATTTTCAGCTTCGACATCAATTGTTGTATTTCTGGCTTGGATGACTTTATTGCACATATCGATTCGAAGCAATATTTTGAACCACGCAGCTGACATTAACACACACACACGAAATATGACATATACCATAGACCTCCATTAATTTCATTTTTAGTTTTTGGAGTTAAATTTAAATCTTTCAATTCTTGTAGTGCTAACTTGATGCCAGGGAGGTGATTTGCAAACGGTTTGACACTGGGAATTCGATCTGACCATCTGGTATCTGACATGCTGTGAACTGCGCAGTGGATATGCTTCCGTAAAATTTCCCAGCGCTTCGGACTAGAGCTAAATAAATTATAGGTTGTTTGTATTGAATTTTTTAAAAGTAAAGATGTAGAAAGGAAATTTGTAGTGCATTTTGAAAAAATCACGGGCCCCCTCTAGTTCGACGGGCCCCGGGCCAGTGCCCCGGCTGCCCTCCCCTCTCGCTGGGCCTGGCAAGACCTATTTGAGAACAGTGCCGGACTGAGGCATCGGGCGGTCGGGCGAATGCCCGATGCCCAAGTTCAAAGATATGTGAGCAATGGTTCACATATCTAGACTACCTTTATTCGAATATATAAATAGTTGTAAGTTATATATAATTATATTCTGATATATATTATGCTTATTTGCTTTTTCCGGTTTACAATTGTACACTGGTAGAACGATGGGCTTGAAATTTTGCACAGGTATGTAAAAGTAAATGGTACAGATTAGCGCTGCCCTAGGCTACTTTAAAATTCTGTAAATTCATCCGTTCACCAATTTTCCATAATTTTCAGCTCTGGAAAGCTTCCTGCTAAATTAATGAGAAGTGATGTAACGAAAACGCCAATATATTTTGTTTGCGGTTCTCGTCGTACACGAAGGAAGATGGAGGTCGGTCTGATCGAATCGAACGAGCCGTTTCAGCGGTCCAGTTCGGCCCTGCTTAAGAGCCAACTCTTACGTCTGCATGTTAAAATGATAAGTGTTTTTTGCAATGTTATTGCAAAAAGGACCCGGAAAATTCACCATAGGACACCAGTTGTTAAACACAGGTCTTTGAATGCTCCGGCTTCAGGGGTCACTCCCTTAATAAATGCATTTTACCTACACACCAGTAGCGGATACAGGGGAGGGGCTAGGGGGCTTCAGCCCCCCCCAAAAGAAATTGCTCAAGGGTAACATTTTGCTTTATTATACACTTTAAATATCTAAAATGATCCTATTTTATTACTTAGCCCCTCCCAAAAGCCTAATATATTGGTTTAGACTAAAATTTTAATTTATAGTACATTTTAATTGGGTGAAATAAGCTTTTTAAAAATTTTAGCCCCTCCCAAAAAAAATTTCTGGATCCGCCACTGCTACACACGATAGAATACCGTTGTAGAAAGTTTCAATAATTCACTTAAATACTTCCAAGGAAAATTAAACTAATTTGCAAAATGCATTTTTTAATATAAGGATAGTAATTAAAAACACCCATTTTGAAAGTTAATTTTAAAATTGCCGTTTCCTTCAAATAAGTAATGTCTTATATACCTGACTTATTGATTATAATCATATTTGTTAGTTTTAGCGCTAGTCTCGCAGACTCTAGACTAGTCTCGCAGTCTCGCGCGAGAGCTGATCCAAGGTATCGTCTCGCAGTCTCGTCTCGTACCCGGTGGAATCGTCTCGAGGTCTCGTCTCGCACACAGAGATATCGTCGCGCGGTCTTGTCTCGCAAATTAAAAACAACATTATATATTGATTAAACCACCGCTTCTTTAAAAAAAAATTCGAGGTGTAGGGGGCTTAAACTATAGCTTAGGGGGTGTAATCACCCTCTAAGCTATTGTTTAATAGTTAATGCGGCCCTCCGGCTGAAAAAGTTTGGTGCTCCTGCTCTAGAGCAATTGAATATTTTAAAACATTTCGAATGATCCACACTCACAACATAGATCTATGGCGCTGACTGGATCTGTAATGCGTGTAAAACGTTCAGATAAAAACCGTAACTGTAGCCAAACTTTTTCATTCATCCACAGAAATAAAAAATAAAAAAATCGGCAAAGCTCGCCTTCTCTCTGACAAAAGAGCACTGTTATCGCTCCTGAGCATCATGACTACCCCGCGGATCGTGACCTGCAGATTGCACTTCTTCAATACGTGCCCGACCCCCCGTTCCCATCGCCGCGAAATCAAAATCCGAACCTTTTCTAGCACCATGTCCCCGTTAATTTTCTCTATGCAAGACGCGGAGAATATAGTTCACCTTGCATTCCTAATGATTCTTGCCTTCTGATTGACTCCCTCTCGCTCCGCCCATAACCCTTTCGCGGCCAATCAAGGATGAACTGGGGGGCGGGGGGAATCGCCAGAGGACGGGAATATTTTGCCTCCTTTTTTTTATTATTTAATTTCTTTTTATGCATCCCATCTGCCTCCGTTAATGAGGGAGAGGGTTCGAGCGATCGAACGCGAATTACTAATTCGTTTTTCTCCAGCACATTTTTTCGCTCTCTCTTCTCCCCTCCCCCCCCTCCAGATAATTTATTTTTGCTCTCCCCCCCCCCCTGTTCTGCGCTTAGAACTTCCAAGTCAAATTTTTCGATTATTTTAACTTCTTCTTTTTTTTATTCTTTTTCATTATTTTAAGGAAATTTTTCGATCCGCGGTCTTGTTTTTACATTTAATTTCCTGTGGGACCACACATAAAATGCGAGCATGATTCCCACTGTCCCCCCAACTTTTTGCCTCTCTCTCTCTCGGATATATACATGCCTTTTCATCTTTTATGAAATGCTGATAACTTCATACGTTCTCGCCACCTGCGTTTAAGTTCGAATGTTCCATAATAATAACCTTCTTCCCCCTGAATCCTCTGTCTTTTTCATTGGCTGAGGAGAGATTCGTAAATTCGCATAAATGGACTCATTGTTTGAACGTTCTCTCTCTCTGACGTCAAATCTTTTTTGCCTTTATAAATAATACAACGCATATTTGATTCCCCCCCCCCCCCTCTTCGTTTTCATCCATAGTGAAGGATTTTGGAACAGACGTTTTATAAAGACTTTAGAGCAGTAATGAATGGTGTCCTTTTTTTTTATATATATATATATATATATACATCTGTAAAGCTCTGCAATAAAAAGGGATGAAATGATTGAAGATCTGGAAACAATTTTCCTTTTGTTTATTATTAATATATATATAATATTTTTATGTACATAAAAATTTGTTTTAGAATACGAATGGAAAGCCTTTATAAAAGGATACAGCCATGCCTTAATTGTTCCTTGGTGAATTATTTCATGTATCTCGAGATGCATTTGTGTCGTTTTATTTTTCAAAGGCAGGTTCCAATTTGCATAGGTAGAAACTTACGAGGCCAGGAGCAGGGCCTCTGTTAAAAGGGGAAATAGGAGAGCCTACCCCCCCCCTAACAATGTCAAAATTCTGTTAAACTTGGCAAAATTAGCTACCTAGTTGGCAAACTTGGTATTAAAAACAAGTTTAAGGAAAAGTAGAATTTATTTTCTATTTCTGGTCACTTCAGAAAATTTAGACAAACCCAGCTGACTAAAGTAAGAAATTCGTAATACAGTTGACTAAAAAAAAAAAAAAAAAAAGATTAGTAAAATCCGATATTTGTCTTGACAGTTTATCGACACCCCCCTCTAAAAAAAAAGCCTTAGCAACTGCCCTGATCTCATGGTAAATTGGCCTAAAATGTAAGAGGAAAGGATATTTCATATCCCTTACATTTTGCACTTTTAAAGTCAGTGACGGGTGCAAAATGTTTTTGATGAGGGTCTAATTTTTTTAAAAGCTTATCTAAATCTTATTAAAAAAATTATCTAAATCTATAAAAAAAAGCTTATTTAATTTGATCTAAATAAAGCAAAAAGTTATCCTAAAGCAACGCCATTTTTTTCTGAGGGGGGGGGGACTGTGTAGGACCTCTAGTTTCTCCCTTGGATTTGTCACTGGTAACAATGTACTATTAGTATCCACCAACTAATAACACCTAAGCATTTAAAGGTAGTGGGATTTAACGTTCACAAAATAAGATGCACTTTTAATTAATCTTTTTGGAAGACATCTAATAAATATTTTCAAAACTCTGATACCGTGTTTACTCGCGTAATAGTTGTCCTCGCATGATAGTTGCACCACCGTTTTGAAGCAGAAAAAATAGCTTTAGAGTTACAAAATTATGTAATAAATTTTCCCCGCATAATAGTCGCACCTAGACTTTCACCATGAAAAATAACTCTAAAATCTTCTACTTCTTTCAATAATTTTCTATTATATAAAGAACTATAGGGGAAATGTATATCTGTAACTTTCTTATAAGATATAGTTTCTTAAAATATATATTAATGCACTAGCTGTCGTAATTAAAATATATATTAATGCATTAGCTGTCGTAATTAAAATATTTAAATTGTTTTTTTTTCAAACATGAAAAGCGACGATGAAACAAAGTATAAACTTAATTCATGCAAAACATACGATGACTAAATTCAAAACAAAATAAGTGAATGCTGGTGAAACATATCATGTTATCAATTCGAAAAGCGATAAAAGTGGGGAGAAAACAGTACAGAGCATAGGGTGAATTGAAAATGAAGGGGAGGGGAGGGAGGTGAAAAACAGAAGGGGGGATATGTATATAAGCAGTAAGAAGTACAATAAGTATAAGTACTGCAATAGGAGAAGCTCAAAGACACACTAGAAAAAAGACAACTCTGAATATGTAAATAAGTAAAAATACACCCATGGAAGAAAGAAAAAAAAAAGAAAAAAACTTGATTGAAATACAAATTTTTCTATCTTGGTTTCAGGTGAAATAGATTATTTTGCAAAAATGAACATTATTAAAATTAATACGTTGTTCTTAAGATTTCTGTGTAATTATGTATTTTATAAAAATGTCGGATTATTTGCGACACTTGGGCATTTCCCCCTCGGCCATGGTGGGGCCTATGATCAAATTAAAGGAGCCATCTTGCAATTAACGTTTATTGATTCAAAATTTCAATTTCAATTTGCAATCATAAATTTGCAATGTGAATAAGAAATGAACGAAAATCAAATAACAAGTCATCTCCTTATCAGCAGTTAAAACTGCTCATAAATTCGAATTTATTCACTAAATTCTGTTCTCGAAATTGAAATCACAAATCTGATTTGCACATTTCTGGCTATATTTAAAGGTATTAAATCTTTTAAAAACTAATCTTAAAACTTAACGTATTTATTCATTAAAGCCACTGTTTTTTAAAATTGCGAAAACTTCGCAATGAGTTTTTAAAAATATATTCAACTAAATGCAAATATTTATTTTGAAATACACTCTTACAAAAATATTTCCGTTAATTTGAGAGATTTTGTAAATTAGTTACCACATTAAAATAATGAAGAGCTGTAGCCAGTAACGAGGATATGCTAGTTTATTTACTGACATACCAAAAAAAATGACATGAAACGGGCAACGGTTGTAATTTTACAGGAGCTGACAGGCACTGAATAAGGTTGTCATTTTTCGCAAGCAAATAGCACTAACTGTAGCGAAATACCGAACTTATTGAAATTTGCAATTTATATTGTTCCCTCAACAGTTTAGAAAATTAAAAAAACATTTTTTTTTTTATTGGTTGGTAAATCCACGAGAGATTATTCGCAGGACCAAAGCAAGTTTCAGCCGTTGCATCATCATTATCATCGTCAGCAGCATCAGCAAACAGCTAGGGAAACAGTTCCGAATTTATCGATTAAATTCCCCATTTTTTAATGACTGCAATTATTACCCACCCCCTTCATCTCCAGCCATTCGATGGTCTTTCCTTTCTTTTTCTTCTAAGAACATGCTCTCCCGACATCATTCCCTTTACCCCCTCCCCCCTTACCCCTACACTCCCCTTCACTTAAGTTCCCTAGCAGAGTCTATGCAGTTAGTAATTTAATTTCCCTGACGACATTTTCGCTTGGCGCTCAGAGTTCTTCAACTCTGCCCCCCCCTCTCTTTTCTTCATTCTCTTCGCCTTGGTAACGAGTCTAGATTCCCCCCGTTTTTTTTCGAATTTTAGAACACCCCCCCCCTCCCCCTTCTCCCTCCTTCTGGGCTTTGCAACCTTTAAACCAATGCTAGCCGATGAGTTTTGGTTACCATGGTAACAAAGCATCATCAACAATATCTTATACATCTATATCTATCTCTATATTGATATCTGTGTATATCTATATATGTGTGATGTATGGAGGTAAAATGGGCACATGAAAAAAAGTGGACAGTGGTTTTCGATGTATTTTAGACATTTTTTTCCCTTCTAGAGAGGGGGGGGGGGGGGACTGAAAAATGCCAAAAATTACGGGAATAAAAATTTTTTGGAGGAAGGTACTTAGTTGAAGATACTGTAAAAATTTATAAAAATAGAAATCTATATTGAGGGGTTGGTGTGTTATTCTACGCTTTCGACTTGAAAAATGTTGTTTTACTTTTCCTTCAGACGTAACATTGCGTTGAATTTGGAAGGTAACATGTAAAACTGGCTGGTGTGCGCTTTGTGAATACATTAATACATTATGAAAAATAAATTTTACAATTTAATTTTCGAGGGTGCAACATTAAAAAATGTAGTACGTAAGTAAACATACGATATAACCCAGAAAAAAAGAATGTTCTGCTGTATCAAAGAGATATCGTTTCATTCTCTCTTTCTGTCTCTGTTCTTTTTAACATTCTTTTAAAGAAAAAAAAATATCATCTCATTTTATTTGCAATGACTGTCGTGTTGACTAAAATAAGAATTGTCAGAAATAAATTGAAATATTTCAGTAAGTGCTAACAGTTTCGACATTAACTAGTGTATTATTGAAGGTAATTAAAGTATAAAGTTTATTATTTGTTGTATAGTTGAAAGTGGTTCAAAGAAAATTAAGGTAAACTATTTTAAAAAAATTGCTATACCAGCAGAGATAATTTTTTCCAATAGAGGACTGATTACATTTGAAAGAATATTGCAAGTCTTTAACTTTGAAATCCTTCGTTACGAAAATGTTGCAGATTCAGAAAAGAAAAATAAGTTTTGAAACAGCTAAAAAAGAAAAAAAAAATCTCATTTTTTTTCAGCTGTTAATAAATGCTCGCAAAATTACTGGATCTTCGCATTTTTATAAATTATGTCCAAATAGTTTTTAAACCGTAATTTTGATCATTAATTGTTCCTTTGTTTGCAGCTGTGTTACTGCATGAAAGAGGTTTTAGAGAAGGGGAAGAAACAAAAAACTTTCTCCCTCCACAAAAACTTTACTCCCCCGGTAAAAAAAAAAACAAAAAAGTGGGGGGGAAAAATTAGATTTCTGACAAGAACAGACGAGGAAGGAATTATAAGGAAACCTTCCATTATATAGATATATAAGTATACAGGGTGGTCATAAAAAAACTTCCCCAATATATGGACCTCTATCCGCCATTTCCTTCAACCAATCGATATGAGATTTCAGAGGTATGCGCTCAATGTTGGGCTTGTTTAAGAGAATAGAGTTCTCACGGTTACGGTTACAGTGAAAACATTTTTCGAAAGTTTCCGATAGCAAAACCCACTTATTTCCTGCGAAAGTGGATTAGCACATTGAAAAACCACAAATGGCGTTGTAAAAAATGCACTTATGACGAAAATGGGGGGGGGGAGTAAAATATTTGCAAAGAATAGCATTGAAACGAACCAGTGACAGCCCAAGAGAGGAGAGGCAAAATCATTTTTATTCGAATTAAAAATTTTCAAATGCCCTACTCTTATTTTACCATTTCTACTGTATATTCGAGTGAATGAATGCGAATTCTGTCAATCCACTTCCTCTCTGTGTTAAAACTGATTCTTTACAATGCTCTTCTTAGCAAATGGTTTACGCCGCCAATTTCCGTCATACGTGCTTCGTTTTTTAATCTAACTTCAGCTACCCCACTCTTCTGCTTTTGTAAACACCATTTATGGTTTTTCAATGTGCTGATTCACTTTCACAGGAAAAAATAAAGTGGGTTTTGACTGTAATCGTAACCACGTTAGATCAATAGTTTTAAGCAATCCCGATCTCTATCGCTTTCCTCTGAATAACTGTATCTGAAACCTCATCTCGATTGTTAGAACGGTACGGCCGTTAGAGGTCCATATGCAGTAGCGGATCCAGGGGAGGGGCTAGGGGGCTTCAGCCCCCCCAAAAGAGATTGCTCAAGGGTAACATTCTGCTTTAATATACACTTTAAATAGCTAAAATGATCATATTTTATTACTTAGCCCCTCCCAAAAGCCTAATACATTGGTTTAGACTAAAATTTTGATTTATAGTATATTTTAATTGGGTGAAATAAGCTTTTTTAAAAATTTAGCCCCTCCCGAAAAAAATTTCTGGATCCGCCACTGTCCATATGTCGAGATATTTTTTATAACCACCCTATATATGTGTGTGCATGTGTGTGTACATGTAGACTGACTTTCTGTATCATTTTATAATTGTGAACATTAAATAAAGTAATTAAACGAACAAAATCATTCAGTCTCAAACTGGTTAACAAAAAAGAGTGGCGCAGAGAGGGAAGGGGAGCAGGGGAAAAATCCCCAGGGCATAAGCGTAAAGTTTTCAAAATTATTGGGGGGGCCGGGCCCCACAACCACATATATTCACGTCAGTGGAGTAGCCAAGGGGGGGGTTAGGGGGGTTATACCCCTCTCCATGAGGAATTTTTTGCCATACAAAATGTATATTCCTCACTCCCTTATCATACACCAGTACCGTATACATATAGGTGAGTTGCAGAAGTCGTACCCCACCCCCTTCCCCATGAAAAATTTCTGGCTACGCCACTGATTCACGTACATATAAGTTACTCGTAACTGCCAACTACGGAATAGAATTATCCACTTTTTCTACATGATTTTTCGGCTTAAAATATAGCAAAATGTTTGTGCTGCGCGCTCGAGCTGGTTACTATTTTGAAAAAAATAATTAAAAAATAGACTGTTTACAAAAAGTGGTTAATTATATTCCGTAGTAGTTGGCAGCTATGACTTACTATGTATAAGTGTCAATTATTGGAGGCGCCCATAAAGTGGCTCTCTGGGTCCATAGAATTCTACACCTATGTAAGGTAAGTATCCATGTTAGTCTCTTTCTGCCATGTTATAAGTTAAAAATAGAAGCAAAGAAAAAATCCAATAGGAAAAAAAACATTTTCGATGAGATAGTACATTTTAGACACATCTGAACTTTTCTTCATTACATACTTTACATTGCATAATCTGATTTTAATGAACCAGAGCCTGGCGAGGGCAGCTTATTAGTAACATTGTGTGTTACATGGCGTCACAATGAATGTTAAATCATGATTGAAACCAAAAGAAGAAAATTTTTAAAAGTACAGGTAAAGGTTTTTTTTTAAACGTTTGTAAATGGCGTAAAATACTTTTTTTTATGTCAGTATAAATTAATTTTCTGTATTGAGTAGTAAATTATTGGGTGGGCTCAGCCCCTATTCACAATTTATTGGGGGGGCTCGAGCCCCACGGGCCCATATAACTCTACGCCTATGCCCCAGGGCCTCAGCTTGTGAAGGGGCCCCGCTTTTGCTGTTTATACGATACTTAATTGTGTGCTGTCAATTTTGTAAAAAAAAAAAAAGTCCAAAATCAGATTATGTCCCCGGATGTTTCAAATTAATTTTTGAATGAAATTACAAAAAGCCAGCTAGAGCATAAACCACCCACTTGACAAAAACGAGGAGTGTTATGATTGAGTCTTCTTTGCAAGAAAAGTAGACATGGACGGTGTTATTCAACGGTTTGCCATGACTAAAAGTAGAAAAGATTTATTTAACAAGAAATCATTTTTTTTTCCGAGACACATTGTTAAATAGTGGAAGAAAGGGTATAGCCAGAGGAGAGACTATGGGCCCACCCAACCTCCGGAATTTTGAATTTTCCTTAACAAAATGTTAAAGATCAAGACTTTCTATGAGAAATTTTGAAATTTCCACTCTTTTGGCCTTCTGAAATTTTTTGTCTGCCTGCTTGCATGGAAGTATGAATAAAAATATTAATTTTTTCAATACTGAGGAAACATGCCATGCAAAAATGTTAACGTTTCAAATACAGTTTCTCTATGGAGGTGACGAAACCTTCAAAACAAAATGTTGGTATTTTTTAGAGCATGTATGTTTATTAAAGTATAATACTCTTTTAAATTAATAATTTTAATTCTATTAATTATTTTCCAATTACAATTAATTTAAAGTTTCTTTAAATGATTAATAATTTTAGTAAGGAATAAATGATTGGTCTGATGCGATATGAAAAGGATTTCTGGATAGCAAAGGGACCCCAAAGATTTTATCCCCGGGGCCCCGACTTGGCTCTCTTCGCCTCTGACAAAAAAGTAGCCATTTTTAAGGAAAATTATTGAAATTAACCTAATATTTAAAAAAATATAATTTAAGTAGTACATAAACAGTTCTTTATTTAGAGTAGGTTTATCCATATATACACGCGCATAGTGAATAACTGTCGCATCTGGCTATAAAGAGGGTAGAAAACGTCATCGTTCTTTCGGAACTATACAGACATAAAGGAAAAAAGAGGGGAAGTTGTGCTTTTTCTTGGCTCCGCATACATATTCTTTCTGATTCTCTTCTTTTATTTTGAAAAAAAAAATAGTGTCCTATTTTATCCACGAAATACATCAATAAAAATAGAAAGAAATGTATAAGAATTAACCTTACGTTATTAATATTTTAATATTACGAAACCAGATACAATCTCAATACTTCAAAATACTGTAAGAAAACTATGGTTGTCTTCTATGAACAGCTTTTAAGTCATTAAACCTTCATTAACTTGGACGCATACCGTACATTTTGGTTTTAAGGTACACAAACAATTGCAAAATATTTTCCTTTTCTTTAAAAGATGTCCGAATTTTCTGGGAGAGGCACAAACTTTTTTTTCCTTTAATATGTCGAATTAAAGGATATCCCCTCCTAATATATATACATTTTTAAAAAAGCTAACTTCAGTTAGCCCACTCTTCTACTTTTGTGAATTGGAACTTCAGAAGCTGAATAAGCGCGGAACGTTTATTCCATCCGAAAAGTATATTGTGGGCAATTTGTTTTATGTATATGTATTAAATATAGAGATCTTCATTCATTTTAACCTAAAGATATATTTTGACTCCCTCTATTTGTATAAATAATAATAAGAAAATGGAGTGAGTTTAAATTGCAACAACAAAATAATAATTAATTCTGTTCTTGTTAGCAGAAACACATTTTCACTTTCCGAACATGTACCATGTAAGGAAAGTATTGTAATCATGAAAAAATTCGACTTCGAGATTTTGGTGTTTTTACACGTTTTGAGGGCTTCTGAATCCATTTATGCTATTTTTACGAGATGTATGTATGTGTGTGTGTATGTGTGTGCGTGTGTGTGTGTGCGTGCGTGCGTGCGTGCGTGCGTGTGTGTGTGTGTGTGTGTGTGTGTGTGTGTGTGTGTGTGTGTGTGTGTGTGTGTGTGTGTGTGTGTGTGTGTGTGTGTGTGTGTGTGTGTGTGTGTGTGTGTGTGTGTGTGTTTGTGTGTATGTGAGTGAACACGATAGCTCCTAAACGAGGCATTCGATTGAGCTCAAATTGGGTATATATGTTTTAAACCACCGTCGCAAGACCGGTATTGATTTTGGTGTGTATAGGACTTATAGTTTTTCTACAGGGCTACGACAAAGATTTCTTTTACATTATGGCCTATGGGAGGAAATTCTTGAAAGTGCGCTAGCGTTTAAACGGTAGATCCGATTGAGCTCAAATTGGGTATACATGTTATAAACCACTATCGTAAGACCGGTATTGATTTTGGTGTGTATAGGACTTATAGTTTTTCTACAGGGCTACGACAAAGATTTCTTTTACATTATGGCCTATGGGGGGGGAATTATTGAAAGTGCGCTAGCGTTTAAACGGCGCATTCAATTGAGCTTCAGTTTGGTATATATGTTTGAATTATTCATCGATTAAAATTTATTAAAATGCTTGGTAATGATCTTAATTGTAAGTGTTCGGAAAGTCGAGTGGAGTCACTCCAGATTTTTTTCTTTCTTTATATATTGTCTGATAATTGCAGTGTGAAGAGCTGAATGAGTCTAAAATGCTTTTGATCATTCTACAGCGACAGCAAATGAAGCAAATTTAGTGCATAGTCAGATAACGAAATGATTGACTCACTTGCTTGACTCCTTCAAAATAAATCCTCTGCAGCAACATTGAATGGGACTGATTTCGTCTAATGGCTTAAAGGCTATATGCGTAACCATTATTATTATTATTATTATTATTATTATTATTATTATTATTATTATTTGAGAGTTGGGGTGAGGGTTTTAACATACTGAGGAGTAACATGTGTGAATTGTCTTCAGGTTTTAAAATTAAATGGTTTTCTTAATAAAGTTTGTGGGCAAGTGCCCCCCATGACACTACGCCTAAGTCGACAGTTTAAACGTCTAAAAAACGCCTGGGGATGCAGCTAGGGATGGACGCGAGACGACTTTTTTGCGAGACGAGACACACATTTTTAACATTACGATATAGGGATTTTTGCGAGACGAGACAAAGCTTTTAGGCTATTTTGCGAGACGCGAGACTCCTATTTTTCGTCTCGCGTCCATCCCTAGATGCAGAATATCTGGAAAGCCAGTTTTATTATATAGGCTGCCTCAAATGGTTTTTTACAAACTCTACTAAGAGTTTGCAAGTGGAAGATGCACCAATATGATTTAGAATTACAAGCAATTTTATTTATTTATTTTATTTACTTATTCATTTATTTTGGTGATTAAGCTTTATTAGACTTCGTAACAATAGTTCCTGCTAGTATATCTCAATTTAACTTTTTGAATTTTGAGGGGTGAATTCCGATTATTCAATTTTTACAGTCACGGTAATGCTTATTTAATTTGCTAAATATAATAATTCATAATAATTTCAAAGTATGGATTTTATGACCAATGAATGTAGATCTTGATCTAAAAGCATTACAGTCAGTCATGAAACGTATTTGTAATTTGAGAAACTGAAATAAGGAATTTAAGGAGCATAGGCGCACCCACGGAGGGGGCTATGGGGGCTGAAGCCCCCCCCCCTAAAGGGGGGAAATTAGAAGTGAAAAGTATTGAAAATTGTCACTAATGAGTTAAATGTTTTCTTTTTAAAATTGTCTTCAAAATTATTTCTAAAGTACATTTTACCAAAAAAAGATGTTAGTTTTTAAATAAAAACTTACAGTTAGAGCATGAAACACGGTTAAACTTGGTTGCAACATCACTGAAAAGATCATATAATTATTTGATTCTAAAATGAGTTACATTGCTCGTGGGGTTGTGTTCTACGGGCAAGTCGACTGGCACAGAATATTTTGACGTTATAAGAGAGTTATAACTATAATTGATGTCACTATAACCGAGTTCAGCAATATTTGTAGCCCAGCCCCCCCCTAAACTAAAATCCTGGGTGCGCCACTGTTAAGGAGGATAAGGAGATCGATGAAGTTGGGGGGGGGGATTTAATGTTTCCTTTAGTTTTACAGCCATAAGAGGGAAAACACTACTTTAAGAAACTCTTATCTAATATAATATGCATAAATAATGCGTTACACTATTATACTTCTAAACATTAAAGCTTAGAGCAGAATAATAATTATAACAAAAATTTACAAGTCGAATAAGTTTTTCAAAGGTAAATCTGAAGCTGTTTTTGAAGAAAAATAAGATTTTTGAAAGCTGTTTAATGCGTAAAGTCTGAATCAAACATTATGTTTTTATTTGAATTTTAATGTGCAATCTCTAATTTATTTTAGCATGGTATGGTTAATGTTTTCAGCAAGCTTACAGTCATATTTTAACAGTGAGTTATTATTGTTAAAATATGACATGATGAAATTCACACTTGTTTGATGTTTAATTAAAAAAAAAAGGCTTTGGCGTGAGGAATAATTTTAAACATAATAATGAGTTGATCAATATTTTAAATAATTGAGGATGCTGACTTTGAGGATGCTGACTGTCAAATATAATAAGGGAAAAATAATAAGGGAAATTCTACCACCATAGTAGACCAAAAAGTTCCAGAAATTTTTAAATTAAATTCTTCACATAGGACATTGTTAAGCCTTCTCGTTTAAAACTATTTTTTCCTTAATACATAGAAAATTACATGCCTCTGTCATGCAATAAACAACATGTAGCACTGCTCAAAGCTCTCAAAATTTGTACTACTCGTACAAACATTAAATGTCTAACATTTTATACAAAATATGATCTTTTTTAATGTTCATAAAACAATAAAAAAGCTGAAAAAACAGGCAGTATTATAAGGCAGGCAGAGTAAAAATACAGGCAGAGTAAAAATATGATCAAGAGACAAGCTTAATTTCATTATATTGTTCGGGCAGCCAATTAGGGATTTGATGAAACCACCATTCGTTAGGTCAAAAGTGATATACATCTGATTAAGACAAAATGAATACTTTGTTGTTTTGCTCTTGGTTGGTATTTTTTATACCTTCATTATCGCTAATAAATAACTTTTGTAATTTTAGGATGAAATTATTGGGGGTTCTCAGCCCCTCTTGAAAAAATAATGAAGCTGAAGTTCCCTAACCCCTATGATTGCATATTCTTGAGCATTAGGCTTCCAAAAAATTACTAATTGTACAAATGCACGCTAATTAAATGTAGATTTTTGATAGGACATTTATCTATTTTCTGTGAAGATTGAACTTCCTTAATCTTTAGATTAAAAGAAATAAATAAACCTTTCTGATTTTATAACTGAAACCTACCTACGAGCATATTTTTAAATATTCTAATTAAATTATTATTATTATTAAAGTATTTAGAGAATATTTAAGCATCATACCACTAGTTAAAAAGTCATCTAAGACTGTTATTCTGTTTCGTACAACAAATAAATGGAAAGATAGAAACTTTGAATCTTTTACTCTACAAGATGTAGGATGAAATTTAATTGGCTACATTGCTTATTAAGATTTTTATGAACTAGTTTTTATATAGATACATTTATTTAATAGATTTTTTTAATATAATATATATTTTTCGTTCAAAAAAACGGCACCGGAATCATGTAATCGCACTTTCAAAATGCTACAAAATATATTATTTTGTGCCGTTTTGAAACTACGAGAATGAAATAAAAACTTTTTGATTTTCGAAAAGTTTACTGTGATCTATTTTTTTTTTTCTCTCCCTTCGCATGCTGCTCCGATGTTTCAAATACCTAAACACTGAGGAGTTTAAAAAAATACAAGCACACGGAGAGAAAAATGTGAAAAAGAAATATTCCCATGACATGGAGCGAATAATATTCCTATCAAAGAACACGAAGCACAATAGTGCGCCATCTATTGAGTGATCTCTAGACTATTTGGAGATCTTCCGGGTATATTGTCGCTGTGCACTTAAATTTTTATAGGTACATAAACTTTATACTGCTATTTATTGCGCATTTGAAAATACTCACTGGCAGTCATTTATATGCTAAAAAAATTAGCTCGGAATTTTTTCAGTGCTCTTCATTTCAAAAAGTTCTTAATTATTTTATTTTATTCAAAGCATGAGATAAAACTTAAATAAATTATTTAGTAACATTCATCAGTTTGTAGTCTTTACAAATATAATTAACATTTATGAAAATATTATCAATTTAATGCATTGAAATTCCGATTTCAACTTAATATATAAAGATGTACTCGTGTAATAGCATTTACTAGGATTTTAAAACGAATAAACACACTTTAAAATATTTATTCACTTCGGAATGAAATTTTAAGATTATTTTAATATAATTTATTGTTAAAAATATTTTTGAAACACAATTAATTCATATTAATTGAGTTTCAAAATCTTCATGTTATAATTATGTTGTATATGGCATTTTCTTTTCGTTTGATATCGACTCTGGCTAACAATAAACTAATGTAAAGTCAAAAGAAAAGCAATCCGCCCCCCCCCCCCCCCATTTTTACTAAACAAGTCTAATCAACATAGTTTTATATATTGGTGGAGGGAAGATGTGTATAACGTTATAATTTGTTTTCAGAACAATAAATAAATCAATAAATTTTATAATAAAACTCATCAGAAAATAAATTTTTAATAAGAGGATTTTTTTGTTGCTAAACGGAATTTCTAGGACGAAAACGTTTCTGCTGTTTCAGTTAGCATGGATTTATTTGTACTTGTAAAGCTAGTTTTTTAAACTGGCTCAAAAGTCAAGCTAATTTACTGCAGTCTTTTTGCTTAAGGGGTTGGGGCTTTCAAGTTAATACATTAAATTTATATTGAAGCCGTAGATGTCATACTAACACAAATAACGAGCTTTTAAGTAATTAAAAACTTTTATTCATGAACGTGCGTTTTGGGCGAGAATTTTTTTTTGTCCTTCTTTAGCTGAAGTCTACACGCAGCAACCATAGAAGAGTGGGACTGAAAAAGAAAACAGAAACAAAAAGGAAAAAGTGAGTTACCAATTTGCCGATCGGAAGAAGGGAAAGCAAGAAACCAGGGAGAATAAAAGAAGGAGAAAACGAGGGGAGAGGAAGAAAGGGATTAGCAAAAGCAGGAAGGTAGATAAAAATAATATATAGAAAAAAGAAAAAGAAAAAAATGCACAAAATAGAACATAACATAACATAATAGAACATAGTGAACATAATACATTTAGAAAAAAAAAAGTAAAATAGGTAATACAATTAAAATCATGAAGAAAACATACAGCTGAAGGAAGAAAGGCTTTTGCAAACTTACTCTTTCTTCGGCCTTCGATTGTCGCATAGCAAAGTTATATAGAATATCCGTTTATTAAAAAATAACGTATGCTTTAATTTCCTATTTGTAGAGTTTGCATTAGAGTCTGTCTTCATATTTTATTTTGCATGAGCTTTTCAGAAAGTGTTTATTTCCATGGCAAAACTCTATTTTGACTTTATTAACCCTTTATCGCGCAGTGATCCCGCTCTGGGAAGACCCAACTCTGACGTTTTGACTGTTGCCAGTCGCGAAGAATAGATTTGATTTCTATAAAAATAGTTGCGGATGACATATAGCTCCACGAGAATCCTTTACTTTTTAGCACGTCATTACCCGTAAAGAAATGGTCACGATTACTTTTAACAGCACTGACATCTGCCGAAAAATGGAAGAACGCGAGTACAGCTGGATAGATTGCCCAATGCTGAAAAAAGGGCAGCCGTTGTCATCGCTCGACTTAACTACCAGCAAGATGGACGATCGAAACGTCATCGCGGCACAGATCGAGGGCTGTGCGCACAGCCAGCTGCGTCAAAAAAGGGGTCTCTAGATCTGTGGCACGCGATGAACGTTTCGATCGTCCGCCATCTTGCTGGTAGTTAAGTCGAGCGATGGCAACGGCTGCCCTTTTTTCAGCATTGGGAATGGGTTGCGCCTCAAAGGGTTGAACAAATGAAAATCTTCGCATTAGCCCTATACTTAACCCTAAATATTTCACCAATTTTCTACAATAACCTCCTGAGATATTGCGAATTACTTTCTTGCGCGATTTTGAGGGGTTATCTCAAAATTGATAACGGTATATGAAGGCTCCGAATTTTTCGTCTTATATCAATTTTGCTTGCGAGGATTAAAATAAATACTATTTACAAAGAAAACTATGTGCTTAGTCTTAAAACGTATTGTAATGAGAATCTAGAAAAAAAAAAAAAAATATTATTTATCATTTCATCTAATTTCAAATCGGCAATTTACTATTTGAAATTTCAAAAGATTAAGGCTATTCAGTATAGATAATTTCGTAGTAAACAAACTTTTAAGACAACTGATAACTTTAAAAACAATTTTTACTTTTTGAGAAATTTTATTAAATATTTTGATATCTTGGTCAGTCGTTAATTGCATTACCAGTCGAAAATATTAATTACTTGAGTACATTACTTATGAATTTTTCTACAATAAAGAGCTTTTCTATTTATAATTTACTTCCCTAGTTGCACAATTAGTCCAAAAGACGTTTAAAGCACGTTTTTTAACGTCAAAAAACGTGTTTCTAACGTAATTTGAACGTTTTTTGAACTAGTTGTGCTACTAGGGCTGACGGTACTTTAATCAACTGACCTTTAACTTGCTGTATTGATAATATATAATAATATTAGTATTAAAATTACTAGAATAATATTACAAAATCCAATATTATTGTTCTACTGCTCGAACTAAACCACTGAATATTTTAGAGTTTTATTAATAAATCGCGATTCTTAATCGCAATACACTTTCTTAATTACTTTAATCACTCATTAAGAAAGTGTATTGCGATTAAGAATCATTCTTAATTACTTTAATTATGACATTATTGATCTTTAAGTGGTAATAAGACAATGGTATCTTTCTAGATGCGCTAAAATTTCTTGTAAAACTTTAGCACAAAAATATTCACACTTTCTTATTTATTTTGAAAATTTGAAGGTTTTCTTAGGTGAAATTCTGCTAGAAACATTGCTAAGAGTGAGAGGTTCTCCTTGTCACTCTGACAAGTGTCTCCTCTGCTCACCTGTCCAATTTGAGCAGGCAAGAAACTAAGCAACAACCGAAGTTGAAAATTTTATGTAAAATGAGGGAATAAGTATAAGATAATTTTCATGCATTAAACATGCAAAAAGGAATCTTTAATATTATTTTCTAAAAAATATTATGTACCTACAAAACGGATTTAACATGACTAAAGCAACATCAAACTTTATAAATCTGTAATTTCTTCAAAATTTGCTATTTTTAATACCTCTAGTATTTACTATTTTTGTGCAAAATAAATCTAATTTTGCACTATGTAAATGTAATGTATGCACTACGTTATCTATGTAAAAGAAATATGCAATTTAAAGACAACTTTCGAAAAAAACTATCACTTTATAAATTGATATACGACTCCTTAACTCATCAAAATAAGATATTTTAATGAATACAGACTATTGAAAATCGACTACTGAACGTATAAATTTGAAATTTTGCACAGCCATGTAAAATTGATTTCTGCATCAATTTCCGTAGAAATTCAGCCAGGTCCTTATTAAAATAATCTTTTGTCCGAATATTAATGTAATAATTCATAATTCATATTAATATTTTATTAAAATTCTAATAACACAAAATTACATTTGGGCCCCATTGTTTGAATATAGTTTGAGGAAAAATCAACCTCTTAATATCAATATTAATTGAAATTTGAATTGAGTATCAAAAAATATTCTTAAAGTTGAGAAATTTGGGATCCTTATAACTAGACCGCGGATTATATGCACTTAAAAAGTGACAAAATATGCAGTAAAAAATCTAAAAATATGCACAAAAAATCTAAAAATATGCACTAAAAATCTAAAAATAAGCACGAAATAGCTGAGAAAATATTCACATATTAACAGAGAATAAAAACGCATTTACTTGTAAAAGTATTTTCTATCACTTACCTTAATTATGACACTTTTTTTCTCTTTGAAACTTCAAAACATCATGAAAGACAGAATGAGAAATTTTTATTCAGAATCTTAGTGATATGAAATATGAATTAAAACTGCTTTCAGTAATTTTTGTTGAAATATACAGCTAAGTGTTTTTCTAAATTTTCAATAATAAGGCTTTGTCTTTTATCATCTAAAATCATTTTATATGCTGAAAATGCTCTTTCAACATCAATGAATGCCACTGGGCAGTATTTATAATATTTTGCTTTGGATGGTTCTACTTTTTCAGATAATTCACTCCCCTCACCATTAATAAAATTATTTATTTCATTCACTGCCGAAAATCCTGAGTTTTTACTTAAAATAAAATTTAGTTTCTCACTGATTTCTTCTCCTAATGACTCTGGAATCTTACCAACGCATTCCTGTAGTTTTAAAACTTGATTCATTGCATCACTCAGAAGCAGATTTTGATATTCTAATTTTGCGATGTCTGATGTTAAGAAGGAAAAATGTGTTTCAATTACCGATAGACCTTTTCGGATGGACACATCGCTAAGCATTTCTTCTGCAATGAAAAAAGAAGAAGAATTGACTCTGCCCAAAGAGTTAACTACATCTTTTATGGAGTTAGGTCTTGTCCATCCACGTCTTCATCAGGGTTGGCAAGTTGGCATGCTTGCTTTCATTCTAGCCATTTTTGAAATTTTAATATATAGGCTGACTTAACTTAAATTGTTGCAAATACACACGAAAAAAATTGAAAGCGTATATGCTATTTTGCTGGGAACCCGAAGTGGTATAAATTTTACAAAGCGTGGGACATAAAGAGTTAAAGAAAAAAAGATACTGAGAGGAAGGTAAAAAAAGTAACAAATTCAAAGCAAAAGAGATTGAAATATGCATCCAAATGAGGAAATGCGTCATTTTATGCAAAATCACCAAAAACACCTGAAATATGCAATTGCATATGCAAATATGCGAATGCATATAATCCGCATATCGTCTGCTCATAACTCATTAAATTTTAATTGAAATGTATTGAAAATTGCCATCCCGGATAAAAATGAGCTAAGTTTTTGAAATATGAAGTGAAATCTCGGTGTCGCCATTGGAAAAAATGTTAGTGAGTATTTAAATATGAAGATAGTCCCTTATGCAAATTTCATGGACAGCATGTACGTTATTTGTAAATGACTGGTGTGGGTAACGCTGCTGTACAACGAATGACGGCTGAATAAAGAGCAAGTGGGCCTTTTTCTTTTCTTTTCTTTTTTCTTTTCTTTTCTTTTCTTTTTTTTTTTTTTTTTTTTTTTTGAACTGTTCAATTTTTTGAGCTTGGGCATACCAGTAAATATTTAATAAATCTTAAAAGTATTTGCTTGTTACTACAGCTCATTTCAATATTAGATAGTGAACGCTTAATTCATTCAGCCAAAACATTTTATTTAAAGAAGCCAATTTTATATTATTAAGCATAGGTGGTTTCATATGAATGAACCCAAAAGGTATTAAAGTTTAAAATTGGTTGATTTCATATAAATAAAGTATATCTCACTTTTTATATAAAACGAGCATATATTAAACGCGAATTTGAACTTATTGTTTCCAAAAATAATGTTTAGAATGATATTAATTGATAATTTCCTGTCTGTTCTATATTCTATACAGGGAGATTTTGCGATACACCTTCCCTCCGATTAATGACACTATTAATTTTTGATGAAAAGGCTAAACAGATTTTTTTTTCTCTCACAAAAAACATTCCTAATTATTAAGACTTACTCGGTACCTCCGTTAAAATTCTAAATTAAAATCTACATTAAAAAAAGTGACGAAAATAATGATTTTTTAAAAACATTTTGCACGGAGTAAAAAAAAAAAAAAAAAAAAAAAAAATGGAAAAAATGTCGGTATACAGACTTTTATGAAAAAATCGATTCTGAATACTTCTAAATTTATTTTTAAGAGTTTTTGTGATACATCTCATACCAGCGGCGAGAATTTCAGGTACATTAATAGCACCAAGCAATCCATAATGAATAAATGCTGCAGTACGAAATAATAAAATTGTTTAACTTAAAGTGACGTTTTGGTATTTCTCTAACCTACAACTGTGCATCCAGAAACTTTTCAGGGGGTGGAGGGGGCGAAGCGCACAAATAATTAATATTCATTTTATCATCTAGTGAAAGTTCATTTTATGTATTGTAAATACAGTGCGCACCTGTTATAACGGACCTGGGATATAACGTACTATCGGTTATAACGTACCTAGAAGCTAGGTCCCGATTGAAGTCCTCTATTTATAATGTTATTTAACTTCGGTTAAAACGTACTTAACAAAAGTACGTACTTCGGCTCAGGCGATTAGCCAGGGAAATTTTTCGGGGGGGGGGGGATATGAACTTATATGTGTATAAATAGACGGAATTTCATCACTAATGTTCTCGGAAATTTCAGTACCTACAAAAAAATCGTTGTCAGTTTTCGGATTCTCTAGCGAGATGAATTGTGTATGAATGAAGGGAGCGATCTTCTATCTTTTTCGCCTGCTGGGTAGGGCTAAGAACAAGACCATGCTTTTTATTTGTCATTCATCCATGTAAATGCCTCCTGAAAAGTCCTATCTATAATGATTCTGTTGAAAGTGAAGGAGGGACAGAGGAGCCTATACCAAGCATACCCGACGCATTCAATGCTGAAAAAAACATTATCACGATTTTTTGAATGCTGCATTAATGATGCAGAGACGACAAAACTCTATTATGGATAGCCAAAACGGTATTTTTAAAGTAGCATCTGCCCATTTAAAACAAAAGAAAATTAGAAATTATTTATCTCAATAAACATTGTAAGTAATAAAGAATTTTTTCTGTTTAATTTAAATTTTAAAGAATCAGACCTGTTTAAAACACAAATTACAATAAAATTATGAGCGCACTTTCTTTTTTTTTGTGTAATATTGAATCTTACCGGCGGTATTGCTTATAACGTACTTCCGCTATATCGTACTACTTTTTCAGGTCCCGTGAGAGTACGTTATAATCGGTGTCTACTGTATAGTTTTCTTCGAGGGACGGGGGCATCCTCTGCATTCTGTATTCACTACACTTGATCTATTCTTTCTTTAAGGTAGTAATAAACGTAACAAAACACTGAAAAATTCTTCCGTGAGTAAACTGGTATTGTGAGGAGGGGCTAAAATCAAATGTACAATAAAGAAAAATACTCTTATACCTTTTTTAAACCTATGTACAGTAAAACCTGTGTTGAACGACCCCCGTATTTAACGGCCACCTGGACTTGTCGACCATGTCTTATCGGTCCCGAGTACCATATAATAATAAATAATGGTTTATTTTCCTTATTGAACGACCACCTGCCTGACGCGACCAACGACCGCTATGTATAAGAAACAAATTTATTTTAAAATCCTATTTTAACGACCGCGAATTCTTAAAAAAATTCTTATTTTCCCCAATTTGAGTAAGTTCGTTGTTCGGATGCTCAGCAATCACGTGGTATGATAAAAACGAAAGTTGACACTGTTTAGTTGAGTTGTAACACAGCTTCCAGTCACTAATAATCCATGGAGTCACAAAACGCAATAGAGGCATGCACGCAGTTACTTGTGTTACTGCTTCTTGGAGGATATTTATTAAAAATAGAATTTTATGCAGTTAGACATTACAGTGAATCGATCAGCACAATTTCTTCTTTTAAAACATTTCTTCGAAAAATAATTTCATCACAAAATCTGCGGCGAGAGCTAAGTATGCAAAATTCAACACAGAGCCTGTGTTTATGTTTACAACGTGATTTGTTCTCATGCTTTACATGCTTTTTATCATATTATATCTATAGAAAAGCCTTTTCTGTGATAATCAGGTAATTATCAAATAAATTCCAATTCTATTGATAAAATTAAGTACGCTTAAAATTTTGTCAATATATATCGCATTACCTGAATTCAAAGACCGACCCTCCTTAAAGACCACATTTTCTTGGTCCCAGTAGTGGTCTTTAAAAAAAGGTTTCACTGTACTAATTTTTGGAGAGGTAAGACTGAAGCTTCTTAATTCTTCCCTTTTATCCATCACTGCATGCTAGAAATAGAGAGTGAAGAAACTGCCACTGTGCATCAGAATATATACGATTCTCATTTAGATGAATTTTAACGGTGTTGTTCGAAAACAATCATTTGATTTTGGTACATAATTACAAATAAACTAATTCTACCAGGCACTTCAAAATTTTGAAACTGTCTCTTTACAAGCTGTACTACATACTGGCAATAAACGATCCATCTGTATCAGTTTCAAAACTTTTAGAAAAAAAAATTCTTAAAGATCGGAAATTTTCGCAAAGCGTGTGTCACTCTTCGAAAAATCTTGCAGCTCAGATCCATGTTTAAAAGAATTTTTCTGAAAGTTTCACAAACGCCACAGCATCTTCGCTCATTGCCGTGTGTAAAGCAGCTTAGGAAGAACCCTCTGGAATTTTTTGGAGACCCTGGTGCTATTAGTTTATTTCAATTTGTGTACCAAGACTAAAAACAGACTTCTTAAAAATCTGACACTTATTTATCACGTTTAAAGGTGCAGAAAGCTAAATCTGATTTCTTTTTAAATTTTCAATTTTTACCACTCTGTGTGATGTAAATATAAATAAGATACAATGCTTTATCAATTAAAATGCTTTTATCAAATTTACACCTCATAAATAATTATTTTTGGACAAAAAAAGGGCACTTTTGATGAAAAGTGAACTCAAAAATAACAATTTTTCAGAATGCTCCAGTTACATACTACATCCATTTAAAAAGGTGAAGTTTTCTAAACAAGTTAAAAATGAGCATAAATACATAATTACGCATAAAATTGTACATACATTTTGTTGAGAAACAATATTAAGTGATAAAATGCTATTTTTCGGAATTTTAACTCATTATATTTCATACAACACATACAAATCTCGCCCAGTTTATTATTATTACAGGAAAGCACACGAAATTATTTTTATAATATCCTTTTAAGCATTTATGAGAAATTTGAAACAAATACGACCAAAAATGATGCGCAATTAACATTTCGAAAATGCACATCAGTTGAATAAATCAAAACAGGAAAAAAATGACGTTAAAATGCTATATCTTGAAGAACAATTTTTAGATGGCATTTCTTAAAGAATAAGTAACAAATGCTAAAATTCAACTAGTGTTGCTATGGAAAACTAGAAAAGAGTTTCTTTTTTGAGTGGATTATTCTTTTTCTTTTTTCTTTCGCAATTTTAGTCAATTTTCACTTTTTTCAAAGTCTCTTGTTTCCTTAAGATGGACTTCTTTTTTAAACTTTGAATATACAAGATGTTTCTGAATAAGATAGTTATTTCTTTAGGAGTGAATCTTCAGTCTTTTTGCTTTAGAGTGAAAAGATTTTGCGATTTCATGAGTGTTACCTCAAGAACGCAACAGGAACATAGAATGTATCTTTAGAAAAAATGTGCGTATGCTTAGCAGACAAATTTTTCTAGCAGGTGCATTACTCAAGTTATAAGTAGTAAAAAGTAATTGTAATCAAGCTTTTAAAAAGAAACGCAGAGAGAAAAAAAGGTAATTTTTGAGAAGGGTTTAACGTGCAAATAGTTATCGCAACATACGAATCCCTTTTAGCTCTCCAATCAGCAGCGGAAGTTCTTTGAAAATTCATTAAATATTACTTTTTTTTTTTCAAAGTGATGTAACATTTGCCCTTTAAAAGCTTGAGGGGCTTAACCTTGGTAATTACCAACAAACGATTTGCCATCGCTACTACCACATGAGATTTAAAAAAATGTATAGTGCTTAAAGGTTTTTACGGATGACATATCATTTTACATTGAAAGAAAAAGTAATATTCAATGAATTTTAACGTAGAGTCCATCGCCTTAACCACCCGACCATGATTACATGAGATACTTTCTTCTAAGACTTATTTGTAACATGGTGTTATTATATCGCGACAAATAATTTTTTCTACCTAGGAAACATAGAAAAAATCTTATTTTGCATGCTGACAATTGTATGTATACATTTTCAACCTATACGGGTTGCAAAGTTTCATTTCGTACAACGGGAACTGAACCCGAAGCACCTGGATGAAAAAAAGGAATCCTAACCACCACAAAACCGCGTGGGATGTTGACACAATTATCCACAAATTTTTTACTTAAGCGATATTTGCATAACGCCTCACTGGAAAAAGGTAATATCTAAATATATTGAGATTATAGCTTTTATTTGGGTGTGCTCTATTGTTCCAGCTATAATATTAGCTCTAGCAATATTAATTAGCTTGAAAGATATTAGTATGGCTCGTGTTAGCAAATAGCTAGAGGGATATTGATATCATAACGTTTCCTAAAGTAATATTGTTTGAAAATTTAAGTCTACTGTGTTAACTTGATTTTCATCAGCATTGCTCTAGTGTTTCAACCTACTTTAATGTCAAAGATAATAATGATTTTTCATTATATTACAAATCACGACTGCTGTACATGCCAGTATGTCGACACTTAAAAAAAAAAAAAAATCTCGAGTTAAAAAGAAAATCGTGCAGCTTATATTGATCTTTATTTTTTTGCAGCATATTTGAAATATTTCTTCGTGGATACAAGAACCTTGCATCGGATAAAAACTCATTGCAGCGAGCTACAAGATCAGGGTCTAAGACTTTTTTAAGGAGGGGCGGGGGGAGATGCCGATAAACTGCCAAGTCAAATATCAGTTTTTATCAACTTTTTTTTTTTTTTTTTAAATCAACTGTGTTACTAACTTCTTACGTTTGCCAAATGGGATGTGCAATTTTGACAAATGTAAACAGAAAGTAAATTTTAAGTTTCATTATTATTATTATTATTATTATTATTATTTTACCAAGTTTGCCAACTAGGTGTATCAAATTTTGCCAAGTTTCACTTAATTTACGAGTGTTAACCCTTTAGCAAGAGCCCTGCACAGGATGATGTGTTTGTTATCTGAGAGCGTATGTAAAGGGTATATTGCTGTTTTTGCATGCGGTGTTAATAATTAAAATTAGATAGTTTTGAAATTATAATATCTCAAAGGAAAGGAGAAGGGTATGTTTTAAAATTAGCTACAGCTGCGGGGATTAAACGAGACCCCCCCCCCAAATAAATAAATAAATAAATAAATAAATAAATAAAATAAATATTGAAAGCGGAATCAAAAGTATAATTGAAACAGAAGCCATGGTTTCACTTCGACGTTAGAATCACTCTAAAATGGAAAGAGTGGACAGTAGCCACTCGTAAAAATGTTGCTTCCACAATCCCTGGGTTCCGGCCGAGTATTCATTCTGGGATGGGTCAAAGAACGAGAGTCTTTCGAATGAAGAGAGCAAACAGGTTAAACATTGATTTAACCCTTTAACGCGTAGTGTTCCCGCTCTGGGAACACCATACTCTGACGTTTTGACTGTTGCCAGTCACGAAGAATAGATTGGATTTCTATAAAAATAGTTGCGGGTGACCTAGCTCCGCGAGAATCCTTTACTTTTTAGCACGTCCTTTCCCATACAAAAAATGGTCACGATTCTTTTTAACAGCACTGACATCTGCTGAAAAATGGAAGAATGCGAGAACAGCTGGATAGATGGCCCAATGCTGAAAAAAGGGGCAGCCGTTGCCATCGCTCGACTTAACGAACAACAAGATGGCGGACGATCGAAACGTTCATCGCATGCCCCAGATCTACAGACCCTTTTTTGACGCCGCTGGCTGTGCCGCACAGACAGCTGTCGTGAAAAAAGGGTCTCTAGATCTGTGGCACGCGATGAACGTCTCGATCGTCCGCCATGTTGCTGGTAGTTAAGTTCAGCAATGGCAACGGCTGCCCTTTTTTCAGCATTGGGAAAGGGTTGTGCCTCAAAGGGTTAATAGTGGGTTTAAGTGCGCTCAATGGGTATCGACTCGTGGCTCAGCTCCCCTTGGATCCGCCGCTGAAAGAGGGGTAGTGTTAAAAATGCTTAGCCCCTTAAAGGTCAAATTATTTTCAAGAAAATGGTCACGAAAATGCCTAGTTTTTTTAGTCAAGAAAATTGTATAAAAATAAGTGCACGTATATTGTATGCATTCATTTTAAGGTTTTGGACATATTTTGAGCCTGAAAGAAAGAAAGAAAAAAGTGAAATTTCTAGGAAAAGCCAACATTCAAGGTTATTGTGACTGAATGTGCATTTTGAGTCAGCAGGGAATATTTAAAAATATACGTTTTAATCACTCAAGGAGAATTGTATTAACCCATTTATGCCTAGTGTCCCTTTTTTGGGACGGCATTTTCGCTATTAGTCGAAAACGTTATTTATTTTTCCTAGCCTTTGTTCATGAGTATTGAGCCTGAACTCTACAAAATATTTTAACATGACCAAGTAGGATGTTGATATTTCGATTTTTATGCATAATGATTTTAAAAGAAATCATCCCTTGTTCAAGAAGTTGACATCAGAAATTTATCTATTATTTCTGTTATCCGTAAAAATCGAAGAAAGTCGCAAAAATATCCAGGCACAAATGGGTTAAACTTAATTCGTAAAATAAATAAATATTTGTAAAGTTTTCTTGGAACATAAGTAAAAAAAAGTGAGCTAAGATTGCATTATGCCTATCACCAATGAACGTATTTGTGTATTGCTCTACCACCTATTCGAAAATAATCTATCTCCAAATGAAGTTAAAAATAGCCTGGTACTGTCATTTGTTATGTAAAATGAAAAATACAAAAAAATCGCTGAAAAGACTTGAAATGCCCTCATCTCTCTGACGCAATCCTTTTGGACTATTGTCCTGAAATATCACGGGCACGAGAAATTTTTGACGGGAGCGAGAAAGAAAGGGTTAAAAGAAACAGACCCTCTATGAAGGTGGCGATATCCTTACATGATCATCCATCGGAAGATCGACATTTTTATGATTCGGAGGGGCGGAGTAGAGAAAGAAAATGTTAGAGGCCGATCGAACGAAAGTATGTCGCCTTCGCTTCACACTCTCTGCGACAAAATTCCGACAGGGATTAAGAAGGTTTTAATCCGGTGGAAAACTTAGGAGTTAAAAGCGAGGCGGAGATACAGCGAGCGCTCATTCGCAGGAAAACGCGTGCCGCCTTCGGGGGCTGGGTAAAAATTGAAAGCGGTATTCTTGTAGGTGTTAAGCTGATGGAAAATTCTATAATTGTACTGAAAACAATTTTTCAGTAACAAATAAAAATATTCTGGGTTGGCCAACAAGTAATTAAGTTTTTTTTAAAATATAAAATTCAAACAATTAAATTTTTTACAAATTTTAATTATAAGCAAGTGGTGCCTAAGCGTTGGCTTCGTATTTGCTGCATTTTAAAATTGGAATTTTACTGATAATATATTTATTTTCCTCCATGAAAGATCTCCCCCTTCTTTCACATCTATTCTCCTTAGAGGATGAACTTCAAAATGTTCTGAAATTTAATTTTAGGGATTCGTAAATGTTGTAGTTTACAGCAAGAATTTCATGGATACCTGTTTTTTTATTTATTTTTTTTCACGTGATCACGCGGAATCTTTTATAAGAAGTTTCTGGCCTCCTACTTCCCATGGATTACGAATTTTGGAAAATGCTGTCTAATCTAGCACCTATGTTAACCCTTTATCAGGCAGTGGTAAGATACTTACCACCTACGGTCTATTAAATACAGAAATCAATTGTCATGAGTGAATTTTCTGATTTTTGTTCAGTTATATTGGATGTATATTTTTTTCCGTACGTCTAGATTCTAAATATTATTTTGCTTATGAACTTTTCTTTCATTCGAAATTTTAAGGAAAGCTCGAATCCTTACTCGAAAATTGAGCATAGGAATCATCGCTTTTAATTATATATTTTTGTGTTTAATTCCGTGTAGAAGCAGCAGGTAGTTTTCCGACTTTGATTTTGTGCATAATGAATGTATTCTCCTGCAAAATTTCTATGTTTGTTGAATACTTGTTTCTCCAATTTTCACGTAGGATATTGCAATAGAGGGAAAATATATGAATTAATCCTAAAAAATGGGCCAGAAAAATTCCAAGTAATTTCGACTCTCTGCACATACCCTTGCCTAATAAAGGGTTAAAGAACTCACGAAAATCTTAGAAGATACTGAATGTGTGTGAGGTTTTTTTTTTTGCATTCGGAGGACTTTTTAAGGGACTCTAATGCGTATACACTTTGCATTTGGAGAAAAACGAACAAAACTCCAGCCGCAAGATGGGCCAGAACCCTTCACACTTCAGCCATCTACCATGTTCGGTGTCTTATCCATTAGGCCAAAGTGGGGCCTAGAAATTGCTGCAATGTTTGCACAACATCTATTAAATTAAAAGTACATATCATCTATTAAATTAAAAGTACCTTAAAAGCCTAGACCAGCAAAAAAGCAACATTTCAATGAACTATATAAAACTAAAAACAAATGGGAAAATTTACTTAGTATAAGGAAAAAAATATATTACTAACATTGGAAAAAAAAAAGAGGTGTGTGTTGACAGCACAAATTCTTAACAAATTTGTGTAATTTGATGTCTTATCGACGAACTGAAAAAGAAAATCGATGAAATAATAAAAACAGCGCTACATTGTACTAAATTTCCCTTAGCTTCTAAATGGAATGGAAAAGACATTGCATTATTTTTCTTCATAAACGGGTTTTTTAATTAATATTTTACCAATAAAAAGCACTATCGTCAATGAAACCTATCAATTGTCAAAATCTTATAGACAATCCTTATTAATTAAAACTTTTGCCTTTTAGGCTATAAACATAGCAAATCTCCTTAAAATATTCATCGTACTTTGCACTTTTCGCTGATAAAACACAATTAAAAAGGAAGAAGGGTTAATTTCGGGCCATGCTTTTTTCCATGGCATATTCCCAAATGCTATATTTTTTTCCCCGTGACAAAAATAAGTAATTTCTTAAAATAGAAATAAATATAATTTTATGTTCTTTTAAAATCCGAAATTCATGGATTCAGCTTGTCTAAAACTTCGTACTTCTTTGGTAAGACTTTGAATTTATAAACCCAGAAAAGAGAAAAATCCCTCATAAACATACTCTACAAAACTAATTTGCTGAATATTAAACGAGTTTTATAATTGAGCTTTCTTGTGTTATAAATTTTTTCAACCTTTTACTTACGGTATTTAGAAGCAACGTAAAAATAAAAATTCTTAAGAAAAATTCATTGATTCACTGTAACCATTAAAAAAAAAATGCTTCATTTAGTCTGCTTATATCATGACTGCATGTTTTATTAAAATTCATTTTTTTCCCTCATGGCGGGCACTTGCTGTATATACATTGGCCAATACCAAGGCCGGAATTACTGGTCTCTTTATTATGGAGATCCCTTCACAGGAGGCAACACTGGTCCACCTAATAGGTGGACCAGCGTTGCCTCCTATGAAGGGACGGACGAAATGACACCCAGGCCTGGGTCGGGAATTGAACGCGGATCCGTGATATTGCAGAATGGCTCTCTAACCACTACATAACCCGGGCGGCTGTTTTATTTAAGTAAGATTGTTTTAAATGGATGGCTTTCTTCTTACTTAATAATCACATCGAGCCAACGAAAAAAAAAAAAAAAAAAAAAAAAAAAAAACGTTATGAGCATGGCGAATTTTCAGACGTTAGTTTTATGATTAAAATATTACATTTCAAACTAGTGCATCATTCAGTCATTAAAAGCATTAACTAAATTCATCAGGGTTCTTTTATTTAGCTGTATTCTTTTGAAAGAGACTTATCAATTGCTTATGAAGTAGTCATTCAGTTATGTATAGAGTTTCTTTTTCTGAATTTTCTTTTATATTACATTAATCAGTCTTGATTATTCATTGTCTAACTAAAAGGAGAAAAGGGACAGTTTTAAGTTCATGTTATTAGCAGTTTTTAATTTGATAGATAAACGATAAAAAGAAGTGTTTTTTTAAAACAAATTTTCTAAAGTACTATCTTTCCTTACGTGAAGAAAAGGCAACTTTAGCAGTGAATGTTTATTTATCTTTAATTTTTTCTTCTTATAAAATCTGCTTTTCTAGAAACTTGCACGTAAATATAAAAGAAAGCATATTTTTGTGCTAACAAAATTTCAATAAATCTGAAGCACGCCGAAAGTTTGTTAATAAACAAGAATGTTTTTATGTAAGTGTAACGCGTGTGCTTTCAAACTGAAAAATACATTGCTTGTTATTTTATCTCACTGTAACACGAGAGTGCAAAAAAATAACTCCGAATTCATAGTACTGCCCTCTGTAAAATATTCGTAGGGGGTTGTCTCCATATTTAAACGTACATCACATTTTCTCTTTTTGACTTTTTCTAATCTTTGAGCTTATTTACTTAAGAGTTAGCCTTACTAATCTTTGAGCTTATTTACTTAAGAGTTAGCCTTACTAATCTTTGAGCTTATTTACTTAAGAGTTAGCATTACTAATCTTGCATTTTCTAGTCTTAGTCTACTACCTAAAAATGATAAACGTGTGAAAACATAAAAAACATGCATAACTGAACAAATTAAATAATGATGTGAGTTTCGTTTAAAATAAAAAATGTTACTTTTAATCTTTTTTTGTTAATCTTTCTTTGTAAAATTTTGTTAGGTAAACAAACTTTGGGTTTTCACCAATTGTACTCGTGAGTGCGCGTTAGAATCCCTTTAAAAGTCCTTCTCTCAAGGCACACCTACTTAATCAGATACCCCTTTGAAAAGGTCTACCTTTATACATACTCACACACACAACAAAAACTTTGTATTCCGGCATTTCACTGTTTCAATGTAAAGTGGAGGTAAATTTAGGTATTTCTTTTTGATCAAAAATATAAATAGTTTGTTTTAAAATCCTATTTAAAACTACATTTACAGACATTTGTAGGCAACATTTATTCTCGTTAAATACTAGTTTATTAGGAGCATGTTGAAATATGATATTAACTAAGCCTAACTCTACACTCATTTTACTCCAACGCACTAAAACATAAATAGAAAGAAAAATATGATTAAAAAATCTATACTGTTTTTTGATAATAAGCTGTTTAAACCCTTTCTAAATGGAAAATAGTAGCAGAACCTCATAACATTTCAGGAATCTGTTAGTTTCTTGAAAGTCTTTGGAGACACAAGAATTGAACATAAAATCAACCAGGAAATAAAAGCTAATAATATGTTTACAGATACAATTAATAAACTTTTTAATGAGACTAATATCTAAAAATTAGGCTGAAAAAGTAATTAAAAAGCAGTTCATTTATATTTTTTATCAAAAATATATGCCTATCCATCTTGCCTCACCATACACTGTTAATAAATCTAATTATTATTTCCCCATAAAATGGTGCAGAATTAGCTGCACTCTTTCTATGGAGAAACTTTGAACCATAATTTGGTGTTCAAACTGAGCAAAGAAACACAATCATGGTGAAAGGATGCAGCTAATATAACTCCTTATATGGTGAAACGTCAAACTACTTCAATTAACGGTGCTGCCTATACAATGTCTGATTTGAAGGTAATCCTTCTGAAAATACGAGATTTGAATAACATATATAATCTAACAATTCCCCATCATATTTATCTTAACGAGATCAACAGTAGGATAACGAGTCTTCCAGTAGTTTGTTCATACTATAAAGCAACTTCTAAAATTATACGGTGTATGTTTACCAGTATAATTCTTTTAAAAATCCTAAACTATCAGGTTGTAACGAAAGTTTTCCACCAAATCTGCCTGAAAAACTCACTTCTAACTCCTTAGATAACTGTTTATGAACTTTCGGTACCAAACCTGCACAGTGTCACAGGATACAACAATAGTACTTAAAGCTGTACTCATAATTCGTTGATATTCTGTAGCTAAATTTTTGCAACACAACTGGAAGTAAATGATGGTTCTAATCCTCTAGAGTGATAGTGTCATTTGAGACACCTTGTACTTAATGATAACTATATTTTTTACAGATTTGACACCATAGTGTTATAAAGTAAGTCTCTTTCTTCCAAATGCCAAAAATTGTTTGACAAAATAGGAGCAAATACGCCAACCCGAACTGTGTGCTGACGATGTTTGGGGTGGCGGGAAACTTTCGTTACAACCTAATATTATTGTAGTGAAATCCTTAATAAACTTCGAAAACTTGTAGAAATGTTTTCTTCATTGGAACTGTCTCTGATTGGCGTTCCACACGAGTTTTGTGAATTTAATCTGGTTTTTCTTGAAAAAGTTTATCACTGAAAAGCCGAAAAGTTTATCACCGAGTCCTCTTCCATGAAAAGCTATTTAAATATGTTATTTATTCTTTAATGTCAGAATTACCGTTATTTAATCTTTTCTTGTTTATTTAGGCAGCATTTTGCATGCAGTTGCAAGTATTTGCAAAGAAACATTTACTAAGAATTGAATATTTATCAGAAATACTATGCAAGCCCAATTAATTATTACAGGCAACAGTTACTAGTTCGACACCATATATTCGGAATTGTTCGTATCGCAGTACAAAATGAAATAGCCCAGATCCTTGTAGAAAATGCTAAACATTTTTCTCGGGTTTTTAGTAGTATCGATTAGAAAAATATGGGAATTATTAATATTACGATATTAAAACTACATCCAATGGAGAATAATTTAAATTTCTTTGTGTGTGATATATATATATATATATATATATATATATATATATATATATATATATAATATATAATATATAATAGCTTACTTACGTAAAGTGAAATCCCAAGATAATCCATTGATAAAGTGAAAAAAAATATAAAAAAATAAAAAAGTAGATAGCACATGTTGCCAATTAATGAGCTTATACCGGATAAGTGTTTAAATATAGCCTTTTAAGGCAATGAAAGAGTGGATAAATTGGATATAAAGCGCCAAATTAGAACAGGTGGGCTTTTTAAGCCTAATCACATGTAACCGCAAATAGACGGAAAATGGAATTAATATTGAAATGGTGTGCTCTATCATCAGGCGCCACCGCACACACACACACACACACACACACACACACACACACACACACACACACACATATATATATATATATCCAATATTCCTTATTACTCCTTGGTTATCAGAGCAAAAGTGTACGACTTAACATTAATCCGAATTTTAACCCCTTAAGGCTGTTCTTCGAAAAAAAAAGAACTCTGTTTTTAGTCTTGGTACACAAATTGAAATAAACTAATAGCATCATGGTCTCCAAAAAATTCCAGATGGTTCTTCATAAGCTGTTTTACACACTACGATAAGCGAAAACGCTGTGGCTTTTGTGAAATTTTCAGAAAAAATTCTTAAACATGGATTTGAGCTGCAAGATTTTTCGAAGAGTGACACGCTTTGCGAAAATTTCCGATTTTTAAGAATTTTTTCTAAAAGTATTGAAACTGATACAGTTTGGCCGGTCTTCGCAGTATGTAATACAGCTTGTAAAGAAACAGTTTCAAAATTTTGAAGTGACTGGCATAATTAGTTTATTTGTAATTATGTACCAAAATCACATGATTTTTTCGAATAACACCGTTAAGTATCGCTCCCGTCAAAATTACGGGCTAAGCCTTCCACCTCTATTTCTCATGCCCGTCCTATTGCGTATGTTCAAATGTTAGTGGCTAGAAAGATAAGATACATTTCAAATCTTAGGCACGAATTTTTTGTATATCTCATTTTACACAACAGATGACAACGAGATTATTTTTAACTTAATTCGGAGATCGTTTTAAATAGACGGTGGAACGGTACTGAAATACGTGAATTTGTGATAGACATTGTGCAATCTTAGTTCCCTTTTTTACTTATGTTCTAAGAAAACTTGAAAAATATTTATTTATTTTATGAATTAAGTTTAATACTATTCTCCTTGAGTGATTAAAACGCATATTGTTAATGATTCTCTGCTGACTACAAAACACACAATAACCCTAAATGCTGTCTTTTCTTAGAAATTTAACTTTTTTTTTTTCCTTTCTCGCTAAAAAGATGTGCAAAACCTTAAAATAAATACACAGATTGTACATGCACTTATTTTTATACAATTTTGTGGATTAAAAATAACAGTCACTTTTATGACAGTTTTCTCGAAAATAATATGCCCGTTGAAAGATTAATTATTATTATTTTTACAATTAAAAAAAAAAGTCGTAATAATCAAAATCTGTCCTTACAGTCTCGAAAGATACTACTCTAAAGAATTCTGTAGTCCCTCTCTCACTCTGCTTACTAATTACTCTGTTCACTCCCGAATAAAAATTAATTAGCATTCGAGGACAGTTTTTCATGCATGAAAGTTTCTGAGAAAATTTACCCGTGAAATACCTCTACTACCAAGAAGCCGAGACAAGGAAATTCTCATTTGCTTTTCGAGACAAAAGTATTTTCAATAAGTGTACACTTTCATGCCACGAGGAAGATATACATCACATGACAAATGATACATATTTTAATATCTAAACTCTACAGATGAAAAAAAAAAATCAATTAGTGTCTGCACTAGTTTACACCAGTGCGCAAGATGAGTCTACAGTACCGCCCCGAGTCGTAAATGCTCAGTAAAATACCCATCGCTTCAGCTCCTGAAGAAAAATTAATTAAAATTGACTCCCCTCTGAACTTCGTGGCCTCCTGTGACTCTTATCCCCGAAGTAAATTTCCTTTTTCTTGATATGTGGAGTGAAAAATGAAGTGAAATCCAAGGGAAAAAAAAAAAAAAAGTTTGACGTCATTAAATCTATCTCCACCAGGGGACTCTGGCGTGCAACTTGGGTAGGGCTCAACTTCCGGGTCGAAGTTCTTTCTCCCCCCCCCCCCCCACCACTTCACTTTTCCTTTTCCCCCCCCCCCCCTTCTTATTCCCTTGTTCCGTTCTGCGATCGTCTTGTGCATAAAAAGTTCATATCCGTTCAAGAAAAATAACATTACTTGTGGAGAATTGAACTTCCAGGCACACATGCTTTTTCATATTAAATGAAAGAGAAAATGCCAACATAATTGGAAAAAAGACTGTGAAATTAAGGATGAAACTGATCATCATCTTCTGTATGAGAATCCTGTAGCTGTTATGGGTAGAAGTGTTTATTTTTAGGCACAGGCTTAAGGTGCCATGTAACGATTACATATTTAAATGCGTGAAAGGTGTTTCTTTTTCTTTGGAGTAACATACCTTGATCCAACCATCCAGACATTAAGAAGTGTTGCAGTGAGTTTCTTGTACATACAGACAAGATGAGATAGGCAGGACATAAAGTCAATGAAACATGGAAGACATCTCTACATCTTAAAGTATCAAAATTGTTTTGCGAATCTCCTGTAAAAGGTCGATGATTGCTACTCCCACTATTTTAGAGGGAATGCATTCTATTATAAACTTTAATAGCGTACTAATGTTAGTTAGAACAATGTGTCAAACGCGTACTATTAACAATTTCTCTCAATAGACTGAAATGCACAAGATTTCGTTCATGTGCTCCAGTTAAAATATATAGCGCTTTGCAGGAAAGTGTGAAATTTATTTTTAACATTAATCAGGTTTTTATTATATTCAGGTATACAGCACCAGGAAAATTTTGCAGAAATAGAATTTTCAAAGATTTGTAGGGAACATGTTTAAATACTTTCATTGCGCTTTTTACAAATTAAGCTAAATGAAGTGTAATTGCATAAAATGTTTGTTTATGATTAATTTTAAGTGTTTTTAGGAAAGTAGATGTCGCGAAACACTTATAGTCCTATTGCCTTATTCTGCTCTTCTTCTGCTCTTCTCGGGAATGGACTTTCTCAATGAACTTAAGATCTAAGAAATTCAGGAAGAATACAAAAGTATATAGGTTATATAAACAAGTATAGATTGTGTACATTTTATTACGCATTTTATGGTAAAGTTCCCTTACGCTATCACTGACAAGAGCGTATTTATAAATTCACTGCAATCATTTTTCACTTCAGAATGTGCTGCTTTTACTTTCTAAAAATAGATTTCAGCAATCCCTATACACTAAACTTAAGGCGTTTAAATAAGTCCTATAAAAAGTTCAGTTTCTTGAAACTTGTCTTAATCATTCTAGGTCATCGCGTTACATATCTACAACATACCAAATAAAGCTATACAAATTTATTATGGTGTGCTAAAACTATTTTAAATGACTTTTTTCCCCCTTAGAGTAACGCGAGCATAACTAATTTTTAAAAAATCAAAAGTTTGGGATATTTAATTAATATTTCAGTACGAAACTCTGTATTTTGTCCTTCAGCAGTCGCAATATTGGTTATTGCAGCACTTATAGTGTTTTTTCATTGGTCAACACTACAAGAAAACTAGTAATTGTTTGCAAAGTTCTCAGCTTAAACTGTTAATAACGCTTTCATACGCTACAGATATATTTTTGAGTGGTAAAAAAATAAAAATAACCTTTTTTATTGAACTGTAAAACAAACTCGATTCAGTCAATAAACTTTTTCATGAGTCAAAAAACTGAAAAATGAGTTAAATTTTAATGGATAATTGTTTATAAAATATTTTTGCACATTACAGTACATTTTTTTAAACTTTAATCGCTGAGATACAAAGTGTTAAAATAATTGTTTTCGATGTTCATAGCGTAGAAAATTTCACAATTTCACAATTAGCAAGTTAATTAAAGGTTTAAATTGTAATCCCAACATGTTATTTTTTCGGAAACATCAGAGACAAACTTGGAAAAGCTTAAAATACATAAGTTACATCCTTACCCAACATTTTATAAAAGGAAGGGAAGGGGGATGGGGCGGGTATAATCAGGAGTAGGAACTAACAGAACTTACTACAGTAGTAACGCGAAACAATAGGGATGGACGCGAGACGAAAAATAATGGTCTCGCGTCTCGCAAAATAGCCTAAAAGCTTGTCTCGTCTCGCGAAAATCCCTGTATCGTAATGTTAAAAATGTGTGTCTCGTCTCGGAAAAAAGCTCTAAATCTCTGTTTCGTCTCTCAAAAAAGTCGTCTCGCGTCCATCCCTACGAAAAAAGTAGTTACTATTGTACTACCAAACCTACAATAGTCGCTACATTTTTTCATAGTTTGTAGTGTAGTGCGCTAATTTAAAAAAAAAATAAAGAAGTTCAACACAAAAAATCACTAGTTTGTAGTGAGTTCTAGCAGCTACTTTTATCGCTATTTTTGCCGTGTCATCGCTGTCGCAAGATGAATTATGTGGTGCACTTATTTTTTGGTTTTTTTTTCCGAGCGCAGTGCTTAGCAATATTGTCATATAAGCCGTTTTGCTCACAAAACTTTTCTCTCGTAAAGCGCAACGCAGAATTCCAAACAATTTTTATACGTCTTTGTTTTAAATTTGGTTGTTTTATTTCCTAGGGTTTTTTTTATGAAAGAATTAGTATTATTTTACATAAATTGCTATTTAAAATATTTTAAAATTGTAAAAATTGAACCGATGAAATTTGATTAGTTTAATCAAAGAACCTCATTATTTAATTGTTTCCACTATAGTGCTAAATAATGAACTAAAAAAAAGATGCAAAATAAAATTTCTTGAATTCTTCTGAACTCATGTATAAGAAGCCCTGCTTTATGCTCATTCTAAAATTCAATTTTTGTGCTACAATTTAAAAATATAATTAGATGTTAAGAAGATGCAACGCAAAATTTGCGTTCAAAAACGAAATAACCTCGATCAAGTTTTAAAATAATTTTATAACAATAAATAACAAATAATCCAAATGAAAGTAAAAAGAAAAGATTTATAATATTATTTAATTTGAAACGTGGTTTACAAAAGAACGCTAAATTTCTAGAAATATTTTATTCGTGTTAGTTTTACTCAGGATTAAAATTATTCTTTGTAAAACCCACATATTATTCATAGAAGTAATACTTTAAGGCCTAAAAAAATGATTTCTAAATATTTCTGCATTATACGTATATCAGAAACTCAAACTATGCAAATTGTATGTTAAACGTATGCCTATAGTGAAAATTGTGATATCAAGAGTAATTAAAAACTTAATTAATTTAGTAACTGTTTAATAATTAGCAATTGTTATATAATTAGAACAAACATTTTTCTAGTAACCATATTAACTGTTTACCCTAATTAGTGTTATCAATACCTTAAATGCGAATGTAAATTGATCCTTTAGCAAAATTTGTTTCCTAAAAGTAGTTAAAAGTAAGTAGTGACTACAGTTCAAAAACACTTATAGTTAACTACATTTTTCAAAAAGACGTTGTTGTTAACTACAGTTTCCGATTAGTAGTTGTAGCTACAGTCATTACAAAAAAAAGTTTTTCCAACCACTGGGTATGAGTCATTTATTTTTCTCTGACCCTCTGCGTCTCAGTTTAAGAAATATAATTGTCCAAGTTATAGTGATGTAATCTTTTCTTCTTTTTCATTTTTTTTTTCTGGTTCATTTTTTAGTGCCCTGCTTCTTATGTATTTTTATATGTATAAATGTATAAGGTATGTAAAATTTTTGTAGGATAAAATCTTTCTGAGTTCTAGATTTATCAGTAATCACATATCTTTTATTAAAAAGCTTCAACTGTTTTAATATTTAAATAGTTTTTAATTTTTTAAAATAATTTTTAATTTTTAATACCCTTTTGGCAAATATAGTACTTTGATGTCGTTTCCTAGGAGGGGGGGGGGAATTGAATAATTTGAACTTGTCAGTATTTTTGCCAGTCTCTAGAAAAATAGGTTTTGTCAAAAGTTGTACAACTTATTGCTTGCTAAATTTTACCCCCTCACAAGCAACTTTCAAAATTACTTTACAGGATCCAGGACCTCTATTACTCATATTCACCCTTTTCATGAATATAAAAAGTTGAATGGTAATTACTTTTCGTGTAGAAACTTTTATTGACATCTATCGCAAGTATTAATTTGGCAGTGTTGTTTTAAATACAAAAATTGAGTTTCCATTAATCTCGATCTTCTGAAAAAAAATTCTGCTATTTTAATTATGTATGCGTTACCCAGAGCCCGACTAAGACATTTGGGGGCCCTAGGACTAGCACTTTTTGGGGACCCCTATACAGTCATACCCTCTTAGTCATACCACTTATAGTCAAAGGGTACAAGTATTTCTTCGCAATAGCTTACATAAGGGGGGGGGCAGGCGATTTAGCTTCAAACTCTCTCTTGCCCAAAAATTTTTAACTTACCTAGTTCACATATTTTTAATTTTTAATGTAGAAGTTATCTTTCAAGATCAACTCACGTCACATCGATGAATACTGCATGGTGGAAGACTTGGGATCTTAACGTGACGTTTGTTTTATCCCTGAATATAGTGTAAACAAACCCTTTTGCTCAGTGATATGTGTTGTAAAAAGTGCAATTCTTTATTTACTAACCGCAAGGCGGCCAGCTTCGCCACCCCGTATATTACTGTTCTTTACACTTAGTACAGTGCTGGCTAAATTTCTGGACTCATTTCAATGAAAATCATGTTTCTTTGTTTTAACAGTATTTGTCATTCAATTTATTTAGGTTAGTGTTGCTACACATTTTGGGTGCCATTATAAAAGACGATGTTGAAGCAGCCAATGGATAAAATGTGCTTTAGCCCAATGCAGGGTGACATTTTTTAGATGGGCGATGAATGCGCCCAGTATTGTCCATTCCATATTTTAAAGCCGGGAAAAAATCCGAAAGATCTTGCATTTTTGTGTATCCATTATTTTGTGATCTAGCTACTGCGTGACACACGCTTGCTCCATTGGACGTCATTGAACTGTTAATCTGGATTTTTACACTCGCGTTATTGTTATTGCACTCATGTTTACATCTGGCTGTTGCCGTTCGCAGCGTGGAAATAGCGCCGATATTGGTACTGCATACGTTAGCGTATTATATAAGTAGATTTTCAATACTGTTAAAAATTTAGTATAGCGCAATTTTTTAAGGAATAGAACACAAACTATTTTATTCATTTTGGTGCCCCCTAAAACTTGGGGGCCTAGGCTGCTTGGTTGGCCTGTGCGGTAATCAGGGCCTGGCGTTATTAAAATACAAAAGTAAAAATTTTACATTTTGTAAGTTTATTCTGATTACTTTTAATGTTTTCTTATTATATTTTATGTAGACCGTATTTTTCTCTTAATTTACGTAATTAATTTTTTAATAAATTCTGCTTTATTTTGCCCTGGTAAAATTATCTGTATTTTTCGATTTTAACTGTAATCTCGAAGACTAGTTAATACGAATAAATAGGAGTTCAACGCGAGTGTGACATCATTTTGATAATTGTCAAACTAGATACCAGCTTTCGATATCAAGTTCTGACCCGCAAAGAATATATATATTGATGATAAAATGAAATTTTGATACTTTACGTTACGCACTGCCAATTGATGAAAATTTCGTAAGAGAATCAGTTCTATCAGTAGTTATTTTGTATAGTTAGGAATGACATGTCAGAGTTTTCAGATTCTTATACTACATGTGATTCTTGTGGTGATAGCGATGCATTATGGAGTAGAATTCAAACTCCTATGATTCAATTTTATTTTATGGTAATAAAATTCTTCATTCGAAAATAAAAAGTTTCGTCTGTAATCCGTGAAGTAATAGAATATAAACAATTTTGCAGTTTTTCTGACTTTCCATGGTAGGGATTAATTTCTACCTAGCGTTAGAAAAATGTATGCTTCTTCCCATGCGAAGAATTATTATTCAGCAAGTAAATATATGAATAAAAAATCCGTATTGATAGGAAGGAGTAAGAAACCAGGTTACATTTTTTCCCCAAATAAAACAGTCTAGAAAAATTTAATAATTTAGAAAATCTCATTTTCTATAGGCATGTTATATGTTCTGATGGAAAATGGAGATAATATTGAAGTCGACAGTTTTTCTTTATTTATATGCACTAAAATTTATAAAAATCAATCTCGATATCTATATTCATCTATTATATTATTCATGCGACATAGCTGAAATTATGCATAAGCACGTTTCGTAGTTAGAAAGGATATAGGGCTACTTAGGATACAGGGCTTTGCTTTAATTCAACAAATAATGATCCCAAAATTAACAAGAACCTCTAAAGTATTGGCCACGGGAAGACAAAAATCACATAGTAAAACACAATATACAATTTTCTTTTGACAAAAGTTTGTTTCGTTTCTATGATTTAAATAAATGCTTTGTTGTTAAGTTTTTAAAATGCACGATATTTTTAAACTTTTTCTGTTGTTAGGTTCGTCGCTAATTAAATAACCACGAAAACTAAAAATGTCCAGATTATAAATTCTCCACAAAAATAAATTTTTAATTATTTTCACTGTTAAAAGGGATTTACTTAAAAATGAGTACTTTAATGTACTCGTATTTTTTAAAAAATGCATTTGCGTCATAAACATGACGTGATTAAATATAAATAACAATTCGAACTGAAAAAAAATAAGCATGTGGATAACTATAAAAATAATCTCTTATTAAGTCACTTGCACAATGATAAATTATATAATAAACGTTTACATGGTGTTCGGAAATAGTTCGTTGGAGTAGTTATAAGAAAAAATTTAATAAGAACATATTGATTCTGGTATGAGTGCATACAAAAATCGATAATCAATATATCAAATATAATAAAAATGTAACAAAAAGGCATATCACAAAACTATATTAAATATTAATTCTTGTATGTATTCAAAAATGAATTTTTCATGTTTTCAAAAATGAGTGAATAATGTACTCGAAAATTTTGAGTATACGTACACTCATGTTAGAGTTCTTGCCTGAACTAAAAAAAAATGAGTACATACATTTCTTAAGTTTGAGAACACATTACTCGGAGCTATTATGAAATCAGAATGATGAGTACATTAATAAATGAGTACATTCTGCTTATTTTTGAGTATCTTGTTTTTACAGTGTTGTTCCTATTAATGCTCCTGCACTTTCTCTTCCATTCAAATTTTAGAAACCATACTAAACCGATGTTTTCTCAATGGACTGGTGTTTAAAAAATTAGTAAGGTAAGTGCTCCTTTATTAGGCTATGAACCAGTAATGGGCATTTGAAATTTAAGTTGAAAAACAATAAATTCCAACTATCCATTGAGGTAAAAGGTTAACCTCTGATTGGCTGAAACCCTTATCAACAGATTACCAAAGGTGCAGTCTTCATTTCCTGTTTAGTTAGGTACAAAAAAGTTTTTACTGAAAATGATCTCTAAAGAAGCATTTTAATCCTATTGTTAGTGATTTCCTTAAGAGGCAAGTCATTCAAATCATTTTTCAACACACATTCGGTTTGTTTTTAAAATCAATTGTTAGTTATATTATTTGATTATATACTGAATGCATTGTAAACTATCATTGGATTAAATTATAATAATAATTTATGGAGAGTGATGAGCGGCCCATATTTAGATCAATGGTTTACTAAATGTTTCAGAAGACCACCGAAGGGTACCAGTTCTGGAGCAGATGCTTTTTCTCGAAAAAGCTGCTTTATGATGTTTAGTAAAAAGGTTAAATATTGGAAAGTCTTTTTATATAATTAGATATGTTTATTTTTATCAGGAGCAGTAGTGAGCCACATGGTCCATTTCTGGTTTACTAATAGCTCACTACTGGTACATTCATGCAGGGCTGCACAGTCTTTATAAAAGAAAAGCCACTCACAGAAATGACTGAACCACATCTCTAGTTCAGTTTGAAAAAGGGACAGCAAAAGAGAGAGAGCTTAAAATAAAACTGAGTCGACAAATTTATGCTACACAAATGCTTGTTGAAAACAAAATTTTTGCGACAAAACCCAAATACAGAAATGAAAAGGTTATAATAAAAATGCATAAATATGATTGGTCAATCACAATTTTAATTCTGGTACCCAGGCAACAATCATTGAATTAGTTGGTCTCTGTAACAAGGGAAACAATGATGACTGTCCTATTACTGGGCCGTTAAAAACATTCCACCACCCTTTGAGAGATCTCTTTTCAGGACACAGAAGTCAGATGATAAAACAAAGAGAAAACATGGGAAACTTCCTGCTATGGTTACATCACCACAAATGATTATGTATTTAAGAAGAAGATGCTAAAAATGCAATAGCTGCTAGAAAAGAAAAGAGAAAAGAAGAAAATGGAGAATGAACAGAAAAATGCAATAGCTGCTAGAAAAGAAAAGAGAAAAGAAGAAAATGGAGAATGAACAGAAAAAAGTTATTCACACCGAAAGAACCATAAAATCTTCACCAGAGTCTCCCAATTTCACTTGGTGATTCTATCATGAATGATTTGAACGACTTTCATTGTAATGAGAACGACGAAAAAGGATTGCCTATCTCTGACAAATTAGAGCTTAAAAGTCAATTTGCTCTTGTGTCATTCATGGCCCGTAAAAGAAATGCACAAACATATGAGTATTTGAGCATAATCCAGAAAACAAAGAATGAAGAAATATATGTTCATGGCTAAAATCTTGGTAGGAAAAGTACTTTGCAATAGTTGAAAACAATTTATTCAACTTAACATTTAAAATTTAATATCCATAATGCCACAATAAGAACTCAAAACGAAAGGTCGAAAATTAACAAAAAATATTGGTTGCTGTAGAGAAAATGTAAAAATCTCATGTGACTGGAATCTATAAATAAAACGTTTCATCTGTCCTTTATACTGTATTTTTTATAGTGTATAATATTAATGCATTGTTATTGTTACTATTTGTAACGACTTCATTCTGTTTTCCTTAGCCATTTGACAAATCTAGGTGGCCAGTATACCCACTACAGGTACAGCTGCGGAAAAAAAGGCCCACTTGCTACCTACCTACCTCTTTATTTGGCCATTACTCTTCGGACTGCAAAGTTATATATACCATTCATTTGCAAATAAAGCATACTTTAATTTTCTAGTAATTTAATTTGCGTAAGGGGCCGTCTTCATATTTAATTCGGCATCAACTTCATTTTTTTCAATAGCAACATACTACTTTGATTTTATTAAACGAAAGAAAACCTTCAAATTACCCTAAATATGAATTTTCACCAATTTTCTACGATACTTTCCGTAGATATTGAGATTCATTTTTTGTGCGATTTTAAGGGACTTTCTGCAAATTGAGAAACGCTATTTGTAGGTTCCGAACTTTTCGCCTTTCATTCATTTCGCTCGCGAGAGTTAAAAGAAATAAATATTATTTTCACGGGATATACTGTTCCTAGTCTTAAAGTTTTTTGTACTAAGTATATGAGGTGTAGAATTTAGAATATTTAGTGAGTGGTTCAAATGACCCGTGAGTCCATAACTTCCTTGATTCGTACACATGATTTAAAGGAAAAATGCAGAATGACTGCTCACGATTTTGAAAATCTTTCTAATTTTGAAATTGTTATTGAGTATTGCTCTTGAAGGTTTTTTTAGACAGATGAAATGTTGCGAGGAGTGAGAGGCTGTTCTCAACTCTTCTGACTATAATCATGAATGTTACTCAGCTACGGTTGAAATTGAAGAATGGTTTCATGATTGAAAATTTATTTGTTTAAATTTCATGTAAAAAACGCAATTACTTTTTTGCCGACCCAATATGATCACTGTGTTTGTTATTTCATATTCTTCATTTAATATTATCGTCTGCAATGTGCAATATTCTTATTACTTTTTACGGTATTTTAATTTATAGTCAGATGAAAATTTAGACGGAAAAACGTGATTTTGAATGTTTGTTAAAGTATGGGGAAGTCCAAAGACCTGATGTTTCCATTATTGAAAAAGGTCAAATTCAGGGCTGGAATGTTGAGGATATTAGTTTTTCAGAAATAGGACGTTGTATTGGAAGACATACATCTACTGTATCTAATTCTATACATGGAAAACATTTTATTTAGTATATATGGTAGCGCACGCAACAATAGACGCTTTATAGAATCACAATCAAAATGTAAAAACCTCTAATTTATTTTCTTCAAAATTTGATATTTTTTAATATCGCTATCTTTTACTGTTTTTGCACAAAATAAATCTAATTTACGTTTATTTTACGCAATTTTCAAAAAATTGGCACTTAATAAATTTATATAGGGTCCCTTAATTCAGGAAAATAACAGATTTTATTTAATATAAATTAAACTAAACGTAAAAATTTGAAATTTTGCACAGCCATGTAATATTACTTCCTCCATCTATTTCCATCGAAATTTGGCTAGGTCGCTATTCATAATTTTTTGAATATTAATTTAATAATTCACAACTCCTATTAATATTTTATTAAAAATTATAATAATAGTAAATGATGTGTGGGTCGTTTAATTTTAATAGTACGAATAAAAGTCAGCTTCTTATTATCAGTATTACATAAGATATGAATTAATGTATGAAACAATATTTTAACATAGGGGGAGGGGGATTTGGGGTGCTCATAACTCACTCATTTTCAGTCCACATTTATTGAAAATTGGTATCCACCCCGGATACCAATTTAATGAGCTAATGATGGGGTTAAAATGAGCTAAATTTTTGAAATATGAAGTGAAATCTAGGGATTGCTATTGGAAAAAAAAAGTTGATGCGAATTTTAATATGGAGACGGCCCCTTATTCAATTTTTATGTATAGCAACTTACAGTGTACGTCAATCGTACGTAAACGATTGGTATATGTAACTTTGCTGTACGACGAACGACGGCTGAATAAAGTTCAAGTGGGCCTTTTTTCCCCGCAGCTGTACATCAAAATTTTGCCATGCCCACTTTTAGTGCATAGAAGTAACCTAAGTTTTAATTTTTTTTAATTATATCTGAAATATTTTGATATTTTAGATGATTATTACTGTAGATATGAGTTTGAACAACCATAAAAAAAATATAATGCACGAGATGATTTAATTATAATGACACATGATTTAATTATAATTAAGTTTCATGAATAAATATATACTTTTCTTTAAATGTGCAAAAATAAAATGATAAATAAAATAAAATAAAAAAGTAGATACAAAGCTTAATTAGCCCGAGCATATAATTAACAGAATAAACGTAAACGGATTTGAGTAATTTTTTAAGTATATTATTTTGATATTTATTTTCGGAAAGTACTGTATATTTAAGGATTAATTTCTTTCATATAAACGAGTCTTTGTTGAAGACTATGAAAAACTTGTAATCCGTCAGCGTATTCATAAAACTGCTTTGAAAAGCCCTTGCTGCAATAAAGAAATGAAACAATGTTAGACTCTGCAGTCATAAGTCTCATTTAAGAGATCATCATGACTGAATTTTCTCAAACATATATTCATAACAGATCAATGAGATCGACACCACAACTATCTTTCCTTTCCATTTCTTTGGCTCCACAGCTAAGTATCACTGCTCTATACATACAATGATCGATAATTTATTATTTCACTTTATAAATAATTTTATTGTGCATTATCATAATATATTTTCTGAACATTTTAAAATAATGTTTGCATAGCGAATTTCATTATGGAATTTCAGATAAGACGTCGAGTGACGAACCGTTACAAATCTCACATATCTTACGAAATTCTGGAGAACATTTTCCATTTTTTTAATAAAAAACGATCTTTGAGCGAATGCTATTATCGGACATGCAATTAATTCTTTCCCCACCGTTAGTTCTTGTCAGTACCTTGAGCACCAATCTACTCTTTCAATATCTGATTGTACAATCTCTCCCTGCCTCCCCAGATATATAGCTGGATGTTTATGCCGTCTTATTAAAACTTCACTCTTCGCTAGGTCTCTACTCTATGTACCCTCCTATATTGCTTGCGAGAGAAAATTTTCGTCACATCTTATTCCGCCAAACTTTGAAACTAAATGAAAATAAAGAATTTTAATCTCGAGAAGAGCGAGGGAAGGCACTGTTGCCAAAGTACGCAACACAAAACTTCATTTTATTGACTGGAATTCACACCGGCTTAGTTTAAAGCTTCAAATAATTGCTGCTAAAAAGGGGCTTCTTCAGAAAAGAATTACAAAGGGGAGAAAATTACGTTCAAGTAGGGATCAAATAATTTTCTTTTCTAAACGCTTACGAGTTCAAGAAAATCCCTATAATTCCCTTTCAATGTTAAGATCCGAAGAAGGACAGTAGTTGACGAATTAAGAGAAAGGGGAGATTTTTTTTGTTTTGCTATTATATTTTTTCTTCCCCTTCGTACTTGAGATGGGAATTTCCTTTCACTTTCTTAAGTTGTCTCGATTTTTGTTAGTTTATTTATTTATTTATTTTTTATTTTTTACACTGGCCCTGCGGGTTTATTTTCATCTTAACGAAATCGAAAGTGTTTTGCTCATCTTAAGGTTGTGTTGAAATGGCTAAAAGAGTATTTCCTTCTAGAAAGAAAGGAAATTGCGAGGCGGGCGTTTCCCTAGCTAGCGACTGAGAAGTGCCGATTGGTTAAAAAAAATTTTTTTCGATCAAGAAAACGAAGCATGATTATTTAAAAAATTTCATCTTGCACATCAGACAAGAGTGGCAAACAGTAGGGCTAAGTAGTAAGAATTCAAAAATTACACTGCGAAATTTGCTTCATTTGCTAAATGGCATTCTGAATTTTATAACATTAGACTAAAGCAGCGAATAAGAAAATTAAATTCTTTATAAGTAAGAACTTAAATTCTGTAAAAAATTTACGAAGAAATATCGCAGTGAATGTTTCTTAGTTCTAGAAGCATTTTACGAAATAAATAGAATTACATAAGGCCTAGTACATATTTGTTTTTGCTACGAATTTTCGGGCAACCCGCTGTCATGGAGTTTAAAACAGTTTAAAGTTCGTTTTCCACGCGTCAAATAGTTACATTTTGCATTTTGTCACATCAAAATTGGTTAACTAGAACCGGAGAACCGGAGATACGGAGTTTTGGGTTTCTTCATTGATTAGTAGTACAGCGTTTTCTAGAAATCTCGAGAAATATGGGTCTTAGGCCTTCGCTAGCCTCACTTTTCGGGACTTACTTTTGGCCCCAAATTTGGCAATATTTGTCCAAAAGTCGCCAGCCTGGCGACATCTCTGTCATTTGGCGCGATTTTCCTAATGGGGCTTGTAAAGGTGTTTTTCCTGCAATAGCATTTCGTAATAGCCTATTATTACTCTTCTATTACGCAATGAAAATCGAGCTTGCTCTACAACATTCCACGGATGGTTCTAGAGAGAACCATCCGTGGAACCACCGTGTTCCATCTCTTTTGAGTGTTGTGTGTAAATTCTTCGTTGCTGAGTCTTGGGGGACCGTTTATGATTTCCCTCGTAAGATTCCAGTGAATTTTTGCCTGTAGAAGTGTTTTATTTTGTGTGAGAAATACAGCATTTGTGAAAGCTTCTGTACTAAGCGGTCTGTTACGAGCACTTTACGAGCTGATTGTGTTTGTGAATTTTGTACAGCTGATTGTTCGACGAAGTTCAGAACCAATAAAGTTCGAGTTCTATCCTGACAAGTACTTTCTTTACTAGAACTTTCTACACCAACTGAACTTTAGAACGACGAATCCAGGAATAAACATATTTTCCTGCAACATTATGTTACAAATTTTTTCGAATTCACAAGTTTTGAGATTAAACCCTACTTAATCGATCAATGGCCGAGCAGCGGATAAGACACTGGACACTGGTAGATGGCTGAAGTATGAAGTTCCAGGCAGACAACGCAGTCGCTCCTTTTTATTAAAAATTCCTACATCTATAAATAATAGTCTAAAATACTCTGCTGTTTCAACAGTTGTTAAATGTTCCTTTATATGTTAAGGTTTGGCCTATCGAACCATTAAAATATTAGGTATTTAAATAAAACTTTGATGAAGATGGGAATTTAAAAAAAAGTAGGAAGAGTGCTGAGCCTGGGTCCAGGACTCTGGCCTACAGCGAGGCTGTCCATTTAAGTCTGGAGTTTTGTGCGGTTTTCCCCAGATGTAACGCGAATATACGTTAGAACCCCTTCAAAAGAGCTCCGCCCAAGTCATATCCCCCTTAAGCAGATAGTCTTCGTGCAACTTTGCCTTAACGCAGCAATACTAAAACTCCGCTTCAAGATTAACAGTTTCTAAAAAACTCGAAGTGTGTTGAAGATTTCGGTTTTTCTCTCCGTCCGTCAGTCTTCTGAATGACGTAAATAGGCTAGAGATGAGTTCGGGCTCATTTTTTGAAGCCCGAGCCCGCCCGAGCCCGAGGACTTTTAATCCGAGCCCGCCCGAGCCCGAAATTTCAGCTAAAGATAAAAAAAAAAGTTCAATTACTTCATTGATAGAATATAAATTTTGCCGTTTCTGCAAATTAGAGAAAAATATAGTTGCAAACCATCAATGCACTTTCTAATTCTTTATATACGTGTTCATCAAAAAATGTCGGATCTCATGACTAAGTAATATAAGCCGCCGTTCTGAAATACCCAAAGAGCTTCACGCACCTTCTAGGCGCCTGTGCCACTATTTTTTTTTTTTTATAAGTACTTTTATTTTCCTCATTAATCACTTTTAAAAATCTGTTTCAAGGAGTATGTTCAATAAAGAAGAAAATTTTCACGAGCCCGAACCCGCCCGAGCCCGAACGCAGTTATGAATTACAGAGCCCGAGCCCGGTTCGGGCCCGGGCTCGGGCTCGGACTTTCGGGCTCGGGCTGAGCCCGTCTCATCTCTAAAATAGGCATCGATTTCTACGAAATTTACATGTGCTATATCATGCACCCTATTGAAAAGGGAGTCCGTAGCATTTGTAGTTCGTTTACATTAGCATCCGGCAGTGGTGGTTCCAGGACAGACGCACCGAAATCATACTTTTCAACTTCGCAAGTGTTAAAAGAAGTAAAAAATTGAAATTGAAATCCTTCCATCCCAAATTAATGCTTTGTCAGTCCTCCTCTAAAGTTCTCCAGCTGGCTGTGCGGCACAGCCAGCTGCGTCAAAAAAAGGTCTCTAGATCTGTGGCGCGCGATGAAATTTTCGATCGTCCGCCATCTTGCAGGTAGTTAAGTCGAGCGATGGCAAGTCGAGCGATTTTTTCAGCATTGGGAAAGGGTTGCGCCTCAAAGGGTTAAGAAATGAAATTTAAGTTTCTTTTTTTGAGCAGAAAGTTTAACTCTACCTCGGATTAAGTGGAACTCGGCTTAACGAGACTTAGATTATCAGAACTTAAATTTCACTTTTTACTGTAATTTTATATTCAAATACAGTTTATTTTTGTTTTCTATCCAGCTGTGTACAAAGTAAAAATGCTGCCATTTTTCTTATAAACGATTGAAACTGGCTTATACTTTTTAAGAACTTGCTTTAAATGTTCGCCTATATCGTTATAAAATAGCCGGCTGTTTTACATGTTTCATGAATACAATAACCCTCAACTCTTCCACTCCCTCATTTTTATTATTCAGTTCCTCCCTGTAAATTTTTCAGTTGTAAATCCGCCTGTGGGAACATTCAAATGATCGATGTAAAGGAATTCAAAATTTCAAATTCACGTTTAGGGAGATGGAGCAGCTTTTTGATGGAGCGAAAGAAGGGAAGAAATCTCATGATGTATCACTGGTGATATTTTGAGTGATAAGGGATTTTATTGGGCCTACCCTCCTGACACTAACTTGTGGATTCACTCGCAGTAATCCGTCATAAAAAAAAAAAAAAATATCCAGAGCAACAGTTTGCGTCTCGCATTTGGTGGGAGGAAAATTAACTATTAGTACTGAGTCCGAATTGTGGATGTTTCGTCTATTTTATAGAAATATTTGTGATATGTTTTTTACGTTTTATTAGGGGAAAAAACAAACAAACAAACAATCGATAGCTCTTAGTATTTTAATAGAGTACTTAATAAATTATGGTTTGTACAGTGTGGTTTTGTTTTAATACTTTAAAAGAGTTTCGTATTTAAGAAAAATAAGAACGACGTTGGTTTACAGGAGAAAGCTAACATTTAATTTTCTAGAAAGTGTGTTGCTTGTCCTGCTTTACTAAGAAAATCAAGGTTTTTCTTATTATTCCATGAGAAAATTTATCGATTAACGAATTGGGCAGTAGTTAGATGCCTTTTTTTATTCCAAAAGAAAACAACAACAACAAAAATGTTTATAAATAAATATATATTATGTAGCTATACGACGAAAAATGTGCAAATATGCTTCACGTAGGGAAAATCCATAAAGATGCTCTAAAATATGCGGAATTTTTTCATGTTTTGTAGGGAAAAGTAACAGCTATTCACATTCCATGCAGAAATCGCATTTCACAGCATTTCATGCTGGAAACTGTCCTTTTATTCACATAGATATGCTCTTAAAATGTATTTTCATGTAACGGAAATTTTGAATAACACTATCTAGAGTAAGTGGATCCTTTATTTTCTATTAGAAGAGATATATATGAAAACTGTTTAATTTCATATGACATTTAACTGTTTAATTTCATATACATTGCACAAACCAAGCTTGAACTGACTGCATATTATTATTATTATTATTATTATTATTATTATTATTACGTAACAACTAAGTTTTTTTATATGCATTAAAATTTAAAATGTTCGTGTCTAAATAAAATGGTTTAGAGAATGGAGCGATCATAAGTATTTTCTCAAATTTTGCAAGGGGAGGATATTTAAATCTCGAAAGCTCCGTGGGGGTGTTAATTAAGTTTTCTTGGCATTTCTGAAAGTGAAATTTGAATTCAATTATGTTTTTCAATGATAAAATCTCAGGATTCAGTAACATGGTTCTTCTCCATTTCTGTTTTACTTCACCCATAAAGCTATAACAGTCCAACAGTGTTGGAAACTGTCTCCCACACTAAAAAAAAGTTTCAAACAAATATATTTCAGTGTTAGAATTGTTTCCACATCCAGCAGATTTAAGGTTCATAAGAAGAACCCACGGGTGCTCTTTTAAATGGATCCTCCTGTATAAGCAACAGGAAATGGATGAAGAATTTAACATGGCGGCTCTATAAGTCTAATTACTAACATTACGAAAATGTTCGTGACCAACCCGAACTTGGAATGGTAGACTACCGAAGCCTGAAGGTCCCGTGATCCGGTCCCATAGCGCGGTTGTCGACCTAACCGTTAGGAGTTTTCAGAGGTTTTCTCCGAAATTAGAGTAAATACGCGTTAAGACCCCTTAGAAAGACCCCCCATGGAGGGCACCCCCTTTGTGTTGTTCTTCTGATGTGGATTTATAAGCCTTCTGTCCAAGCACACAAATCGGAAATGCATGTTACACAAACAAACAAACCGAAATTGGATTTGATATTGTTTGAAGTCCAATGCAATATCCTCTGCCACCAAAACATTAGGTCAGTGTATATAGGTTTGATAATTCAAAATTATTCAATTATGAAAAAAAATAGTATTTCTTTAATGTTTTACTATTTCTTTCCATTTTAAATAACTGATCAAGGAAAAAAAAAAAAAAAGAAGAAAAATCCACTATCTATGGATCATCGTGGATATAAACATCGCCCTTTTGTAAAATTACACACTATTTTTATCTGTTCCATGTGGTTTCGCGTTTGCCTAGTCTCCACGATATTACCCGTGAAAGTAAATAAAATAAAATGCAGACACACATTCGAAACTGCTTCAGTTATGCCCTTTAAAATCAAAAACGGAGCGTAGAAAGCGCCGAATGTTAAAATTGCGCGTAACTACATTTCACTTCTCTGGGCTGACAGTTACAGAACCTGAGCCAACTTTCTTTTGAATTCATTTTTCGATTCTTCTCTATCCAGAAACGGAGCATTATTCGAACAATAACCTCACACCTAGGAAGAACATCTGGCTCCTGAAGGAAAAAAAAAAAAAAGTCTCCGCAAGTCTATTTTCTTCGAATATTCAAAAATCCCAGAGGGCCCCTTCTGTCGACCCCTTAACCTCGTTTTCGAAAAAATCTTTTTGCCCCCTCCCCGTATAAGCGCGCGCGCGAGTGAGGCACGCGCATATCTGGCTCCTCCTTATTTTTTATTTTTATGTTTTTTTTTTTCTGGATAAAAAAAAAAGGTCTAGTCTATCTAAGCGTACTATTTTTTACTACAATCGTGCTTCTACTATGGCGGAACTTTTTTTTTCCCCCCTTCGCTATGTACGAGGAGGTTTTTTTTATAGCCGTCGTTTTCCGATTCAGCCAACCCGGAAGCGTTTGCACGATGGGGATACCCCAAGTTGACGTCATGGATGACGTAGTATTAAATGTTTGTTTACGTTTTTCAAGGCTATTTTTGTGGAGAGAATTTTTTTTTTTTTTTCCCCGAACCGCCGACAAAGTGTTTTGGGAAGATTTTGCAGACACGTTTTTCCTAGCGGAGCTCAGAAAAATGTCTCAGTGAGACTGTATTGTGTTGATATCTGCCGCGAAAAGTGAAAGAACGGATTTTCTTAATTTTTTCGCTTGTTTGCACTGGAGAATTATTTTTAAAATGGATATATAACACAAGTGTGTTATCTGCTTTGCTTTAATTTCTCGTGTTACTTCATACGGATATTGTACAAATATAAAGAAGATCAAAATGTGCATTGCGCTTAAAGTTAAGCGTCGTTTCGTTTTCTTAAGGATTCGAAATTCATGAATACACCCTTCTCTGTATAATCAAAGATTAAAAATGCCAGATATTTGTGCATTCAATTTCTCTACTTAAAATTCTCTCTATCTCGTATATAAGCGATACCGATACTTTACAGAATATGGATTACTGATATTGCTTGTTTATGAATAAAGGTCTAGTCTATCTACGCGTACTATTTTTCAAAAAGAAAAATACATACTTGACATCTTTTAATGAAAATATTTCATAATTCATTAATTTTTGTGTCGTCTCATGAAAATCTTAAAATTTGCTAGATTTTGTCTTCTACATTAAAACTGGAAATAAAAAATAAATATCAAATTGTTGTTATTATTACTATTATTTTTTTATGAAGTCAAAATATTTTTCCAGAAAAATGTTACAGAATCTTTGATTTACATAGTTTCATGCTTTGATTTATTTAGCTGAATGAGATGCTGAATCAGAATCATCAGCTGAATCAGAATTTGCTATGCTGAATCAGATAAACTGATTGTGAATAATGCATTCAACACTAATCTTAAACGTGAGGAATCAAATAATCAACCTGAATTTAAAAAATGGCAAAAATTAAAATGAAGCTATATGTCGACTATACCGTTCCAGTGTGATTACTGAAATAACCTACTTTTTTAAAACCCCATAGGAAATAGAATACTTTTTGTTTGAATCAAACTCCTGTTATGACCTTCAGCTACTGCAGTTTTTATCATAAACATTACAGTGTTCTGTTTTTTATCTTACCATAAGACTAACAGCTGGCGTTTACATTAAGTTTTGAAGTGAGAACTGTTTGCTTATTACTCTATTCTGATGTCTCCATGACGTGTAATTTCCCTAACTCTATTTACAAAAAGTGTATTTAGATCCGACCAATTTCCCATACAAATGTTAGAGACTGATTTTCATGAAATTATAAGTGCAGTTTTTATCATAAACATATACCTACAGTGTTCTATTTTCGCTTACCTTAACACCAACAGCTGAAATGACTTCATGAAAAAAGTGGCAATTGACTGAATTTTACAAGAAGTCAGTCCTGTACAGTAATGCAAACTATACAATGTGTTCATTGAAACTCTTTTCGAAGAACGGTTCTTTGTTCAAGAATTTTAGAACTATGATTATCTTCTGCCACAGAAGCATGTACTAATTATTGCTGTGCACGCATTCTTTATTATTTCTAAAAATCAAATAACGTTATGAATTTTTCTTAGAAAAATTAATTAGAATATACATATTTATATAGCAGTACAGCATAAATGTTTTAAAGGGTTATCACACCATCATGGTGGGTTTGTACAGTAGTACAGCATAAATGTTGTAAAGGATAATCACATCATCATTGTGGCCACAGTTTTTTTTCTAACGTAGAATACTTCATCTAGACATCGTGGTGCAACTGCAAGTAGCAACTTTTGATTTTTATTAAATTGAGAAATTCAATGATCATGAATGTAGAAAATTATCTACATTCAAAAATAGGAAACCAGGTTTTTGTAACAGTATAACAACAGCTTTCTTTTTGTCGCTTACTCATGAAGGTTTATCAAATATATTTTAGGAAGATAATATGAAATTATTTACCAAAGAGATCCTTCTATTGAAGTTTCATTCAAAATTGGTGATTATCATCTAATGTCCAGTCCAGGTTGAAATCCAAATTCTCTGAAACAAAATTTTAAAAGAAATTTCGATTGAAAAACAGTTTTAAATGCAACAATTCTGCATTCATTCAAATTCAGTCGACTGCCGAAAGCTTTCTAAATTTAGATTTTATATATTTCAAGTACAAGAGTATAAATATCTAATTTCGATAAAACACTTCCAGTATGCGTTATGTTCTGGTCCTCATTAGGTATCATCTGTAGCATGTTACATTTAAACAAGCCAAAAGTGATCAAAAATTTAATAGTGTAGCTTTTGGACGTTTCATTGATATTTTTAATGGTACTATTTACGGTTGTTTTTGCGATGTCTTAGGGACAGTCCAAATAGTCCAAAAATCGAGTAGTGAAACCGTCTATGGAAGTGTAATAGGAACCACTCTTTAATTTCGTAAAATAACACGTGTTCGTAAAAAAGAGGTTCTTAAAAACGAGAGTAGGCTGTAGCAGGTACTCAAGTACACCCGAAAACACGTATTGTTATCCATACAACTGACACAGTACAGAACGTGTGCCCATATGGTTAAAACTGTATCTATGTGAATTATCACATTTGCCCAAGTTTTAGAACTAAATGTTACTTATCGTGATAAATTTTGATAAAATAATACACATGAAAATTTAATTTAAACGTATTTTGAAACATTTACGTAATATACGAGACTATTTTCCCATTAATGAATGTAAATTTTATCATCACGGATGTGATAAAGGCAGATCACAAATTAAATACTTAGTTAAAGTTCTCAGACTTCTTAAATTGATATTTTACTCTTTGATAACATATTCGAGTAATGAACATTGACTAGTCTTATATGTTTCTGCATTCAGCTCAAGTAAACTTTTTCTGTAAATTATGAGAAATGATAATCCTCTGCGGGCAGCTGTACAAATTTTATGCTTCGTTTTCTCAAATGGATATCGCATTCAGCACTCGTGTAAGGGCAATTATTGCTATAAATTACGCAATTTATTAAAAAAAATGTTTTATTTAGTTTTTCTAAAACATGAAAATCATCTGTGATATTTTTCTCCCACTACTTTTTTAAACAAACAAAATTAAAATTTTCCAGACGAGTATATTATCATTAAACTGAGTAAAGCTTTTTTTCTTGAAAAATTGCTACTAAAATCTGATACAAGTATGAGCTTACTGATCATCAAATTAAATGAAATAATTTAATGATAGCAGAATTCTCTTGAACATCCTAACCTCTTACAAGATAAATTGGGCATCTAATTAGATTTTAAGTATATATATATAAAATAACGTTTCAGGGCTGAACTGTGCTGCTAATGAAGAAAAAATAACTTTTCAGGCTTAAACTAGTTTGACGGATGCAATAGAACTCTTAAAAAATTGTAATTAATTGGAGATGAAATTGGATAATGCTGCTTCAAAAAGTCTTTTATAACTACTGTTTATTGAAAATCTTCGTTTTTTTAGAAGTGTACGTAATACTAGTATTGGAAAAAAAAATATAACACCGCACAAATTAAGTTTTGTATGGTTGTAGATAAAAAGATTTGAGCTCGGTTCCACCATTTTTTAAAGATCTTTTATAATGAGCTAACTAAAGTTACAGGTTTCTGCATGGTTTATTCAGAAGTGACGTTTAAATGTACTATTAGTTTCTGTTACGTCATTATTCCGTTAAACCATGCTTTTAATAAGTAGTTTTATTTAAACTGCTCCCAAACAGCTCCAGTATTTGCTATAACTTTGCATGTAAGTCACTTAACAGTAAGTTTTACAAACAAATTAACATAAATCATAGGATTTTAGTTCTTATCAGATGCATCGTCAACTCCTTTTCATACAATACTTTTTATTTCTTACGTATAAAGAGGGGAGGGGTCCTTGACACACTTTCAGTATCTTGACTCCAAACGTACGACCTTGATTAGAACCAACATCCTTGCTGCTTATTGTATCTGCTCTCGACAACTGCCAAAGAAGCATATTGCCGGCATTGAGAACTTAGTTTATGGTTATGTAAAATGCGTTACTCGCGGTCTCTGAGTCTAAAACTTGCTATTTCAGAGAGCAGTAATCAAAATAGCCACAGTAATAGACTGTAAAAATAACAGACTGTAAAAATAACTGCCATGGTATTTTAGCTGATTCTTTATCCTCATCGATATTTCTGCCTCATATGCCATGATTTAAAATGCCATTTTCTGTTAACTAACTTTTAGAAACGTTTATTCCTTTCTTTAGAAATAGTATGCAAAATTGGTTAAGAAATATATTTCTCTTATTTAATGCTGTAAATATGTTTTTTGTGATTAAACGGTTGATCTTCTAGAAGTGAAATCAAAAATAAATCTTTGCAGTTATTCTTATTATAAACCTATAAAATCTGATATTTTAAAACTCTATGATGATTTCATCAGTCTTATTTTGTTGATTTAAAAATTAAATTAAAAGAGGCCATTTTGAATTAAAAGTTTTTTCTTTGTATAAGTAAGAATTTTTTGTTCGTAAAAATTTTTTTTCGTATAAGTAATCGTCCTGTGATATAAAGAATCTTTCTTTATCTCACAGGACATTTCTTTCACTTATTCTTCGATCTCACAGTAGCACGACTTAATGCTTTCTCTATAACACTATCTTGCATTAATACATATAAATCATCTAATTTTAACTTATTAATTTTATTGACTGATACTGAATCAGATAATATCAATTTCATTATTTTATTAATTATTTTTTAAATATACTAATTTTATTAAAAATAGGAGTATGAAATACATTTTTTAATATCCACCACCTATAGGAAACAAAATATTCAATTGCAATTTCTTTTTTGAAAAATACTTAATCCTAATCAGTCACATCTCTGTTTATATGCTGATTGCCGATAAAAACACTTTATAAATAAGGATTTTGGACACATTATTACTGGTGACTACTTTATTACAAAACACAATAACTTAACTAAAGAAAGCGAAACAACTTACTAATCATATACTTTCCTTTATGTTATGCATAAATAGCATGATCATCAGTCTTCATATGATCTAGATTACTTCATATGCAATACTGCTAGAAAATACAGTACTCTAGCTGAAGATTTCAATACATAAGCTATATTGATTTTTAGCTTTAAGTTACATAGAAGTTAATGTACTAGACACAATTAAACAATATATTTGCTAAAATAGTAAAACCTTGTAATACTATAAAGGAATGTATTGAAAAAACAAGAAAAACTGTACTATAATTTATACAGACAAGTCTTCCAGTTAACTAAGTAATAATTTGTAAACATCTATATTACACACTGTTAGCTTCTATAGTAAGTAATAAAATCTAGACCCATTTAATCTCCCATTAGTTACCCGTAACAAAAAAGTCTGGACTTTTATAAATTTCTTACCTCCCATAGCAGCATAAACTATAAAACTTTGTTTTAATCTCAAGTTTCAAACTTTTCTAAGCTTAGAACTCAAGTTTCCCCCCCCCCCATGTATTTCTCAAGTTTAAAACTGTTACAATAGGACATAATGATAGCAATTGGTCACGCAAAATGTTACTATAGATTTTGATTGTTATGCATATATTTAATAATAAAAAGTATTTAATAATATTTATAATAATAATAAAGAGTATTTAATAATAAAAATGATAATTCTCTATCACTAGGAAATAGTTGTATAAACTTCGCAACTTTATATGCAACTTTAGTAATATTATATCTTTATAGACCTGTGATTTAAAAAATTTATTTAACCATATCATATTGCACTATAAGATATCATATACAATATAGTAATTGATTCCTTTTGAAAATAATGCTAATTACATAATACTGACATTACATATTGACATGAGTTGTTTTACGTGATTATCCAGTTTATTATAAATAATAATTATAGACTACGTGACATCATATCTACATCTACTTACAAAATTATGGTATGTCACAGGGAGGTTCAGCATCCATCTGGCAAATCTGTACTTATATTATTATGGAAAAAATACAATCCTAATTATCCTTTAACTAAAAGGTTAGATGATATTATAGATGATATTATAGAAATATATACTAATAATATAAAAAAAAGAATATTATGCCGATTAATCACCCTTCAGCTCTTGACTTACGCTGTCAGTAATAATAATACTCTTAATATTTTCGCGATTTAAATTATGTATTTTTTACAATAATAGTTTAAGCCCTTTATGGTGAGAGAAAATATTTTAATTTAAGACCCAATAGCTTTATAATTTTTAAAATCTTATTTGCGTAATTGTGGATACCACATATCACAATACTAAGTGACGTAAAATTAAATATCTTTGTTGTAAACAATTCGGTCTCTAATGTCTGCCAGACAATGCGTTTATCCTATGTAAGTTCGTGAAACCTCTTTTTTTTTTTAACTATCACAGTACATAGTGTGCCCAATACCTTATAAAAATAAACGGCTGATGGATATGTTTATAAGCTGATGGATATGTTTATTGCTGATGGATATGTTTATTGCCAAACTTGGAGGAGAGACAAGAGAGGGAGTGATGAAAATTATTCACATATTTATTAATAAATTAAAATAAAAAAATCTATAAAGATATTGTATTGAAAAACAGGATAACTTGATTATGATTAATGCATAACATCAAAAATTAATACTATTGTAATATGAAATACTAGAATACCATTATTCATGTTATTATTAACAACGAACGTCAACCAATTTCACACAAATTCCATAAACGCTACGATTGTGTTATCTATTTACAATTTATCCATTTTTGGTTTTGGCAACAATATGAATTTCTATGTTTTGTAAACGCACTCAAAAAAGCAATAATAACTAAAGTTTCCTAGTTTAGTTTTCTGAATAACTAAAATTAGTTTTTGATAAAACACAAAACTTCAGAAGTTACTATTAAAGATGATTCGTGATTCATTTTCATAGAGAACAATATTTTAAATATGAAATTGATGAAGGAAATTCGACTTATGCGCGAATACATTTTTGAGAGTGTATATTGGCAGGAAATAAATATTTCTTCTTGCTGCCTCAACTTTTTATCCATTATATTTTTTCAAAGTGCCCCAGTGAGGAGACATTAGCTCTTTTGCTAAGCCACACTGTTGAAATTCTGCAAGCTTTTCTTTCCTGATGTGTAGTATGTAAGGACCATTAACACCATATTAGATCCCTGTAGCATATCTGATCCAATCTCCCTCTTTTGAAGACAGGAATTTTATATTTTTATTTGTGGTTTATATATTTTTAATATTGTTAATTATGTTTCTCTATTTTGCTCTTTTTGACAAAGACTTAGGGTTTTTCACCATGGGCACACAACAGTAAATATATAGTTATAGTTATGATACATAGTTATGCTATGTTTTTTATAAATATGTTATACATATTTATGCACAAGATTTTTTAGATTTCATAAAAGGTGGCACACACATTCGAAAAAGTACTCTAATATAAGAGAACTTTCTTATGCTAATTTTTAAAATATTAGTTAGGCGTGCATAAAACCGTATCTTTTAATATCCAGTATGGGGCGTCAAATTATTATATTATGGGTTTTTTTTTTGGGGGGGGGGGTCTGCTGAATTATTCATTAAACAGATGTAAGAAAATTGCGTTTAACTCGAGCACTTTCTTGGGCAAATGTACACCCGGGCAAAAATTATCGAGTTCAGTTGTAATCAAAGTAAATAAAAATCACTGTTGTGTATTTTAAATGCGTCATTTGAAAAAAAAATCGTGATATAATTTTCAGAAAAAAGGAAAACAATTTCTTGGCACAATTCTTCCCGAGTGCGACGGAAAAAAATTTTCTGGAAACGAATTTCAGAATCGATCAAAGCTATCTATACGGGCAAACTATTCCTTCATGGGATGTTTTTGTTCAATTTTTATCGCCTGCAATTATTCGCAGCCGAGCAGGGCATTAAATAGCAATGTAAAAGACGTTATGTGTTTTTTGGGGGGAGGAGGAAACAACACGAAACCGTTTTAACGAAGCTCCTTTTACTTAAGTCAAAAATCGCCATTTCGGCCATAAAATAGCGGTCATAACTCCAGACTCGAACCAAAGAAGAAAAAACGTAAAGAAAAATGTGTTAAAAAAAAAAAACACTAAAAACTCGACGCTTTATCTCCGATGTGTTACGAGTCCCAAATATTGATGCATCTCCAAAGAGACAGAGAGGGAGAGAGAATAAGCATTTTCAACAGTGCTGCAGAAATCGCATATTTAGATATTGCAAACGGCAGAGATTAAGCGCACGGAAAGAGAGTGGTGGTGGAGGGGAGGGAGGAAAAAATATATTTCGAGTGATTTACAATACTCAGGGTTTAAATAATTTTACGCCGGTGTGAGTTCCGAAAAAACGCACACATATATATTCTTTATCAGTGTTGTAAACGCCCTAGATCGTTCAGGAAACTGCAGAAGTTTATTGACGTGCGATGATTAAAGGTACGAGGGGAAAAAAAAAATTGTTTAAAAAAATATTTCCCCAATTTTTTTTTTCCCCTTCTTCTCCAGATAAGAAAAGATTCTCTCTCTCCACGGGATAAAAAAAACACAAATAAAAAGTTGGATGCAGAGCAAATGATGCTGCAGCCCCTACGAAGATAAGAGCACAGGAAAAAGGTAATGGCGTACTAGTAAACAAAGAACCCGATCTGCCAATGAAACGCCGAGTTTATACTTTCTGAGTAATAATGAGTACCTTCGCTTAGCATAAGCTCCTCTTTTTTGGCTCCTTTCCCCCCCGACACGGGTGCTGACGTCACAGAAAAAGGAGAACCTTAGCATAATTAATTACGAAAAAGCGCCGCTTTCTCCTTGCTAAGGAGGCACAGAATATGCGGGAATCAATTAAATTTGTTTTTTTTTTTCTTTACTCTTAGTCTTCTTCCTCCCTTCCCTAAGAGAATAAGAATTTTTTTTTTCGTTTCTAATGATCTCCTTCCTATTCGTTGATCCCGGGCGATCAATAAGGGAGAAATTTTTTTACTGCTCTTACACTCAGTAATTTATGCACAAAAACGCTCGGAGATTATATTACTAGTGGCGGGAGGAGGAGAAAGAAAGAAAAAGAAAAAAAAAATGAGGAGCAGATACTTTTTTTTTTTAAAAGTGGAAAAGAGTAATTAAGCCTCTAGATGTCGCGGTGAAGCAACTATGGCGTCGAAAGACAAAAAAGGGAGAGACGCCATATCTGACAAGAAATGCCGCCATATTGCATGTTGTTTGCAATCATGAGGCATTAAATACACCACTAATTAAAGTTAATTAATTAATGGCTAATTAATAGTATGCATGAAGATTTTTGCGGGATTAACTAATGACAAGTCAATGCACTTAATTAACAAGCTAATTAAAACTAATTATTTAACCCGACAACTTTTAACTTATAACACACCTAATAGGATGTATATCCGCCTCCCGTTTAGCTACGTAACTGTAATTATTAAAAATATAATTAAAAATGTAATTAAAATTAATAATTAAATTCTGTTAAATAATTTAAATATTTCAAGTGCTCCAAATATCGCACATCATTCTCCTTGCATATGATATACTATTAGAATGTTCATCTAATATTTAATTTATTAATAGCGCTATAAATAATTATATGAGACTAATTAATTATATTTCATTTCAGTTATTTTCAAAAACAATTTATTTTATTCGCTTATTCCCTCAACTGTTATTAATTGAATGCATAATTAAAGTTTTAATGAATATAGCTTTATTATTATTACTTATACTATTTATAAAATACATTTTTTACAGGATATTTCATGTTTAATAATTTAGATAGTCTAATTTTGAGACGTTAATTACAGTTTTTGATTTTGGAGCTAATATTCATTAAATATCCTAATTTTTATTATATATAAAATTATTAATTATTTACTTTCTGTTAAAATCACGAGATAGTGCAAACGGAATAATCGCTATATATTTATGAAATGCGCTATATTTTCTTTTAAGTGTTTTTTATTTTCATATACGCATAAAAAGACTGAAAACAAAAACCAGACATGAGCTTATATATTATATATAAATCCGAGCATCTATCGAAAAAGAGTCACATATATTTCTATTTCAAAAAGAAATAACAGCGTAAGAGAGAACAAACTTTAAAGATTACTGTTTCTTTGTGAAATGATGACAACTGTCAGTTTGAAAGACCCGGAAATGCACAATATTGTCCTTATTAATCCTTAATATTGAACTAAGAAATTTATATTCATAAAGTAGTTTACGTTGTTAAAGCATGCATACGAAAAAAATGTAAACAAAACTCAAGGACGAGCGCTGTTCAACCTGAGTGCTATTTAAAAAAATGATATAAAAAACACCATTTTTTTTCATAACGTACAAATTGGTCTGCACTCACAGTTATACACATGCCGAACGAAAAAACTCTCCACTTTCCATTTCCTAGTTTGGGGCCCCTTAAAGGAGCAGTGAAAGTGCAGTTCTGTACAAAGCCTAGTATAAAAAAATAGAAACCTTGAAACCTTGAATAAAACAACTGAAAAAATACCCCATCCACCTACATTTTGAACGGGGTCTGTTCTAGTGACCTTCAGTCGCAAGCCCCACTCGTGCCCAGGGGCCCGAATACAGGGCTCCCCAGCAACCCACGTGCCTGCCAACCCCCTCAGTTTTTACATTCTCCCCCCACTCATGGGGGTCCATCTAGGGTCTGACCAAACTGCAGAGACCTTGCACGATCCGCATGTTCACTTTCAAAATATATTTCAGAGAGAACGTTATGTGAGATTTTCCATAAAAAGGATTTTTGTGACACTGAGAAAAATTGGAATTTTATAAGCAATACATTACTTTTTGGACTAACATTTGGATTTTTAAAGCCATTCGAGCGATTAAGAAGGTGAGTAAAAAATATGTTGCATTTGTAGTGTTAATGTATAGTGTCAATGAAATGTAATCAAAATATTCAAAATGCACTCCCATTTTTACTTTAAAATTGTATGTGATGTTGCACTTTATTGGGATTTACTATTAAATTCAAAACTTTAGCTCCAAAAGCAGTTTAAGGGGCAATAAATATGCAGTATTTTGGATTTCATTCGATTTAAAACATTTTCTGTATTTGTAAATAATTCTGCGGCTAAACTAATTTTCGAAATGGCGGAAAGCAATTTTATTAATGCGAGATAAAGAAATTATTTGAAATCTTCTTATTAGGATAAACATACAGAAAAATACATGATAACATAGTAATCATTGTACGGGGCTACACTATATTTGACCTTGAAAGGTTTTATTACGCGTGTTACTTATGCATCATGCATTTTCTAAAACGAAAGCATCTCAGCAAGACGATTAAAAAAAATCATTAACGATTATCCACTTCTTTATGAGAAAGTGTGTTAAAAAAAACTTTAGCAAAGTAATAAAAGTAGGCTTCATTAAAATATGTTCTTTCATTGCATTGACATATGAATTATGCTACAGTAATTCTTAAAAGAACGTTTGTGTTATTCTTAAGTCTGCACATAAATCTATAACAAAAAAATATAGTAATTGATGTTTGATTAATGTTGTTATGAACTTATTTATAAAAATATACGGCGTAAATTAAGCTTGTTGTTAATTCAAACACTATTAAGTATAAATTTTGCAAGCAGTATTTATGTGCAGTTGTAAACATAAACAATTAACGCAAGCCTGAAATGTTATAATCTGTATTTTCTTCCAAAATAATTGCAAGTTACATCTGAGGATGCAACCTGTGGTGATGAAGGAGTTAACCTATAATTGCAATTTTATATTCGTTTATAAAAGATACTATTTATGTAAATATGAACTTGGAGAATTACAATCTGTATCAAGTCACTTCAACATAAGAATGCTTCTACATATAAACATACTATAAAATAAATTAACTTTTTAGAAAAAATTTAATAGTCGTATAATTAATTACTTAGTCGTAGATATGCGCATACGACCCGCAAACAAACAAAATAAAATAAAATAATTAAAAATAGCAAAATAGTTAAAATTAGGTGCATATTTAGAGAACTGGCATGATGCTAAAAAAAGAAAATAAGAAACCTAACCAATATTTGAAGTCCTTGACGATATCCATATTTCTGTAGAGCTTTCAAATGTGCAGTTAGGTATATTTTTATATTTATGGTGCATTGATAATTTTTATCAAAATTTTGTTAGTTCATGCTCTAATCGTATAATTCTTGTCTATGAATTGGAAAAGTATAGTTGGATTTCAAAAATATTTCCTTAAGTGCATCTTAAATGATTCATCAGATGTTGACAGTACGTAATTACCCTTTATGTGGAAGAAGATACAAATATCTCTTCTTAAATTTTCATTGTAAATTTCATTTTATTTATTCCTTTACACGTCACCTATCAATTATTTAAGTTTTGTCATTGTAATTTCACAATTTACAATACGTTGATGAATGTACTCTAATTTTTTTGAAGGGGGAGGATGTTTAAACAATAAAAACATTAAAATATTTAAAAATAAATAATTTGGCAAAAGAGAAATTTTTAATAAAAATTTTTAATAATGCTCACTAAATGAGCTAATTTAAAATGATAAAGAAAATTGAAAACTGTAGGTTTATGAATATTATTTTAATATCTGATAAATTGATATTAATTATACTTATTGCTTGATTTCTTCTTAAATAGCACGTAAAAAATCAGGTATTTAAGAATAAGATTAACACTTTTTCATGCTTAAATCTATATTTTGAGAAGACATTAAATGTTGCAGTTTACATTTAGTTTTGAAAGTAAATAGTTTCGTAATAAAAATTAAAGTCGAGGCACATAATTATATTTTCTTCGAATTATTGAAAAAAGAAAAGGTAAAATATTCACTGAACTTGGAGATAAAAACGATCTACAAGGACCTTTTTAAAATTTTTATTTTCCTTTGTTGGTAAAATAATTGAAACATATATTTTTTCTTCAAACGTTGGCATGTTTTGTATGAAAGGTTTATTATGGAACCTTTTAACAGTGCTTTAGGCATGTTCTATACTCTCATTAAAGCATTGTTTTACCTATTGACGGTACTTAGAAATATTGCAAAAATTAAACTTAAAAAAATTTTTTTGGTAATTCATTGTAACCATTTCTTTGAAATATCAGCACCAAATACTTCATTTAATCAGCCTGCATCACATCTGCACTGCTGAAGTAAGACTGTTTTAAATGGATAGCTTTCCGCTTACTTTATTCTTAAATCAAGCCAACAACAACAACAGCAACATTTGAGTATCAGTGAATTTTCAGACGTTTGTTTTCTAAACAGTCGATTACATTTTCTGAGAGTGTGTCATTCAAACCATTACTTGACTTCTTCAGTTTTGTTTTTGTTATACAATTTTGTAAAACATTCAGTAGCTGCATATGAAACATACATTAGAAGTACATAGAGACAGTGCCAGATAATTATTTTTCAGTTTTGTTTTTGTTATACAATTTTGTAAAACATTCAGTAGCTGCATATGAAACATACATTAGAAGTACATAGAGACAGTGTCAGTTAATTATTTATCAATTTTCTTTTATATTATATTAATCAGTATTGATCATTCATTATCTAACGAAACAAGAGAAAACAAACAGTTTCAAATTAATATTCGTGATCATACTTAGTGAGATAGGTAATATTTAAAATTAAAATGATAAAACTGCTGTTTTACAACATTTTTTGTTTTGATTAACATGTATGATTAAAAATTTAATTTACTTATTTCAGTCTTCTATACTAGAAAATAATTTAATATAACGCCCGAAAAAAATTTATGCATTGTCAGAAAATTTGCAAAAGGATGTTTTTCTAAAATATGTGTGCTATCTTGAAAGTATTTACACTTAGATTTTATTAATTATAAATATTCCAATATACTAGAGTACTACAATTTAAGATAAATCAAAGTAATTTAGTGCATAAAATATTATTTAATGATTATCAGTTCAGTTTCTGCATATAAGATATCAAGACATAAATTTAATTAAACGTATTCATCTTCCTTCCCTACAAGAATTGTGCCATTTAAAAATATTTTTGTAAATAAAGCATGTTCTAATGTGTATTATTAACCTTTCTATCAGTTTTCAATGATGAATTCTTCAATAACATTTCAAAAGAGATAGGTGAATTCGAAAAATAAAATTTAGCAATGTGTATATGCTTTCTAATTGTACTACGTATATACAACACAAAAACCTTCCATACACATGAATGATATGAAGGTGAGCAAACACTTGAGCATCTGTTTTCTTCAGCAACTATCTTGTTGACAGATTGTAATTTAACCTCTTTCAGCTTACTTTTATTGTAAATCAAAACAACTGATTGAAGGAAATGCATCTTTGATTTTTACTGAGATATAATTCACATAATTGAAATGCATATTAAAATTGTACATATGAACAAATTGTTGATAAATGGACTAAAAATATGTGTAATTTTTCTTATTTATGGATATCATTTGATTTTCAGAATTATCGATTCTGTATTAACCGTATATTATCCACGTTTCCGTAAATTTAACAAACTCCATTTTTTTTAAATGCATGTAAATTTTATTTAAAATATTTCCTAGTTTAGATGTACAAATCGACAAAATGATAAATTTGTATTTCTCCTTCTCTTATTTTTTCAAATTATTTCATCAGAAGTATTCGCTTCACCAACTTAGCAGAAAATTCAGTCAGTCAAAAAAAGTTATGCTATAACTTCAAATACCTATAAACATTTATCTAATGACCAATTATCTTGCATCACACGAAAAGTATTTCTTTTTTGCATCTGTTTTCAGTCATTAAGTGCCGCCGTCTCGGCGAATGTTCGATGTTAGGCTTAATAAGTTGAACTTCGTAAACATATTGTTTTGTTTATAAACTAAGCGCATGGAAACTATCAACAACATGGTTGGTTCTAATGATAATTGTTTGATATCAACTATATTTCAAATAAATGCTCCCAAAGAAAATAAATTTTCATTCTTTTGAACTTCGGAAACATATTAAATGAATGGTTGCTGTTAAGCCTTGCCTGTAAAATAATGTAACTAACACAAACGTAAAAAATCCTTTTAATGTATTACTAAATTATGTATCATGCTAATTGTACATTCAAATAACAATTCAGTGCCTTAAAATTGCTCTATATGCAATGTATGATTTTGTAAATAAAAAAAAAAATCAAATTCAAATCTTCATACACGAATTTAACTGAGGATTGAGAAAAATTTCTCATAAATGCGCCTGTATTATTATTTTATTTTTTCAGAATACGATGGAAAATTGGACTCAATTAAAAAAAAATTAGTCCATGTTTCACACGTTTAAGTATTTCAAACAAGGATAAAAAATTGTAACTAATAATCCACGTCATAGAAAAATCTTGCCTCTAGTATTTGTGATTGCATAACATCTGATAAAAGTACTAGAAATGTGTAAGAATAACTGCACCAAACAATTAATAAAATTTTAATAACTCACTAAATTACCGGTATTCAGGATGTAAATATATGCTAGTTGTAATTTCAATTGAAATTAGCAAAATCAGACTTTTCAAAATAAAAGTATTTTTTAAATTTAGTATCAAAGCAAGTAGTTTAATTATATAACAAGCATGAGAATAAAAATTTGAATGAATTTTTTCGTAGTAATTAATTTGAAATTTGAAAATGAAGTTAATAGATTTTTCAGTTTAATATAATAAATAGTTATACCTTAAATTAAAGTATATTCAATAAAAAGTACTTAAATAAAGTGTTAAATTATGCCGCATTGTTTTTTCTGATTACAACTGACATCTTAACATCCGAAACCATTTTAAGTACATTTCTTTTTGATTAATCATAAATCAAAATTATTCCTGTATTTTGAAATTTTGGTTTATCAGAGTCTGAAATCAGATGATCAATCGGTTTTGGGTTGTGTACACTTTGTTTATGCTTCCCAGTTTACTTTCTTTTTCATATAACCTGTAGAGTGTTTTGTTGACTGTTATCCTATAGCCATCCAAAGACACATAAGAACATACATAATTAACACCATGTAAGTTTACATATCCAAACTAAGAGTGCATACGAATTTAAAATGGATTTTTTCATAAGTAGCCCTGCATAATTTACGGTATAATTATAAACATATAAAATAATAAGAAAGAAAGGTTTCAGGATTGTAATTTAAAACGAATTTCTTCACAAAATGATGGGTACTATTTGCTACACAATTATTATTATTACCATATAGACACTCAAGCTGGATGCTTTAAGAGGTTAGAATAAAAATTTAAGCGGATGTTCCCAAATTTAATGTAAGGAATAAAAAGATTTAAGCTATTATAAGTAATTAATTATGGAACTGTTTCTGTATGATCAGAAAAGAAGGCAGCCTTAAACAAAAATTACGTACACTAAACAAACATTTTGAAATTAGGATTCAAACATATTATATAAATTTTACTGTATAGATCTATATACAACAAATCATTGTCGTTTAATTTGCTACATGCAAATAAATAATCTCTTACACACTGTTAATCTACGTAATCTGTAATTGTATAAATAAATTTTACATAAATGCTAGTATTTTTTAAATAACGGATATTACTGTTTTTATTAATTTTAAATTATTTTTTTATAAAATAAACTCCTCTAAGAACTGTTCTTTGTTTCATAAATACATTCCCGCGTAAAAACTATGCAATTCAAATTTATTGATAAAGAATATAATTTCGTATTACAATATGACAGATTGTAGAAACATAAATTAATATCAGTATTTTAAACAGAGTTAAAAATAATTTTAAGATTATATTCTTTGAATTTCATTAACATTTAAATTAGGTTATTCATAATTAGCAACGACAATTTTATTTATGCAAACATGAAAATGAATTAAAGAATCAAAATTGAAGAAATCAACATGCTCCCTCAAACGTAAAGGGTACACCTATCAGTTTTGCAATTCATTGTTTAGAGAAAAACTATCAGTTTTACAATCAGTGTTTAGACTGAACATAACCGGTGAATAAACAATCTGTTTATATATTTTGTATATAACAATATATATATATATATATGTTAAGGTTCGATGAGTTTATCATTTTATGGATTGGCAACAACAATTTATTCTATGCATTAGGAAGTTATTTCATGCTTAACATGTTTCCTTGGTCACATGTCCTTCCCTTGAAAATGCTCATTTGTTTGTATGCATTCTACTACATTCATTTACTGGACACATAGTGTAAATCCAATAAATAAATATACGTTATTAGTGTCTGTTCATTTACTGGGCTGTTGTTCCAATTTTTACTTGCATCCACCCCCACCCCCCAGAGAAAGAGCTCCCACAATTTTTGTTACATAAACTGCATTTAACAAAGAAGGTGTTTAAACAGATTAAAAAACTTATATTGAAAAATTATGATTTTTTTAAAAACGACTTGTGTTTAAGTGTTCATTTACTGGTCGGTTTACTGTATGCCAACCAAACAAATTAGTGTACTAAAACTTATTGCTGTAATTTGCAGCAAGAACTATATAATAAATAATTTATAATTGATCATTGATTAGATAATTTTAGCTTATACTGTTTATAAGATTAGTACATAAATATTTTCATCGCAGTAGAACTATTAGAGTAGCTGAATACCCTTTTCGTATACCGTGATTTGACGAGTATTTTTATTTTGTCATGTAATGTAACTGGTATCTTGTTAAAACATTTTATGTAACACTGGTTTTGTACAAACAATTATTGTAATTTAAATTTATATAAGATAAGTAAACTCTTAATTTAGTGAGGTTATGAGTGTGTATTAAACACTGACATTGAAGTTAAATATCTCTTTTAAATTACATAATACTTTTAATTGCACATTTTATTTTGAAAGTCATAAATATTGAATTTTTATCACTCTTCAATAAATGCACATGCGTAGCAACTCATGTGTTTAACACAATTGGTTTGCTTCTATGATTATTATACATTCTTCTATTTCTGTTCTCAATTTAACAGAGTTTAATAGAATGTTAAAATGAAACTCAGGTAAAAATAATTCAGATTACAGAAGCTTATAAGAAATTTTTGTTACATATGACTACAAAGGTTTCTTTAAAAGTATACAGGTTTTTATCATTTGTACAAGGTATTATTGTTTTATGATGTAATTGCTTACATTTAACATTATAACTGTTTGAGGATTTAGACATAAATTTTGTTTAAAGATAAATTTGAAAGCTGTCTGAGCTTGATATTTTTTTTAAACATAATCATTTGTAGAGTGATGTGTTTCCGCGTAGGCCATCAGAAATGATGTGTACCATATCAAAGTTAACATTATGAATGTCATAGGAACTTGGACAAGAATGTGAATTGTTAAAATTTAGGAATTTAGAAAAAAGTAATTGTAATTAAGTATTTACCAACTAGGAAAAATCCTCTTTCATGCATTTATTAAATATTTACATAACAAAACAAAATATTATTAAAAAAAATTAAACATAACATTAAGATGTGGCTGAAAAATTATATTGCATTAATAAGAACTCTCGAAAATTAGTGTTTAAAGATTTAAATTAATTAAACTTGGTAAATTAACACACATAAATGACATCTGTATTTTTTATTTATGTGCGTGATTTTATAAAGTTCTGAATTAATCTTCATTAAACTACATTATTTATAATAAGAATGAACACCCCTGCATTATATAAATAAGATTTAACTAAATCTGAAGTAAATTAAAATGGAAGAATGAATTAAACACATATGGCATGAAACTGCTCGGAATAATATATCCCAATGTCGGAAAAAAATTTCAGACTCAACGTGAATTTAAAGCTTATTAAAAACGGGCATAAACTAATCACGGAAAATTGCATAATTAAATGGATAAATTGTCCTCTTTAAAAAATTATAAATAGGAGACCTTCTTGAATAGAACCTGCTTGAATTTACGTAAAATAAACTATAAATTTCAATTATAATAATTGATCGAGATTTTGAAAAGCTATAGTTAATTATGAATGTATTCTTATTGCATATAAATATATATTTTTTTATTTCGGAGGTAAGAAAAAAAAAGCTATTTGCATTCTGTAATAAAAAAAAGAAAAATGTAAACATTGCAACTAGAAAACTGAAAATTAAAGTTCATAGTAAATAAGAAATTTCATTTATAGCCGTAATAATGAATTTTGTTGACATTATCAAAATAAAATGAAGTGCAGGTTCCCTTAAAGCATTGTGTGTGAATGTGGAAAATTTATCAATTCCTACCTGCTCAGATGTTTTTATGAATAAAATATCAATAAATTTTCAAATAAACAAGTAGTCTTGCTATATCTTGAATGTGCAGTTTAAATTACATAATGAGCTTTTCCTAATAACAAGAATAAGAATTTAATAATAAGAATAAAAATAATAGATAATAATAAGAATTCTTTTAATAACAAGAATTTAAAAGTTAAACAGTGCATTCAAATAATGTTAAAGGAATGAAAATTATACTCTGAAATTTACAGTATTAAACTATTAATTATTTAAAACTATTTCAAGCTTGAATGCATTCTGCAACTTTTAATATATTTTATGCTTTATATTAATAGCAAAAGAGCAAAAAAAAATTCAGCTAGTTACGGTAGGACTGAAGTATTATAATTTGATTTCAATTGACCTTGCTCAGCATTGGGAAGTTAACTTAATCTAAGGGAAGATGAACTTTGAAAAATTGATGAGAAGAATCTTGTGCAAGCACAGCTAAACTCTGTCTACCAAAAAAACTACCCGACTGTCAAAGCAAAGCAATATTTGAAATCAATATATCTAGAGTTAGTTATATCGATAAAATTGACACTAAATTGAAAACTGAGGTATAAAGTCAAAAGTTCTTTAAAAATATTTGAAATTGCCTTATAAACAAGCATGAAGTTTCATAAAAAATGATTTTGTTACAAAAATTTCGACTCTTCTTGGCCAAAAAATAAATTTTCTGACACAAGTTACGTTCATAAAACTAAGCGTTGTTTCTGCACAATATAAATATTTAATTTTTTATAGAAAATTCTAAATCAATAAATAATTTTTTGATATAAGACACGTGCATAAAAATGACTTTTAATTGTACCGAGTATAAACATTAAATTTTTAAAAGAAAATTGTAAATTATTGCAATGATGATTTAATTTTTTATGAATTTCTTAAACAGTATATTGAATTATATATATGTATATATATATTTTAATTTAATTCGCTTAATATAGTTACGCATTGAAATAACGATTCAATATATTCAATATATTACTCTATACTGTAAATTATTTATATTTTTTTTACTTTTATGAAAATATATTTTCCTTTAGAAAAAGCTTTTGAAAACATTGTAAAGATTATATAGAACTGCGTTCATTCACATAATGCACTAATTAATTCCCTTAATGTAGTTAGGTCAATACAATTTCGATTCATTGAAATATTTCCCCCTTTGTTAAAAATAATTTTCCTCTAGGAAAAAAAAGTAGGACTGGAAATTTAAAGGAATGTAATAATACATTTACAGATCAAAATTTGTGAAAAAAATATTAATCAGTATGAAGTTAAAACTAGGTGTAAAAAGATGCCCTGTCCAATTTCTTTTGCAAATTTAACAGACCGTCAATGCACTGAAGGAAATATTGAATGACAGTAGTTTGAGAGAAATTCATGCTATGTATTTTTTAAAGTGATGTATAAGCACATTAATAATTATAGTTGATTTACGGGAATTCAATTTTTTTTCATCGTGAAATTGACATATTTGCAGAGAATAATGAAAAAATAAAAGCTACAAAATTTCGTCCTACATGGTCATGCACAATACACAATAAAAACTCAATGTTCATTTGTTAGTATTTAAAATTGTAGTTCCTACGAAATTTAGACGTTGAAAAATACAGTTGTGATCGGACACGATTTTCACAAATTTGCATGACATTGCCATTGTATATCTTTGCGCACCAAGATTACAAAACTTTCTTAAAACATAACGTAATAATCCCTTCAATGTAAAACCCTTAAGAACATTTTAAAAATATCTACAAGTGGCTGTATAAACAACTTGAATGTATCGGCTATTTATCACTATACTGCATCGTGTAACCGTGTGCATATTGAATACATTCATGTCATTTTCAAGTAACACTATTTGTAATTATTCGGCTTAATTTTTTAAAACAAGGCCTTCATGGTGGAAAAGTTAAGTAACTGATTTGTTTTTCAATTAGTATACCGAACTGCTTTAATAAATTATTTCATATAAAAGGAGATGAATATATTCAAATTATATTTTGGTACATAATTTTATCCTGAATTGTTTAAATTTACCTCTATTAAATGTAAAGAATAAATGAAAATTTAAGGTCAGTATGAAAACATAGTAACAAGCTTACTGTGGCTTCTTTTATCCTCCAGTTAAAAAAACAAACAGTGGATTAATTAAAAAAATCATCACTCTAAGTCTATTTACCTAATTGTTTAATTATAAATATATATTATTTATTTATTTATTATGTTTTAAGGTTTTGTGTGCGTGTGTTAAGATTACGTTTTAAGACTTTCTTTTTTTTAATCAGTTGATAAATTTTAATTTAGAAAGAAAGTTACTGCTTTCTGCATTATCTATTACTGCATTATTTATCTGCATTATCCATATTTAGACAATATGGAATTTGCTAAGTTTTTTAAAATTAATTTCATGTATTATATTACACTATTCCATCTAATATTCGATCTTGATCACCTAAGACTCATATTATGTGTCTAGTGCTGAGAACAACAACCTGTGCGTGTGCTGAAAAAAACAACCCTTAAAAGTTAAAAAACTATATAGCTAAATAGTTTTGCAAAATAATGGTACATAATCAAGTGATTCTAAAAAATATTTTTACTTAAATATAGTATTCAATTTGCTATTATGCCATATTTAAAACAATGGTGCACCACTCATTTCTACGTTAACTGAAAAAATGAAACATGCATTGATTGCTACGAAGTTTATACAAATAATAATAATAATAATAATAATAATAATATACAAATATACAAATATGGTTTTGCACTTTTTACTTTGACCTATATTAAAGCTCATTTACAACTCATTGCTGTTATTCTATTAAACAGCTCTTTGTGTTTATTAATTACTAATTAAGGGTAATTTGCACCCGGAAACTCCTTAGATAAAATGGTACGCCCGAAAAAAAAAATGACCGTATTGAAAGATATTTAAGCTCGACTTAACTGTATCTGAAGTATGAAAAATTCAAAGGTTTAACTTTTATAACACACAATTAAAATTCATAAAAGGTTTAATTGAAAGTTAAATGCATTATATGGTGAAACACAGTGTCATGACACTTTATAATTACACAATACAGGAAAATAATTTATCTTAGTAATTTAGACATAAAACCATCTTTATAATTAATTAAAATTCATCACCTATAACTGGTCTATTTCATCGCCTTGCAGAATAGCGAGGGTATCATTGTTAAATTTGCAACATAAAATTATTTAGACTTATAAACAGATTTTATGAGTGTTTTAAAACACTCTAAATACCTTAACGAGAACTACAATAAATAAAATGAAAACGTAACTTCAAATGATTATTCTTTCTTCTTTCAAAATATATGATAAATAAATGCCCCGATAAATACATGATTTCAGATTTTTTTTTCAAAAAATTAATTAGTGCACTAAAATTGTGTACGTTATATGCTTTACTGACAAAATGAGTATTTCTCAACGAAAATCTTTGAAAATATATTATTTTATACAGATATTTCAGTTAGTTTCACTTACATTAAAATACTGTGATTCGACTAATGCATTTTTAAAACGGACTGCAGTATCATTTTGCAAGCTTACTATTTTGTTTTTTTTATAAATGTATATACGTATTTTATACTCAATCTGTGTGAAATGTGAATTTTTTTTTTTTCAAATTAAAATCCACCCAGCAAGCGATTTTTGTTTGCTATACTAATTCTTTAAATACAGTTTGTTGTATCGAAATATAGCTAACTTTTGGGGGAGTGAAAGGCTTAAAATCAAATTCTAAAAAGTCTTCGAAATTGAATAGTTTCCGTGCAATTGATGATAAGATTTTTATTTTACTTTCTTTTCATTTTTACTGTCTTGTACGATGTAAAGAAAGCACTGCGTCAAGATTTTGAAGGAAAAAAATTATTTTCACATCATTCCTAAATATAATATCATGTTTCTGCTTGACGTCTCAACGTGCGTATTATGCACATATTTATGCTCACATGATCAATTTTAACCAACGGTAAATCCATTTTGACTAAATTTACTTAATTAGCTCACGTGAATAAAAAATTATTACCCATAGAATGTTTAATTTATTTTAATGTAATACAATTGTGAACCCACCTCCATTTTTCATTACACTCGACTGGGTAGTTTATTGGTAGGGCTGCAAAAGACTTAAGGTCTATGCATTAATGGTGTTGTTCGAGAAAACCCCGTGACTTTGGTACATAAGTATAACTAAAATAATTATGCCAGGCACTTCAAAATTTTGAAACTGTCTCTTTACAAGCTGTACTACATACTGAAATAAACTATCAATCTGTATCAGTTTCAAAACTTTTAGAAAAAATTCTTAAAAATCGGAAATTTTAGCAAAACGTGTAACTCTTCGAAAAATCTTGCCGCTCAGATCCACATTTAAGAATTTTTTCTGAAAATTTCACAAAAGTCACAGCTTTTTCTCTTATTGCTGTGGGTAAAGCAGCATATGAAAAACCATCTGGAATTTTTTAGAGACCATGGTGCTATTAGTTTATTTCAATTTGTGTACCAAGACTAAGGCCTATGAACATTTTCAAAGCATTAAAAGTCTATTGATAAATGTCACACATTTCTCAGGTGGACAAATTTGCACAATTTAATAGATGTACAAATAAGTCATGTGGGATTCCCCTTACATTTTATAAGCGGTAGCTGAAAGATGAAATTACTTTCTATGAACCCCTAATTTTAATGTATTGTACTTACTTTTATTAATAACTACACATGAGTTTTGCAGAATAATTGTTATGTTTAATCGTATTTTTATATAATGCTTGTTAACTTCTTAATACTTATTAGTATTTCAATGAATAAAGCTCAATATTTTTTAAACTTAAAAAGTTTTAAAGTTATGTTTTGTCGTTGGAAAATGAAATTAATATAAAAACGCATTAAAAGATAGAACTAACGTTATATCTATAATAAGTAATGACCGATATATTTTAAGCAGCCATTAAATAATATATGTCAATAGATCCATGTGAAATTAAAATATTTTCGTTCTTAGAACATATTTTTTTTTCAGATAATAAAGTTATATAAAAGAAACAAAAATAAATAAATAAATAAATAAAAAAATGCTGAACCCAAGAATGATTGATTTTCTTTCAAACACTGTAATATAATTTTACACTGTTTGATAGTATATTTAGATAATTTGAACGATTAATGACTGTCAGTTGTTCACCTTGAAAATCGCATAGAATTGATTTAACTTCTTTATGAATTATTATAATACTGTTAATGTTTACAGTAAATTTTGAGCATCCACTGAATAATTCTGAATAATTCAAATTAATGGATTTGATAACCTGCTCAAGGGCCTTAAAATCATATGTTCGTATAAATTTTAATCTCTTTCACGGTAAACAAACAAAAAAATTAAGTTCAGTTCAATGTTTTCATAAGTAAGTTATACAAATGACTTTTTTAGAACTGTTTAAAAAACTGTTAGCTACACTGTTAATAGAAGTAATTCAACATTTCTTCCTATGTGGTGCTAAATTAGCAGCGACCTTTCTATGGAGAAATGTCTGAACATGATTTGGCTCTATTGATGAGCTTAAGCACCAGATCATCGTGGAACGCTTCTCGATAGACAGCTTACTACCCATAGAGTGTTTAACTTTTTTTTAAATGTAGGACTACTGTAAAACCTAGTTGTGCACCTCCCTGGTGAAATGTCGTACTTCCTCTATTAAAAGCGTTAATGGGAAATATAGCCCAATAGACCTGCCAAATAAGCCAATTTTTGTAATACTTTTATTATATATTTTAAAATTGTGATTAGTACAAATTTTATAAAACCTTTTAAAAGTATGAACTTCGTGAATTACGGTGATAGTAAAGACTCGTGTACAACATACAAAATCAGAAATATATTGGAACTAGGAAGTAGAATGATGAAAAATCCTTGCATTTCTACATTCCCACTCTGTACTCCAACACACGCGATTGAAGTATAAAAAAATACAGCCACCCACGCCCGAGGGAAAAAAAGGAATAAAAAAAAATTCCCCTCAAGCCCTACTGGCCCATTTTACTCACTAAACCTGACCTTGGTACGCTATGCATGAGTCACAATATTTTATAATTATTCTGCATCGAATGTAGGTCACCCAGTTTCGGATTAGGGGCCCTTTTTTAGGGGCCCCTCCGTCCCTCAACGGTGCCCCTGGCACGCGAGCGAGTCCAAAGCGTGGGTGATGCATTTTTTATATGCAGAAGTGCGGGGGGAAGCACTTTTATGGGACTGTGGGTGAGGGGTGCTTTGGGGGGGGGTGTCTGAGACCCAGCAGAATGTAGGTGGAGGTCCTGGAAAACCGGAAGTGTAATGTGGATCGATAAAATTAGAACATTTCGACAGGTTTCGAATTCACGATATTTTGTTGTGGACTTAAAGGCAGTAGTTGTATTAGGATCTGAACCTGTTCCAAAATATATTTAGTGTTTTAAGGTCCCTTTTCACTCAATATGACAGTATTGTGATTCTGAGAAAATTAATTTCGTTAGAGGTAGGAAACAATAATGTCTTAATAAAGGTTCAGGGCTCTAAGACAAGCTTTTATCCAGTTTCGAAGTGTTGGAAATTTAAAGCAATTCCTTTCATGTGAACTGTGTAAACATATAAATATTTTATTAGCATTCTGTAAGAGCAAACAAATACAGACTGTTTACAAACAAACTGATCGAAACAACAAAAACTATATGCAGTTTACAGTTTGCATTGCATGTAACATTGTGAGCGTCTTTAACAGACCATAGCCTTATGACGCACGAGATAGCTTTCTGGCTTCTGTAAAAAAAATAAAGCTTCTTCTGTTTACCTTTAAAATTCTTTTTAAAACCATTTGTTTTTTCCCGCTAATTCTTTGTGAACGCATTGAATTTGAGTCCTTTCCTTGCCCATGCCTGATTTTGATCTTCTGAGTGCTAAAAAAGACTACATTTATATTCTAGTAAAAACAAATTCACTCATATTTAGATCCCAGAAGTTTAGAACCATTCGGAGTGATTAGTGCATAGTAGTGCTAATAATAAATGACAGAAAAGTACCAAGCATAAGGTAGCGTCAAAGAAGTTTTTTCTTTTTTTTTTAATGGGGGGGGGGTCACATGTGGAACTTAAGCGTAGAAAATGGAAGTTAATTTAACTTGAATTTTTAAGCGAATATTTTAAATCAAAACAAAGGCTTGGTGGCTCCATCTATGCTCAAAGCTCTTGTGCAGGTAAAATTCTTCTATCGCCAATGCTTAACCATGGAAATCGAACTCCCCTTTTTCTTTCATATCTTGGTACTACTATAAATAGAAATGTTTCTGTACAAAGTATCATTGAAACAGACCCAAAGAAAAAAGCTGACGCTTATGGAAAAATAAATTTAAAATCTTCGTATGAAATATATATGAAAGTAGAAAAGGTTTTAAATAACACACACGTCCACCTTTCATCAGCAAAGAATTGAAATAATGTTTTATTTTCATTGTATGTAATACAATGAATAATCTGTTTATTAAAAATATTCACTAGTATGAACAGACAGACGTAATTGATTTAAAAGAAAAAGAAATTTAACAGTAAAATTTATGCAACGGTCAAATGAATACCCATTGAATTTGGCGCTATGATGAGTTCAAAAAGAGCAACATTTTATATTTTTCTTAAATCACTTCTCGATATTCAAATTCTGAGATAAAAATTTAACTAAAATACAATATTGTAAGAAGTCAAAAACGTTTGATTTAATATAATGACATTTTATATTACAAAAATCTAGTGTCCGACATAAAAAGATTAACACTGTTTTGTAAAAGCATGGTATTCATTTATATTACTGCAAATCCGTACGTATTCAAAAATTGATCTTAAGATGTGTGAAATATTTTGACAGTTGTATTTAGTTTACTTATTGTACGTAGGCTTATTTCCTACATTGTGAATTATTTAATGCTTGTTAAAGAGCGTAAGAACTATTTACATTAATGTTAAATCATTTTTATTAATAATAATTATAATTCTAAAAGTTTCAATAGAAATCGTATAGTGTTTTCTCGTAATTATCGTCAATGAATTATTATATATATAAGGAAAACCACTATTAAACTCCCGTTCAAAATCATAAATAATGTTAAATTTACTTCAAAAATAGATAAAGTTGATTTTTTGGTTTAATAAGTATTTGTATGTATTTAAACGTTTGCATTTATTTATACTAAAACTGCTATTGCTGTTCAATGATATTTTGAAGGATTTTAAGTAGCGTTCTAAAACATTTTTTAAATGTTTTTAATTAAAAATCTTCACTAAAAACGCTTAAGGTTATCTATTTTGTAATTGTTTTTTATTTATACAATAAGTAAAGCGTTTATTTCTGTTGCAAACCAGTAACACGGTATCAAGAATAAAAACTTAATATTTCTATTTTAAAATTCATGGAAAATAGATAGAAAAATTAATAATATTTTCTCATTAACGGAGATTCAGGTTAACTGAAGAGTAGTACACTTTCTCAAAATGTATTCGGCAGTAAATGAAATTTCCTAGGTCTGTTTAAATTAATATAACATTATTATTTATAAAATGTGAATCATGTGAATCATGAGAGAAAAATCACTATATACTTTTTCTTTGATTTTTCAAGCTGTTTGGTTTTTGAAAAGATGATTGGGTGTTTAGGAAACTAAAATAGGAACTTGAGGATATACTCGCATACTTTTTTCAGTGAGCGTACCCTAAAGTTAAAAACATTATATTAAAAAGGTAAAGAAAATCAAACAGAGTATGTTTAAGTCAAATTTCGAGCTAAACTTAATACATGAATTTTGAGAGGTTTAATTGTAATGAAAAATATACTCTCCTTAAATAAGAGGACACAAATCAATCATAATAAAGATTTAAGTAACAAGTAAAACTTTACATATTTTGTGTACCTAAATTTTAAGTAGAATTATCCAAAACTAAATGGTATTTCAAAAATTATGCTACTTTGAATTAGAAAACAAGTACTTCTCACTCGTCATCAAGATAAAATTGTGATTGTAAAATTCAAATTTAGAGTAAGCTTTGACAATATATTAGAGATTTCTTCTCTGTTTTTAATGGCATGAAGTTTTAACAATTTATAATAGAATGCATTTCATGCTTGTGAAATTAAAATATATATATATATATGTGTAAAATTTGTTTCATTCATCAGTCACATTAATATGTCCTTTCAAACATTTTCACAAGAATTGAGTACTTTAATTACTTAAAAAATTGTATTAGTTTATTAATAATAACTAGATACTCAAATAACATCTTCGATAAAGTTGAACACTAAAGTTTACTTTTAATATTTAAACGACACTGCAATGATATTAAAAAAAAATAACTTATGCATACATGCAAGATTTAGGGTGTTATGTTGGAAAACATCATTGCACTATGAATGGAAGTTGTATAAAAACCACACGCGAGTTATTACTGCGAAATTCGCAATGCTTTTCAGACATGTATACATTCTTTGATGTTTCTTTAAATTTGACACATTAAAAATATTCATTTAAAAAATTTAATGTAAAACAAAAAATGAAATTTAGGTAAAATATTTATTTCTTTTCAACTGCAGGCAAATTATATTATGGGTAAGATTAACATGCTTTGTATGCATTTCCTTGCATTTTATATTTTAAATAATAACTCTCGGTATGTGCTTTAACTACTAAGACATTCACTTGTGAAGTGAATTAACATTTAAAACCTGTCCGATTTTCAAAAATGTAGTTGCAAAAAAATTATTTACATACACACTATTTTGGTTTTGTAGTATTTTAAGGAAACTATATTTTATGAAGAAAGCGCAATTAAAAATTGCATGTCACCATTTCATCTTCAAGTATACCGTTAAACATTTATTAATACGTTATGAATCACTAGATATGGAAATAAACTTCATATTACAATCAATGGGCATGCAGCAATAAATGGATAAATTAATACATAAACAGATAAATAAAAAAAGAGGAGAAACACGAGGTAGTAGTCATTTAAAAAGGTTTCGGAACTTACCACCCAGTTTAAAATTTAAAATTCATCGTCTTAAGTTATTGTTTAAACTTAAAAGTTATTGTCTTCTTTAATGTAGTCTTCTTAAATGTCCATGTCTAATATTTGAAAATTTCACTTCTAGTGTGTTGAATGTTTGCTTTTAATTTTAACTTTAATAAAAATAAAGCATATTTTGAAATGCTAAATATTAGTCACTCAAAAATGTCAAACGAATAAATGGATAGACTTTTTCATTCAAAACTTTGCTTTTGTATGCAAATATACTTTAAGATATATAATTTTGTTTTCAGAAAAATTAATTAACATGTTTAACAGAAGAAAGCATATCAGCTACTCGTTTTGATTTGTGAACTTTGCTTTGTTGGTACATTTAAGTATATAGATTATTCTCGCAAAAATTGGAAAAGTTTGATGTAAAACCTATTTATTTTAAGGCAAAGTAACATTTTTCAGGACTGTCAGAAAAGAAAATAGAATTCATGAAAATTCTTTGTGGTGAAATAGTTTAGTTTTTTGAATTCAAAAGAAATTGCATTCGACAAAGAATATTTCTGAATACATTTTAGTTTTGGGTTCTACAGAAACAGTACACGAAGAAAAATCTAAAATTTTTGAATAAATCGGTTGCATTTACTATACAATAATCTGAAAAAATAAATGAAGATATTTTTGTTGAGATATGTAAAATTAGTTTTGTGTGTAAGATTTATGGCAGTGTAAATATCGAATTTAAAAAAAATGTCGGCTATTTAGAGATGTACTTGCAATTAAATGTAGTTATTGTTACGGAACACTCATTACACTTTTTCTGATGATAAAAGTTTTATATAAATTTATAAGCTTTATATGAATAATAAAAGTATAATAAAAAAGTAACATACTTTGCACATCTAGATTAAGCTGTATAAACAAAATACTTTGTATTTTAAAATACGTAAAAGCCATATTATTAAAAATATAAAAAGGTAGTTGGTTTTTAATCAATCAAAGTCACAATATTTTGTTTATATAATAAAAAAGTCATTACAGATGGATTATAAATAGCAAGTAATTTTCAAAATTCTTTGTGTCATTGAAGGATTACTTTCGATATATAGTGTAAAAATAGATTAATACTCTTTTTCAAATTTACATGGATTTGGCCATTGTATCTTGAGTGCTTTCACCATAATAATCAGAAAAATGCTTCGACGGATATACATAAGATTGTCGTTGTGTTGTTTGGTTTTCTATGCTTTTAGCAAAGAGAACTAATTGTTTTAAGGGAACAAGGGACGTTAAAATTCAAAATTTTCAATTTTGATTATTTACTTGTAGTCATATGTAAAATTGTTTAACATAAAATCATAGTTGTTTAACACAATAGTTGTTTAACATAATCTGTTTTGAAACTAAAAATTAAAAAATAAATGATTTTTGAAATAAAAACTTGATACTTTTTTGAAAAAAAGCGCCTTCTATTTTTTTACTTAAAATATCTCATGCGCATTCCAAATTAATAAAAGGCTATAATTTTTTAAATATGCACTTCCATTATATGTATGAACATATCTGTGCATTCATTTTTATGTGTGACAAGGTTAAGCTTTGTAAAAAAATTAAATTCATGTGAGATGAAGCTTTTTTTCAAATTTACATCCTATTGTTCCATTTAAATTCCTATATCTCTATTTATTAACTTTTGTTTGAAAATTAAATGCACAATTATGTTCATATATGCATTACAAGTATACTCTAAAAAAATTACAGCTTTTTATTAATTTGGAATGCGCATGGGATATTTTGAAAAAATATTGAATGCACGTTTTTTTCTCAAAGATATTAATATATTTTTGAAAAAAGATTTACTTTTTTATTTTTAGTATTAATGTAGATGTAATCCTTTGTGTTAAACAACTTAACGTCAAATCACAACGTCAAAAATGTGAAAACTTAAAAATAAGTGGTAATCGTCAGGGAAAAGTAACCTTTAAAATTCCAGATGTCCGATAAATTCGCCATGTTCAATTTCAAATAATAACACTGATACCTTGAACTTTCAGATAATATAAATGTAAACTAAATCGTTAGATAATTTTAAAAATAAAAAAGAAAATATTTACAATGACTAATACTGAACGAAGATTTTACTTTATAATATTACAAATACAATGTACTAAATATTTAAAAAATAAATTAATAATATTAATAAGGTTATTGGTAAGGAAAGGATTCTTATAGCTCCTAGTTTCTGTAAATTATTAAAATGTGTACGCAAAGCGATGCAGTATGTTTTCAATCGTCAGCTTCCTATTTCATTATTAAATGAGTTTTTTTAAAGAAAAATTTGTAAAAATTTAATTTAATGAATCAATTCTAGTAGCACAACTATTTCAAATGACTTTTGAAGTAGTTGTGATACTAGTCATTTCACCTAGTTCAAATAATGTTTGAACTAGTTGTGCTGCTGGTGAAGAGACTATTCTAAACAAAAGTAACTGTTATTTATGTAAAAATATGTTTAATGATTTCAGTTTTAAAAAATTGATTACATTTAAATGAATGTTTTTAATCTAAATAGTAATTTAAAATTGTTTCAAAAGATTACTCGTCAATTTTATTTAAAATGTATTTATATCAATATTTAATGAAACATAAAAATTTAAAGATAATTTTACCAAATAATTAATTTAAATTTCAACAGTAAACTTTGAAATTAGTTTTTTTTTTGACACACTTTCACTGCCTAACAGGAAAAATACACTAATATTCCAAGTACTTCTATCGACCCAGTAACGGTACCAAAAAATTCTGCATTCGTGGGAGAACAAAGCTGTGCAAAGCCCTGAAGGGGAGAGGGCCACCCCTTTTTTTCCCTCTCTCCCCTAACTCCCACACAACCCCAGGAGTAAAAAAAAACACCCCACCCAAATCTACTGAACACTACTGACCTACATTTTGTCGAAGCGTCCTTGAAACAGCTCATATCTACATCTCACTGCTGTAAAAGGTATGTAAATTTGAAGTTTATTTAAAATAGTTATACGCGAAAACTATTATTGAATCGTAGTCCCTGCAGAAGAAATCAGAATAACAGTCGCTCTTGCACTGAGCGTATACACTGTAAACGATTTGTGGCATCCGAACTCATTTATTTACTGCATTTGATACCAATATGATATTTTAAACTTAATTTTAACTTGATTTCTACTATTTTAGTACTGATAATCATTCATAAGAAGAGATTGCAGGTGTTTTTCTTGATTTGATTTGTCTTTCACCTAACAGAAGTATCAAGTTTATCTTGTTTCTGAGGAAAAGATTTTTTGAAGCTTTTAATTGTATGAGGATCAGGAATAATTTAATGAACAAAGATTGTCCTAAAATTATTTTTAACTTATGATTGTCAGCACCTTTTTAAATAAGTGAAATTATTATATCATTGTTCCATTTTTAGTAAATCATATTTTAATCTTTTTATGGGTTTATATCTGCATGGGTACATATCTACATATATGGGTACATATCTGCATTTATAACATAAATTACAATTCTAGCTACATTTGAAATGTTTTTTAATTAAATAGTTTTAATTAAAACTATTTAATACTGTGTAAAACTATTTAAGTTATATACAACAATTATAATGCAATTCAAATGATATATATACACAAATTTTAAGTTATATTTTACTGTCGTGAATTAAATATGTATGTATAACTACTTACAACAACAAATTTACGCCAAATAAACACACAGATTAAACTTCACATGCTAACAATAATGGTTATGTTGTGTACGTTTATGAAGTAGATATGTTTATGAGCAGTGTACATCTATATCCATCTATATCTATATATATAAAGTGTTACGTAGTACAGTCCTGATGTATATATATATATACATATATATATATATATATATATATATATATATATTTGCATTGTGAAAACTTTTTAGAAATCTTCTTACAAGCTATATTTTGCTGCCAAAGCGTATTTATGGTTCTGTATCATTCATCGTTACTTCCTTCAGTTACTCTTTATCAATAGACATCCATGATATTTTTATTCTGTTTGAATATTTTGTAAAATACCGCTGTTTTTTGTGACTATATCCTTCTTACTGACTGATTGACTGACTGTGATTTTCATCCTGTTTGGCCCTCTGTTTCTGCTGTTATGGTCTGCTTTTTTCCGTTAGGGATTTGTCATTTTTGGAGCAATATTCTCAGTGTTTTACATATTAGTTATATAGACTTACACACGCACATCAGAATTGGATTGTGTAACGCTAGTTGTTTTGAAATTTATTTTATTATGGCTGGTATTATAGATAGTAAAAATGTAGTTATTATATAAATGTTTGACAAATTTGAAACAAATATCTGAAATAATACGCTGATTTGTAATGACTTTAACTAATGAAATATTTTAAATGCTGAAATAAAATGTACATGGGAATGATAATAACATTATTTTGATTTTACTTACTATATTAGGTTAAATCCGACTCCAGGTGGTGTAGATTGATAACTATATACACTTTTTTTTGTTTTTTCTGTTATATTTTGTATGAGAAGAATTGGATGTTAACAACTTCTCCTCTGTGCCTCAGTGAAGGTTCTGTTAAAAATTTTGTGATATCTTTCTTACCTCACTGATGTCCTCGTTTTCATGGAATTAGATGTTTATCTTATTATTGGGCACTTTTCTCACAAACTGTGTTGTTGTCAGTGTTTATGGATTGAATTATCCCTACAAAATGTTTCACTGATAAACAAACATGCAGCAACATGATATTAGCCATAAAGTTTACTTGGTGGGGCAGTTGCACATTTCGTATATGCACTTCCCCTGTACCAACAACTCCCCTTCTTTTATAAACAATAGTAGTTGTTAACATGAAATATGAAAGAAAAGTACACTTAAAAATATAAAAGAGCCAGTAAAAATTAAATATTAATTCACTTTAAATAAATGTTTTAAAAAACCCTTGATTGAGCTCTATCACTGAGAGGATAAGTGACACGACCTTTAAAAAATGCATGCCACGAGTAAAATTAGTTCATAGAATCATAATTTTATAATTTTACATTAAGTATAATAAAAAGAAGTTTTGGGAACAAAGTTTATTGCCTTAGTGCAAATAAGAGATTCACAGCTTGCGCATGCTCTTAGATTGAAACAGGAAGCAAATATACACTTTCAGTCTTAATCAGTATACCACAGTTAGTAAAAGCACTGGTAACATCACGTAAAAAAAATCTCTAAATAGTTCGCTGAATATATGATTTCTTTGTCTACCTTGGACACTGCAAGGCTGCGGGTGTCCAAATATACAATGAGCATAAATATTTGCTTCTAATGTAAGTTTAAAAAACAAAATGTCTCTAAATGCGGAATTATGGGATGGATGCGGAAAAAGTAACATGATGTAAATATATCGCAAAAATGTATTCAATTGTTGAAATTATAATTACCTTATTATTTAAAGGGAACTTTTGTAGTTAAACATAAGATAAAATATTATACTAAAAATAAATTCGTTATTCTCTACTTTTTGTAATGCTAAAAATTGATAATGATTAAAAATGGGAATAATTAAACCAATGAAACAGGTGAAAGAGAAAGTAAAATGCTTAAAGAACATTGTTATTAACTTATAAAACTTATTCAAAAAGTACTTTACACATATTCCCATGTAAGTTTTGTCCAGGTTATACGGTATTACAGTATTCATTCGATCTAAGCACGTGCAACAACACTCATGTATTATTTATCAATAGAAAGATAATAATGCTCTTCAAATTCTCTCAAACAATTACATTTTTGTAAAACTTCTTTTTATAAAACACGTAAATAGACAATTTACGTGTAAAACAGCACACAAATAATTGATAAAGAACAGTTAGTTATTCGTTCTATATTGAAGAGCAACGCACTTTTAGTAAAATGTGCATTGATAAAAAATTCGCTAACGTCTTTGAACATGCAGAGCGATTCAATATTGCTTGCGTAAACACTTAGGAGTACGGTACTGAATGATAGCGAGGTAAGGTCCCAAAAATTGTGCTACTGTTAAAATTTATAGAACTACTGAAATGAAAGTCAACTTTCTGACAATAATATTTCAAAAATTTATTTATTATTTTGCTGGAACCACTTGACTTAAGCTGATAATTAAAAATTTTATTTAATGTTATTGATAAAATTATTCAGGCCATGCATATTGCTTCCGAGATAGTAAATTAGACAAGCGATTCAACATTTATTCCAAAGTGATTATTAGCAGATGCAATATGTATTTAGAGTATTAACCTATACAAATAACCTATACTAAAACATCATGTACAAAATCAAAATGAAAGAATTTCGCATTTGTGATATAATAAATGACTTTAACTTTTACGTCGATAGTTTTCCTGATCTTTTTTATGCTTAAACTAATTAAGTTTACCGTAATTTCATTAACAACCATTATAACTCTATCAAATTTATTTGTAGACAACTGCTTAGTGATATTATTTATAACTTTTTTTTTTTCTGCTAAAAATATAAGTATGTATCTAAGTTCCTAAAATCTGTTAATCATTGTAAGTAACATGTTCCTCACCATTCAAAAATTATTGACGGGGTTTGTAGGAGAGGATATATATATATATATATATATATATATATATATATATATATATATATATATGTATGTATGTATGTATGTATGTATATATGTATGTATGTATGTATGTATGTATGTATGTATATATATTTATATATCCTCTCCTACCAAACCCCGTCAATGTGTTGTTTGATTGCAACAGTAATGAGTTAAGGAAAGTTGATGACAGTAAATGCATAATAATTATGAATTATTTGAGGTTGCGGAATGGCCTGCTGAAAAAAATTTCAATAATTGCACAACGTGTTATAATTTTAATCGATGCATGATCTTTTAAAATAAGTTATTAATTTAGACTGTATTACTCAGTACATTTATAAAACTATATAAGTTATTAGCAAACACGAAATGAAAATTCTAGTCTTACATCTATTTTCATAATTTCTTGTATATTCAATGTATTTTTATAGCATTATTTTCTGCTTATGAGTAAATGCCTTATAACTATCGCCCTTATCTTACTTTATCAACATAGAGGAATACTTTCTTTGATAAAATGTTAGAAATATTGTTCAAATCATGCATTCCACATTTCTTTTAGACACATACGCAGACGCTACAAGATTTTTTATTTTAAAATTATTAAAATTTAGAATTCAGAAAGATTTTTTGATTTTTTCAGATATGCAATTTTTAAGCTTAACAATTGTGAATTTGTAAATTATTCATAGTAAATTTAAAGTACAAAATGTATTTAAATCTGAAAAAAATGTCTAATTTCTAGACTAATTAATAAATAAAAAAATTCCAATTATGCACATGTAGGTTAGGGCATACATAAGAAGAAATAAATTACAACAAATGTAATGGAACGATAGTATTAAAAACAGGAAGACTTAAAAATGCCTGTAAAACTGTCTTTCTGGCACATGGACCCACATGACTGAGAAATAAGATCAACATTTTTATTTAAGTATAGAAAACAGTAAGTAAATTTCTATTGCAAGAAAGTTTTCGAAGATTTTTGTTAGCGTTCATTGCAAGCTATTATCATGTAAATAATTATTATATAATCATTGTATACAATAAGAATGAGTATGATTATATTTAATTAATACATGATTAATATAATTTATACAGGATAAACAAGACTAAATTTTCAATTAGTAGCATCGCTGAGTTTTATAAACTAACAATTGTTTCTTTTAAAGGGAGATTAGATGAGAATAGGTGCACATTAAATGCTTCATAATATTAATTTGCTTCTTTTAGTACAAAAAAAAAACCCTTTTTTTTACAATGGCGATATTCTCAAAGAGGTAATATTGTTTTTAAAGCAAATTTCTGTGTGTTTAAAAGCATGTGTTAACATGCTATTAAAAGAAGTCGGTGTAAAAGGTGAACTTTGGTGCTCTGAAAAATAATTTTAATTCTAACCATGTAGCATGCTTGAGTTTATATCACAAAGGTTCATTAATTAAAAGAATGCAAAGCATAAAAAGCTATTTAATATTTATACCTACATTTATATTCTACTTTTAGCAGCTTAACTTTAGACATATAATATAATTAATTATTTTACAAAATATTTTGAAAAAAAATATTTTGCTTTTAAAATAAAGAAATTAATGATACATGTGCAGATTTTTTTAATAGTTTATTAATTTTATTTCAGACAAAAAAAAATGCTGCCAAATTATTGTTATTATTATTATTATGAGTAGATCAATAAAACTTTGTATAATAACACACATAAATAGGTACTTATCAGGGTAAAATGTAAGGCTAAGTTATAAAATGGCACTGATAAGTACTTGTTATGAGCGTTATTATACAAAGTTTTATTATGTCATCTTTTAACACCAGTTTTTTTTGTTTGTTTATTATTATGAGTAGTCCATTAAAACTGAGCCTATAAACAGTTAATACGTGTGTAAAAAACTTTTGAAGTATATAATTTAAAAGCAGAAATATTTATTTAATTATTAAAATATCTCAGTAATGAGGAATTTAAGAAAAATAAGTTTGGAGAATTTCCTTTTTATATATTGCGAATAGACCTAGTGACAGAATTTATGTGAAAATTGTGAATAATTTTAAAATATTTTCATTCTAGAACAAAAACTAATATAAACGCTCAAGATACCAAATATAAACTAATATAAATGCTTTTCCTTCCTGGTTTTTAACTATTATATACATATAAACAGCACATTTATATAATTATATTAAAGAATACACATAGACCTTTTTTAACTTTTATAAATTTGCAATGTTATGCAAGTTTAAATGTAAAGATAGCTAAAACAGTTTGGGTTAAATAAATCTGCAAAAAAGTTTAAAACAAATTTTTTGAAAAAGCTTATTTTTCTTAAACATTGATTATTTTATTCATTTAATACTTTTGAAAATAGAAAATGTAAATACAGACAAGTGACTCTCAAAATCTATAGTAATAAGAATTATTATAGTCTAGAAAAATTAATACTTCCTGACAAAAGAAACTGGAGATGAAAAGCAATATATTTTGCTCTAAACAACTGGAAAAGGTAACAATATTACTAAAACTAAAACATTGCTAGTTCATTCAAATATTCTATAGAAATTACATTTACAGTATGTCTTCTTTCTTCAAAGTATTGTTCTCGATGTACATAAAAGCATAACAAAAGCATGTCAGAAATAGTAGTCAATAATGCAATCAATTATTTATAAAATTTAAGTTTATAGCGTAGGTTTGTTAGAAAAGGAAAACGCAAAAGTAAAAAGTGCAATATATAGTGCGATTAATTTTTCTGTCTTGGCGCAATGCAAAACTACATTTATTTCAACGATATAATGGATTTAAAACTTAAAAAATTCAGGTATTTTAAATGTTTTTTGGGGAAAAGATTTTATTTTATTTTTAAATTTTAAATGTATGCATAGTGCATAAAAAGTAAGTTTGTCTAAATACAGTGAATTTAATCCCTCAAAATCTGTGATTTCGCTCTGAATCAAAATATGAATTGGTATTTATGTATTAACTATTAACTGTAAGCTATATAAACAGTTGTGTAATTTGTATATAGCTAAACCAAATAGGTTATTTTTTTTAAGCGTAACAGTGTTATTATACAAAATTAAGAACAAGTGATAGTTTTATAACGATTTTCTGTTATAAAATTTAATAAGATAAATATAATTTTTATGTACAAAAATGAATGCCTTTAGAGTGGAATATGAAATTCCTTTCCCCCTCCCATATTTTTGAAATTATGTTTTGGCAAAAGAAAATGACGGTTATTAATGATATGTGATGATAGTTCAATATGAAAAAAATTACATAAATCTTACTTTAAACTTAGCTCAGAGTACTTTAAAGAAGTAGTTGGTATATAAACATATTTTTTTTTTGGAGGGGGGACTTTTCTAGGAATTATATAGAACACAAATGCGCGTTAGCTTGATTGGATGTAGTTTAGAGCAATGAAGTATATTATGTAATTTTATTCTCCATGAGTGCATTCAATAATTATCTGCATTTTAAATAAAGTGAATAAATGGAATTGAAGGCAATTGAATTAAATTACATCAGATAAATCAAATCATAAAGCTGAATTTAAAATATCAAAGTAAAATTAAAATTGAATTTACTTTTAATAAAACATTGTCATTTTTAAAATGTAGAGTAACAACTGCTATTCTAAATTAAGCTTTCTAAGTAAATTTGTAAAGTATGAATATACATAACTGTTAAACAGAAGATATTTAAATCATTTATTTACTAAAGTAACGGTATTCTACACTATAATTGTTACAGCTTTAATAAACTGTTTTCTAGTTTCAAATGTTTTCATTGTATGTAGAATTTTAACGTACAACATTTCATATTTGATACTTAAAGATTAACTTTAATTAATATTAATTTAGAACACATAATTGTACATATGTAAAATATTGTTCTCTGTAAAAGTGAGTCATATTATATATCTAGTTAAAACTTCTCATATCTCTTTCTCTCTATCTAATTTTGTCATTTTTAAAAAGCTAATTAGTTATAAATGAAATAGAAAATTTGGCTATTACTGGAATACTTTTTTCAGTGGATGTCCATTAATGTTTTGCTGCTTCGAAAAATAATAGGGCTATGCTATAATTTTTTTTCTGAAAAATGAAACAAAATAAAGTAGAAGTGCCGTATTAATATCTAGCAACTTAAATAAATATAATCAAAACTAAGAGTTTGAGATATTTGCATTAAAGTGAGTCATAATTTTTGTAATGTTTTAAGCACAAAACTTAAGAAATCGTGTTATGTTTCATAAAATAATTTTCTGTTATACGCTGAAGAATTTTGTTGAAGGCTTTAAAAATGTTGTACACGATAAATTAGACGATTTTATATTCATAATTTGATCTTTACTTGTATATTTTCTTCAAAATTGTGATTTAATTTTTCCAGTAATTAAATAAATTAAACGAGGAATGTAAAACAGCAGTGTTAGAATAAAAATTATAATTTGTACTTTGCTCCTTCTGAAACTTTTATATTAAAAAAAGCGTTGCCATAACGATGTCATTTTGTTATGAGATAAGCAAAACGGATTTTGAAAAATGTAAAGTAACAATGATGCATTCTCCCACTAAAAATGAAATAAATTTGTGTGGTAACCTATGGTCACATGTTATGCAGATACTACTGTACTAAAAGTTTAACAAATTATAAAGCACACAACTTTACATTTTATCATTAATAATTTATGAACATTTAAAAAATCTTTTTTTAAATGTTAATAGATGGTTGCATAATATAATCGGCGATATTATAATTCGTATAATCACAGTATTAAGAAATAGATTTTGCAGAATCTAAAGGATATGCTTTCCCGTTAGTAGTAAACTCCTATATGTTTTGCTATTTAGAATAGAAATATGGTTTCCCAATTACACAGTATTTCCATAGCTATCTGAACAAAAATTGAATAGCTACAAATTAAGTCACATGTGAGGGCAGTTTTGTAAGTGTAATGATTTTGTATCAAACATAAATGGCTGTTTATATAAAAAAAATGAATGTGGTTCTTCCTTGAGAATAAATTTCAAATGGAATTTTTGAGTTCAGTGTTACAATATTAAAGTAAAAGTCATTTTGCGACCACTTTTACTACATAAAAAAGAATAATAAATAAAGTGTTGCAAACACTTATTACACAAAAATGTATAATAAATAAGTGTTTCTAACACGTATTACATAAAAAAGAATAATAAATAAAGTGTTTATAAGACTTTATTTATTATTCTTTTTTATGCAAATCAGTTTCGCTATTTCTTTCTCTTATTAAATGATTTACGAGTACAAAGTATAAAACATAACATCGTTATTCAATCTTTTTGAGGGGGCATAAAAACATATTTTAATTCCGGTTACTCAATATTGACTGATACTCAATAATATCCTGTTACTCAATATTGACTACTCAATATTGACAATATTGACTGATTAAGTATGTTCTCTATGCAAAAATGACTGAGACGTCATGAAAGGCTAATTTTTTTATTTTAAAATTCTAAATTCAGTATTGGAATTTTAATAATATATTTTATTAAAATTCTGAAAGTCTTATGTGAATTATTAAGTATTATGTGTGACTAAAGCATTTTGACCAAGAAAAGCGGAATTTAAAAAGCATATTCCAAATAAAAGTTTTCAAACTATTAGACAGCACTTTAGAAGTTGCTTACAATTGGTAGTTTGCCCATACACCGTAAAAAAAATACAACAATATAATTGAATTTTAAGATTGTTTATTAGATTCGTTACTTTCGTCTGTTATTTTAATTTTTTGTTTTATTGCTTTTACTAATTCGTTAAAAATTAATACTTTTACCTTTTTTTGTTTTATTTTGATGATCATAGTAAGTATACCTATACATACTTACTATGAACTTTACACGAAATTTCATGCAATGATTTGCAGTTGAATGTGCCCTGAAGATAAATTTATTTGCAGTAAAGTAAGAAATTTTACGCACATTTTTCTGTTTAATCGTTTTCAAAAAATATATTTTTAAAAAATACTTCACAATTTCAACAAGTCACAAACAAATACCGACCGCAAAAGCATAAAAAATTACCGCAGTTTTTCCCCTGTGTAAAAATAACACAAATTTGTGAAACACTATCACATCCGTTGTTGCAGTCTGAATGTTATAAATGCATCCTGTTCCTACACTTGATCTCAAAAAAATGCAAGCGAATGCCCAGACTGTTTTTGCCCGTACGAATTTAATATTTGTTTTTGAGGGATGTAAAATGGCGTTCGATCACAGTAAAATAAAGCTGCAAACTTCACTCCTAGAACTTCCTTTTAAATGAGCTATCACGGAACAATTATCATAACCGTAACTGTTTACGGTTCAGAAGTAGTTGATTAATAATTTTTTATTATTATTTCATGGTCGTCTCAGGGTTGTTAAAAACCGGGTTTTTTTTCAGAAAAAACCCTGAGTTTTTTCAGGGTTTTGGTTTTTTTCAGGATTTTGGGTTTTTTCAGGGTTTTTGGGGTTTTATCTGGGTTATTCGGGTTTTATCTGGGTTTTTTCAGGTTTTTATCTGGGTTTTTTCAGGTTTTTATCTGGGTTTTTTCAGGTTTTTTCAGAGGAAGGGATGGGGTTTCAGAATATTTGAAAAAATATTGCTTCTTACTAAATGCAACTTAAAGCAAACTAATTGATTACAAAAATCAATTATAAATAAAAAGTGGTTAATTTAATAGTAATAACTGATTACAATTATTAATTATGCATGAAAAAATGTATAAATCAATAACAATAGCAACCCCAATCATGGTTTGCTCTTATGTAAGTTGACTTAATAATAATATTTTTAACAGTGATGTACTAGTGCTTAATTACAACTTTTTAAACTAATGATTTTTTTATCGTTAAAAAATCCGTATTCATTTTAATACAGATAAGCATAAAAATTTACTCTAGAAAATTTTAATGCCTATGTGAAGTCTGTTTTTTTTTCCCCTTTAGGTAGTGGTGGTGTGGGGGGGGGGAGGTAGGGAGCTGTTTATAAACTTTACAAGTGGTGTACTGATGTTAAGCGATGTATTATCTACGTAGTTAAAGTTGAAATTTTGAAAAAAAAACCAGTTGGCTTTTTCCTCGTTTTTTTTTTCAAGTGGGCTTTTTCGGGTGGGGCAAAATCATAACAACCCTGGGTCGTTTCCATATTGATTTAGGAAAAACAACAGCATATAACCTTTTACGAGCCTATGTTCTAGAATAAAAATAAGCATCGCATTCCAAACTATTAAGGATTTGCGTTTGAGCAGCATCATGGTTCACCACGCAATTCTTAGCGTTGAGTTCCGATACTCCGGCAGATACAAACCTCTAGCGTCTGACAGCGAGAAAAAAAAAAAAAAAAAAAAAACAGAAACCTACTAGAAATTATGTTGTCAAGCCCCCCTATCTACACGTCATGTGTAAAAAGTAGGGGGCGGTGAGCGTACACAATACCCCCGGCTTTCTTTTGCCGCGTAAAGTGCAGAACAGGAGAGAAAAAAAAAAGCGCGAAAGTGTTCCAAAGAGAAATAAGGAAGAAAAAGATGCCTGAGATGACAGGGATTGTTGGAGGGTGATGGAAGGAGTAGGAATGGGAATATGAGGAGGATCAGACACGCGCATGATGGATGGGGCCATGAAAACCCCTGTTTTTTTTTTTGGTTTTCTTCTCTATATTTCTCACCTTGAAGGAGAAAACGCGCGTATTTTTTGCTCTAGTTTCCTTAAAAGCCGTATTTTTAGGACGATAAAGAACGGCGTAAAACACAACGGTCTTCTCACGTCGTAAATAAAGGCACGGTATTAATCAAGGCTGTTTCTTAATGAGTTTCTCTACCTTGGGAGCTAAAAAAAAAATAAAAAAAAGAAGCGGTTTTAATTTGGGATTTTGTGAGAACGGGAAAAGTGAAAAATTACCCGGCGGCCACTGGAAAAAAGGGAGACTTTAATTTTTGTTTGGGAAAATTAATTTGCATGTCATTAACTATTTAAGCTAAATGTTTGTCTGGAGCTAAAAAAAAAAAGAATTGTAAAAGAGGTGTTTAGGTGAGCTAAATGCATTTTGTTCGCAGATGCTAGCAGGGATTAATTCCTCCAAAGTAAGCACGGGGTATAAGAAAATTTTAAATTGAACAAAAAACGGAATAACGCGTTAGTTTTCTCCCTAGAAGAATTATTTAGGTTGCAGCTAACAGGCGAAATATAAGGAATGGTGATTATCGTTTAGCTCCTGATGACGTATTCTTTTTTCTGTTTGGTAAAATCTGATTATTAGTATTAACGTTTGGTTTCATATGTGCGCAATGTGAAACATTTTCTTATCAGTAACAAGTCAAATTAATGACTTATCCAGTAAGAAAGATGAAAATGTGTTTTTGTTAGTTCCATATGTATTGTTTTTGTGGAAGACATAACAAAGATTACTTTATTTCAATTAAGGGCTGCATATAATAAATTTTTAAAGTGAACTGTAAATATTAAAAGACAACTAAGTACTTTCTACTAAAGTAAATCGGTATGATTTAAGAAAATTCAGTATAAATTAGGATTATTCTTAATTATTAACGACGATTAACTATTTCTAAAGTTTTGTTTTGTTAATTTGAAATTAATAAATGATTAATCAATAAGTAAATTAAGTCTATTTATGAAATATTCATCTTTTACACTTGATTCATCTTTTCATCTTGACACTTAAAAGCTTTTAATGTAATATCAATCTGCATGTTTTTAACTATTCAATATAACTTTTTTTTTACATTATGAAATATTAGATAACTATTTTTAACTCGCATATGCCAGTACGGGTTTCTTCTAAAACAACATTCAATGTGAGAAATTCGAAAAAAATATATACATTCTAACTAAAGATAAATATCTTTTATCTAATTGAAGAGAAAAAAATCCATCGTATTTAAGAAGTTTTACAGCAAATAATAATTATTAATTTTTTTAAATATATATAATAACTTCTTTCTGTAAACTTATATGAACTAATATTATTTCTCATAAAAAATAAGTATATAATTTATAATGTGAGTGAGTTGTCCAACAAAACTGGTAATCTTCTAAAATTTCTAACATTTTCAACAATTTTCTAAGAGTTTTATTGTTCTTTTCTTCATGGTTGTGATCATAAAATTTACTTTTTGGAGAAACTAAGTATTTATAATACTTAGAGAGTGTTTACTTGAGATGTGTTTTTGGTCTTCCTAGTTTAAGTTCTCGTCGTCATATATTTTGTTTATTATTTTTTTTTAAGTTGTCAATAATATGGTAGACTGTAGTGATATTCTTCAGAGTATTTATGCAAATGTACCGAACAGGTCTCTTCGTAATAGTAATTTATTTGTGCATCCAATTATAAAATATAAATTACATTTACTTTTCGTTATATAAATTTTATAAAATTTTTAATATGTTTTCTTTGGACTATTTCTTCGATATTTTTAACACGTCTTTTAAAGATTTTAAAGTTAAGTGTTTTGAACTTTTGCAGTAATGACTGGTATTTATTTTATCTCTGTATTTTATTTTTTAAATTTAGTCTTATGTAATTTGTACTTTTATATGCATCACTGTAAATGGATTTTAATCTATAGTGTGCATTCCTTTTATAAATAAATAAATAGATAAATAAATAATAAATTTACAGTGTTGTACTCATTGTAAGTTCATAAAAATTCTATAACACATATATATCAAACGTGTTATTTTTTTATTAATAATATTTTTAACAAGCTTTTTTTAATAATTTTTAAATTTTTGAGAGGAATTTCGGAGAGTAAAGATGTTTCACCAATAGCAGTAAAGTAAGAGTTTCTCTGAGCCCTTTAGCAACACGGACTGTAACTTGAACATTTCTTTTTTTTCCTGTTGGTTTATTCGTTATTTTTACGCTGAGTTTTGTTTGAGCAACTCGTATTTATAATGTCTGGTTCCATTCAGAATCCCGCCAAATGTGAATTGCTTACCGCACACTTTTCTTCATGCAAAATTTAGCTAGATATCTATAATGAAATGCTTCCTGTTTATGGGAACTTTATGGATATTATTTATAATACACTCTGTCTTTACTTTTTGAAATCCTCTCGTACCTTGTTTGATAATTTTAATTCAAAAATAGTCAAATAATACAATTCACAGAAATTTAAATTTTATTCACCTGATCCGAATTCAAAGCAAAGCGGGACTATGCTTAAAATATGTAAAAGAAAAAAAAAGCATTAGAATGCACTCTCAAAAAATCGATACTAATTAAAATCCACTTTCAATCTGAAAGTTTAATAGATATGTGCATTTTCAATTGTATATAACGAAGGCCTTCCTTACGCCAATCAATACGTACACAGCAAAAATACATTACACCATAATGAGGACGGAGAAAAAAAAGGAGATATCTCTCTCTCTAAAAAGAGAACGCTGTGCATGCTCATTAATATAATTTCCATCTTCGATATAGAGGAAGAAGAAAAAGATTGGACCATCTTATCTAAGACATTAAGATGGAAGACTTAAAAGATTAATTGCTTCAGAAATTACCTTCTTCTCGGGTATGTGTGCATTAAATATTTAGCATAGTCTAATATTAATGAAATGCTGATCCTTAGTATAATGCTTCGATAATTACAAAAAATCTTAATGTCCTTTCTTTTCCTCGCAGCCCTCTCTCGCGTGCGCATTAATTTTTTGGGATATCTCTCACTGTGGATATTATCTATCAAAGTTAGATTAAAGCGATATTTTGGCGCGCATTTTCAATTATTATTATCTGAATTTCCGGAGAAGTGTCATTATCTAAATCATTTTAATGGCCCCATTCGAAATTTAGATTACACAGAGTGGGAATTTATCGAACGAAATAAAAGAAGAACAAAGATGGCCGTATATTTTGTTTTGTTGGCCGATTAAATCTTAATTTGCCCATAATGAGAAATTCTTCTCTCTCTCTCTCTCTCTTATCTAATGTAGGACACAAGCTGAGACTTTGAAAACTTCTTTGAGATATTTCTTATTACATCGATATAAAAATTTCAGCTTAAGGAAACGTCATTAAAAATATAGGCGCCATTTGCACATGGAGAGATGAAAATTGCAAAAGCATGAAAAATGTTATTTTCTGACAAACACGAATTGCTTGATTGAGGGGTGACTAATTTAGCGTTGGAATCTGGAAATTACTGCTAAATAATTAAATTAAAAGTTTAATTTCGAAGCTTTCAAGATCATAGAGTATTTAGATTACTGATATAATTTGTTTAAAGTACTCTTTTGTTAGAGGAATGAAATTCTCAAAAAAATGAATGATAATTCAAAAAGCAAATCTGCCATCTAAATTCTAATCAAAAGTATAAATAGATTTTTAAAAATATTTTGTTGAGTTGTACAGTTTTGGCTGTAGATAGTGGCTAAAACATGATCCGTATCTCAATTATCGGTTAATATGGTTTGATTTGTATGATTTTTTTTCATACCATCATTGCTACGTGTAAGATGTATCTTTGAAAACTTTTCTACCTACAAATTAAATCATCTTTTTATTCATCCTGTCTATCAACAGTATTCTAAAAGCTTCTTACTGCCATAGTTCTGTAACGTTTTAGGCACACAATCCAAAACTAGAAAGTTTGGTACATGCTTAAAGTAGGTCAGATAAAATTTCAGTATGTTTAGTTACAAAAAGATTAACTTGAATTTACTCGCAATAAAACTGCGAAAATCTTAAGTGAAGTTATTATAAGATGAATAGATATATTTAAATAAAAAGTATAATGGCACAGTAGCTGTTGTTTATTTAGTAGGATTTCGTTTCAGTATTTGCCATTATATGTAAGGATTAATTAATAAGTTAAAATATTTTTCAATGTAAAACTTCAGAAAATGATATGCTGCGAATTGAAATTAAATTATTATATGAAGTTACGCAGTCAAAAATCGAACGTAAGTATAATTTACTATGATCATTTAAAATTGGTTTTTCCTTGTCATTTGAAATAGAAACACGATTCTTCATATTTTGACTTTGAATTTGAAGAAAAAATTAATTGACAGACTAAAATTGATTAACATACGAATTATTTGTTGATAGATGATGCGATGAAAAATAATTCAGCTTAATGTCCATATTTTAGTAAAATATTTTTATCATTGCTGCTTCGAATTAAGTATTACATTTTCAAGCAAGTCCACGAATAACAAAATAAATTCTCAAAATAAGAACTGATATAATAAAATGCCAGAAAACTGAGAGATTTTATTTTGTTTCTGAATTTCATTAAACTTTTTAACAAAGTAAAATATCCATGAATCACATAAACTTTTAAAAGTTGTAATTCTGGGAGACAAAACTGAAAAGAATAGCTTTACAATTTTACTGCTTCTTTGTTGTTAAAGGCATTAATCAGCACTACATTAAAATATGAGGAGATCACATAAGTGCTCAGTCTATCATAATAATTTAAAGAATTATACTGAAGTAACAAAGTATTTAATAATTCAAATACTTTCTATTAGAAAGTAAATAAACGTTTGGTGATTTTCATATTTTATTTATATTTTCTTAAAAAGGCTACACAGCATAGTAAATCTTTGGTCATTTTATTATATCGTACACTAACAATTTATACGTTTTTAGCGTTTAACTTATTTTAATTTTAAAAGCTTTTTATTTAACTCTTTAATTTCAAGCGCTTTTTCTCTTAAAATATTGTTTTTCTAGAATGTGTATTTTCTTTTCCTCCATTTATTTTTTTATTGTCGTAAAATATTGAAAATTACCAAAATGTTAATAAAACATTTTGTGATTTAATGAAACTAAAAATATTATTTTAAAATAAAACTTCAGTTTTCAACTGTTTTATAAATCTTATTTCTATGAGATGTAATTTATTTTAATAGAAATAATCTATAATGCATATTTTGGATAAGCTGCTTGACTGAGTGAAATACTCGTGGTTAAAAATGGAGGTTTTTGAAGAGCTTGGAAAAGATCGAATTCGTTTCGCCCATTATGCTGTGCATCTGTCTGAATTGCTTTGTAAAGCGCAAAAAGTATAACAAATGTTCAGTGGTTTAAAATGGATGATTCTTTATTCCCTTGTATCACAGAAAAGACTTCTTTCTACCACTAGCAGTAGTGATGAAATCTTGTTTTATTTCATTTTGGTGATCGATCTGATGCATATTTTATGCTTCAAGTTTTTATCAAAACTACTTATAAAAATAATTAACTGATTTTTTAAAATGAAATCCCTTTCTGAATTGATAGTTCTAGATTACAGTTAAGCAAAAGTTTTGCTAATTATCCCTTAATGTGGATATCCATATTTTATATCGCTAACTTAAAGTTTAAACCTGTTTGATATATTCTGTATATTTTTCAATTAGCTTAATTCTTTGTGTAATTACGAGAAGGAATTTTCATATGAGTATTGTCACAAGTATGTTTTGAAAACTTCAAAAATTATACTTTCGTTTCAAAAATTACTTTACTGTGGCTGAAGCTATAAATATTTTAGTTTGCTATGGTATTTAAATAAGCTGAAGTGCTTCAGTAATGAAGGTTTAGCTGTTTAATTAGTCGTATATATTAGCATGATAATCAAACACCCATTATTCTAACAAGATCGGAAAATAAAAAAAATCCTTTTAATTGTATTTTATCATAATACTATAGATGTTTCTTATGTTTGTACGGAGAGTAAAAAATATAGTTTTATGATAAAATATTTTTTTCTTCATTACTTTTCAAACTAATTTAACTTTCAATATTAGAATATTGGAAAAAATATATGCAGAATTTAAGTACTTTATTTTAGTGTTATGTCTTGTCTAAATTTAAAAGTTTGTTGAAGACTTTCGATTATAAAGTACTGATTATGTTAAGTGCTTAAATTTAAAGAAAAAATAATACATCAAAACGTGGATAAAGCTGCTGTATACATAAATGTAACTAAATAACAAACATTATAAAAATTTTTGGCCCAATAAAAACACTATTAAACTTTAATATTGCTAAATGCATGCATAAGACATTTACAATAACAGACATTTACAATAACTTTTCTTGATAACTATTTTAACTTAAAATCCGTTTGAATTCTAGACACTGAATAATGGAACTATATGATTAATGCAGGTCAAAAGTTATGGCGTCTGGCATTGCAGACGATCTAAGGGTCCATACTTCTGTGCGGTTTTCTCCATACATAACGTGAACATAAGTTAGAGCCCTTTAAAAAGTCTTCCACCCAAAGCCCATCTCCCGTTCGCAGTGCAGCTTTGTCTTAACCAAACCCATACACCCATCCGTTTGAATGCAATGTGTGAGCAAAAATGGCTTTTTGTAGAATGTCTCTTTTACTCTAAAAATGATACACTTTAAAAAATTTTAGTAATTTCAGAAGCCATTTGTTATTCCAAACAACTAAAAAAACCAAAATTAAAACAATGTTGCAGACGAAATATTCACGAAAACAAATACTGCTTTTCAAAGTAGAACGGCTAACAGACCAGAAAAGTAAATTTGAAAAAAAAGTCTTTATTTTAGTGTTATGTCTTGTCTAAATTTAAAAGTTTGTTGAAGACTTTCGATTATAAAGTGCTGATTATGTTAAGTGCTTAAATTTAAAGAAAAAATAATACATAAAAACGTGGATAAAGCTGCTGTATACAAAAATGTAATTAAATAACTAACATTATAAAATTTTTGGCCCAATAAAACACTATTAAACTTTAATATTGCTAAATGCATGCATAACACATTTACAATAACTTTTCTTGATAACTATTTTAACTTAAAATCCGTTTGAATTCTAGACACTGAATAATGGAGATATATGAATAATGCAGGTCAAAAGTTATGGCGTCTGGCATTGCAGACGATCTAAGGGTCCATACTTTTGTGCGGTTTTCTCTATACATAACGTGAACATCCGTTTGAATGCAATGTGTGAGCAAAAATGGCTTTTTGTAGAATGTCTCTTTTACTCTAAAAATGACACACTTTAAAAAATTTTAGTAATTTCAGAAGCCATTTGTTATTCCAAACAACTAAAAAAAACCAAAATTAAAACAATGTTGCAGACGAAATATTCACGTAAACAAATACTGCTTTTCAAAGTAGAACGGCTAACAGACCAGAAAAGCAAGCGCTTGAAGGCCTTATAATGGAAAACATTTAACGGCTAAGTACGGTACTATCTGTCCTCCTCTGAGCTATACACGCAGAATCACGACTGAAATTTCAATGCACTAAAACCATCGAAGCCGGATTCTTTTACTCGGGATACTTGTATCGCACAGCATTAAGCGCTCTCCTTACATTTTTCTGCGGCAGCATTCAAACTTTTTTAAAGAAATCGATAGACTCCTTCGCGAAATATAGCCATCGAGAAATGCCGCGGAGATAAGACTGGAGTTACATAGAACATGTTGAAAGCACTTAGAAATTCTTTTAAAGTATCGCATTTACCTAAACAATAAGTGTCGTACTCAAGAAACGTTTCTTAATAATTCTTTTCACGAATGTTTTTTAGTGAATTGCAAGTATTAAGTAAATAAGAGGCAAAATGTTTGTACTTCCGCGAAAAATACTAAATCTCCAGCAGAATAAAAATAAAAAAAATGATATAGAATTTTCTGAAATAAAAAAAAAATCATTTAATCGTTATATTCGGTAAATTAGTTTTCTATAATAGTCAATATTTTTAAATTTTAAACGTTATAAAATTTCCAGTGGTTATCACTTTAACTCTTTAACGCACAGTGTTCCCGCTCTGGGAACACCAAACTCTGACGTTTTGAATGGTGCCAGTCACGAAGAATAGATTTGATTTCTATAAAAATAGTTGCAGGTGACAGCTCCATGAGAATCCTTTACTTTTTAGCACGTCATTTCCAGTCAAAAAATGGATTCGATTCTTTTTAACAGCACTGACATCTGCTGAAAAATGGAAGAATGCGAGAATAGCTGGATAGATTGCCCAATGCTGAAAAAAGGGCAGCCGTTGCCATCGCTCGACTAGAGACCCTTTTTTGACGCAGTCGTCAAAAAAGGGTCTCTAGATCTGTGGCACGCGATGAACGTTTCGATCGACCGCCATCTTGCTGGTAGTTAAGTCGAGCGATGGCAACGGATGCTATCGTTTGGTCATTGGGAAAGAGTTGCGCCTCAAAGGGTTAATGAGTGCTGTCCTCCCTGGCGACACAAATCGCTGCAAAACTGGGCAATTTTGGTTGAAATACATAGATATACAAGAACAACTGGAGAGATTAGACGACTGGACCCAAGCTTGGAAAAGTGCAGCCGTTGCCATCGCTCGAAGTAACTGCCAGGGTTCTTCGACAAAGCTGGCTGCTCGATCCTCACAGCCAGCTATCAAAGAAAGTTCTACAACTCACTTACAAGCGATGTGCGATTCGACAGACTGCCATGTTGATGGTAGTTAAATCGAGCTATGGCAACGAGTGCACTAAGCAGTATTACCAGTTGTTCATCTAAAGAAATATTGGATTTGTAGAAATATCGTCTCCTGATATTCAGCAGTATCTGTTTATTGTTTATTTGCGCAAATTAGGGTTTTAATTTACTTTACATATTTTTGTGTTTACTATTATAATTTATTTTATTTTATCTATTTTAGTTATATATTGACATAGTTTTATTAATGTAAGATGTATTTAATAAATATTATCGTGCCATAAGTATCAGATTTTTATATTTCTCCTGCTAAAAATATTTAGCTAAATAGTGTACATTCGCTTTGATACTCCAGTATTACGATTTATTAACATCTTTTAGAACTATTCATTCAAAACATGGTATAGAAAATACTTTTCGTATAATGATAACTACCCAATATTGAGTATTTAAAGTACGAATTTCCCGATTCTGTGTAACATTGATGTTAGGTTACATCAATAAAGTAATACGGCTTTTAAAATTTATAATATTCACTCAAAGTATTTTTCAAATGTCAGCTCTTCAATATTGTGTAAAATTTCGAACCAATGATACCTAGAATATATAAAAAAGTGTAATGCCACGTTTTGCTATTTCACGTTTTGAGTGCATTGTTACAAATTTTTAGGATAAATTAAGAGTTGAATATATATCTACTGTCAACACATACAGAAAATGTTAATTAACCTTCTTATTCAATTAATGAATCGATATTTAATCAATCAATTTTTAAAACACTATCTGAATTATTTATTACCATTGTACGATTTATAAAACAATTAATCTGAACTTTAAATTCACTAATTATTTATTCCTACTCATACACCATATATTTTAATAAATTTTAATGCTTTTTCATTATTTATTTGACACGTGTGTAGAAATAATGAAATAGTACTTGAAAATAATCCAATTTTCTTCATGTGTACAGGTTAAAGTAATTGTGTTCATATTCGGTTTCATGACCCGCCTCCCCCTGAAATTTTAATCAATGCATTAGTAGTTTTTTTAAATTCTTGCTGATTCTGAAGATCAATTATAGGTAAAAAAAATTTAGCGCTACATATCCCCAACCCTCCCCGAATTCCTTTTCTGGCGGCTAGTACCTTGCAGAGGAACATACGTATTTAAAAGTAATTAAAGTTTAAAGATATTTTTATGGAGTATTATTTCAAGATAATGATTTCCAAACCCTATCATTTTCATAGTGTATCAGAATTAATTAATTACTGATTAGATAAGCTAATTACGGCCGAGTTATGGCTCATTTTTGAAGACAAGTTTTCGAGAGATTTTTTCTAAGTCATCCCAGGGACATAATTTCAGTTTATTTTCAAAATCAAATGCATCTTCTTTACTTATTTCTTTTTTTTCTGTATTTATTCATATTTTGCTAGTTTGTACATATTAATAATAGATACTTTGTAATTTTAATTATTTTCTAATATTCAGTGCTGAAAACAGATAAAATTTTTCGGTGGGGCTATTTAAAAATGTTTACCATAAATCAATTTATTATTTGGAGTGAAAGATAAGGGTAGAAGCACCTTAACTGTTCCCTCGACGCCTTCTCCTGAAAGCAAAAGTTAAAAATATTTTTAAAGAGTTGGTATTATTTGACTAATAAACGCCAAATATGGTCTACATTTATGACTTTTTCTGATTTTCCGTACGACTGGAATGATGCATAGAGTGTTCGACATTAAGATATTATTTCAAAGCTGTCTTTAGTTGAAACCATTGATTGTGGCATTTTCATAAAAATACGGCAATCTGTCTTAAATCGAAACAAAACATTAGTTCCAAAATACGATACTCGTATAGACACTACAGGACGCACTATTCATAAATTATATATTTAGAAGCTTTACGAGCCAAGTACAGAGGAAAAAAACAACTCTGAGAAATTTTCCAGAAATTATTGCTCCTGCTGGACGCCGAAAAAACTACATTTTTACTACAGTCTCCTACAGTACTGTGACGTCACAGAATGCATGCATCCTGATTAGACTACGACATTGTGACCTTATGTAACAGTAAGCGTAAGCAAAGAAGTTGTGGCAACGGACAGGTAGCCGTCTGGGAGAGTTATTGTGACGTCACATGGTGACCATTTCGGATCTCAATGACGTACAAGGACGTCTCTGCAACGTCAATGTAAGACAAGTGTTTGTTATACATCAGCGTCCCATTGTGCAAAATTATCGATTTCCCTGCAACGTCATACTGTAAAGTCATATGTTTGATATGAAGGGACGTCACAGAAGGCGTATATTTACGCCACATTTGTGATGTAATGAACATGACGAAATGCAACGTCACCACAATGTCACTGTCAACATCATTGCTGCACGGGGTATTTTAATTTATCACCCCATCTGGTGGTGATTTTTGAAACTATAATTTTTTTTCCCAACTGAAGCAAATTCTCTACTCCTTATTCAGTGATTAAACAAATTCACAATTTTCTGAGTGGTTTTGTCTTAGCTTTCAAATAAGGATGGAATTTTTCAGTAAATCAGAATTCAATCATAAGCTCTTGTCCACTGGTTACTATTATATAGCTGAAAGACCAGCGATAACTACAGAGCCCGATTTGTTCCTGGGTCCAGGCTGTCTGGACCGCCTTTGTTTATCGCATATTTAACGATGACCTGCCATGACATTTTCACACGGCATTAAAATATATATGATCTGGAATTTTCTTTGAGGCCAACGCTACATTTTTTTCATGGTTCCATAAAAACAGAAAAATTCTTATTGCAAGGAACGCAGAAATCCCTCAAGACTACGATTATGTTAGCCCACTTTCACTATTTATCAACCGTGGGCTTATTTGGATCATCAGTTTCTGGTACACTTAAAACATGGCCGCGAAATGAGTCGGCCGCCATATTTGTCTGGAGACTTGAGATTTTGTCGATTATTTAAAGGACGAATTTCCTCTTCTGAACTCAATCGACCAAAGACAGTCTCCGAGAAAAAAAAAAGCATAAAAAAGTTCATCACTAAGAAAAATCATTAAAAATGACAATTCGAGGCAAGAAATAACGAGAACAAAACAGGAAAAAAAAAAGAGTTTAGATATATATTCCCACTGTTTCTCCAGATATCATTGTTCCTTTGAAAAAGGGGCTGCCGGGCTATTAATGGCAACCGGCAACAACAAAGAGTGATTATTACTTAGTGAATGCGCCCCTTCGTTCTGAATTCGACTCCCCCCCTCTTTTTTTGCGTTTGAATTCGAATGCAGTTCACTTTTCTTTTATTCATTGTACTCTTTTCTCTCTTTATATATATAGATATATATATATCTTTCTAGAAAACCTCATTGTTTGCCGCTGGTTATAATCACTGCTGGCCAGTTGCGTTATTTTTTATTTTATTTTTTTAACTTCTCTTGAAATTTCGACTTTTTTGGAGAGAGACAGAGAGAGATATGGGAAAAAAAAGTGATAGGGAAAAAAATTTATAAAAGAGATATAATAACGGGAGATGATACTGGGGGAGGAGGGAAAAGTCATCATTGGCGGCGAATGAGTGCACGGATGTATTCGGATGCGGAATGAATTTCAAGAAATGTGTAAGAGGCAATGGAATCATTTGATTTTTGCAAATGGACAAAGTTTGTTTTTAGAACCGCTTTTGCCTTGTAATTTAGAATTGTGCTTCCTGGCATTTTCGTATTGTCAGAAGTTAAATCATTAAATTTTGTAATTTACTGTCCATGAGATGTGACTTTCAAGATAAGAAGTAAGAGTAAAACAAATTGCTTTCAAAATCTGGTTGAAGAGAACGGCAAGCTAATGCAGATACATAAAGCTGAGGCAGAAAAATTGTCAATTTTTCTTGCCTCAACTTCTAATCGTAACTTAAGTTATTTATTTGAAGACTATTGAATGGTTTTACAAAAAGAAACATATTGTGAGTGAATTTCGCAAATGGCTCTGAGAAACCCACGAGCAGTAAAAAATGTTTTCAAAACTTTATTAATGAGGCTGTGAAGAAGATTGACATTGAATTTGTGAGATTTTATAAAATACAAATATTTGTAAAGATCATTATAATAAATGTGATAAAATTTTTAATTTCTATAATGCATTTATGAAATAAGGGTCAGTTTTAAGCAACTCTCATTTAGCTAATCATGATTAGTTGAGCTATTTATTTTAATAAAGCCAAGTAAAACTTATCTGGATAATTGGTTTTGTTAAGCTTTTATTTAGTACAAAACAGTTGCTTTTTTTAGTGCAAAACATTTCTGCAACTCAGGTTAAAATTCTTAAAATTTGATTATCTGACCATATATTCATTGCGATTTATCTTGACAGTTATTACAGTATTTAAAATGATTGTTGTATCCTTTAGCCAGCAAATTAATAATTTAAACAGTCTTGGTGTAAGACAGAAAATAAACGGACGTGTGAATTTTTATCACGTTTATGAACACTATTGTTAGTCGTAACTGTCATTCTGTGTTTTACGTATACTTACGAATACTATCGTCAATTATAGTGATTATAACTCTACTAGAACGTATCGAAACTTTCTTAACCTAATATATGTCTCAAATAGGCTTTTTCTTTCTGATTTTTCTCTTCTTTTTTCTTTTTATTTTTTTACCCTATATTTTGTGTGTAAATACCCACCCACATCAGGCGCACACACCATACACACACACACACACACGCATTATTAGCAAATCTGAATGATAAATAATACTTATGTTATTTACAACCTATTTTCCATGTTTCTTGATTATTGAATAAGTCATGGTGTTTCGTATCATATACATTTAAACAATTATACCAAATGGTTATTCTTCTATTTTTACTCTAAAACATTGTAAATAATGTTGTTATAAATAAATATTTCCATTTTAGTCTTACTGTTTATGAATATGAAAAAGTGCGTAAATAACCTAAAAGTTTAAAAGAGCAAATGGTTTTTCCTTTACAGTTATCACCTTCATGACTGTCTTTATGGCAAGTTTATTGAATATATTGTGCTAGTTTGCAGTACTATTGTTACCTAAAATATTGTTTTTATTTATTCGCAACACGTCTTTACACGTAAAGAAGAAAAGATTCGATAGAGAGTTTTAATGTATGGCAACAGTCATTTAATAAATGTATTAAACTGAGATTCAGGTAAAAAATACTTTGATGTAAGTTTTAATGTTTCAAATAACTTTGAGGATTTAAAAAAACATGATAGTTTTTTTTATTTCTTCATTAATTCAATGCTTTTATTTTTTTCGCAGAAGAAAATTATAAACCCTTATGAAGTTTTTCCTCCCAACATTTCAAAGCCCGTTGTTAGTTCTCAATACATGAACATTAATATATGCATACAACAGGCTCGGGAGTACAGAAAAAAAAACCTTCTAAAAATGTCGGAAAAATTGTGTTTTAAGACCATCCAATATAATGAATACATCATTAGGGCTGAAAAATAATGTAGAAAAATAATGCGTTTCGGCTCCCTATTTGCATAGTACAACTACCCTAGTACAAGAGCTCGCGATTAAAAAAAAAATGTTGTTTCTCGAATAGGAAGCATCGACACACTGCTTTGATGGATAATGAAAAATTCTCATTAGCGGAGAATCGATTGTTTTTTCCTCCCTTTATTATTTTTCCTCACTTGACTTAGGCTCTTATTTAACTGTCAACCGTTCCCTTTTTTAGGGTCGCTCATTAGATGTGGGAGATGAAAAATGATAAGCGAGGAAGCAGCAGTTTCCTTTGTTTTTCCAATAATATTCAGCCGATGAGATTATCGGAACTTTTCCGATTTATGAAATTTGTGTTTTTTTTCCCCCTTCTGTTCTTTTATCTCTTGCTCTCTCTTCCCTTTTTATCTACCACTCTTTATTTAATTCTTTTTTTCTGATAATGAAAAATTTTTTTTCCCTCTTCCTGTTGGACGATCGATGAGTGCCTCGTTTGCCCAGGGATTAAGAATTTTCGTAGTTTGAGGTACGGAAATGGTTGTAGTGTAAAAGTTAATGAATAAAATTCACCGCCTGTCTTAGCAACCTCCATCGATTGGCGACAGCCAAATGCGCCATCAAATTGGTTCTTGGCGATTGCAAGGAGCCACTTAGTGCATGTTGAAAAAGAAAATTCCCATTTACACTTTAATCATTTTCTTTTCTCTTCTATTTATTCTGTATTTTATGATGAAAATTAGCGCAAAATCTCTCTTTCTCTCTCTAGGGATATATATGTTACCGTTAAAGTATATAAAGCAGTTATTTCATAGAATACCTAGTTATTCCATGAAATAACTGATCGTGTCCGTTAGAGTTTGTAATATGTTAATATTTTGACACTTTAACTAATTATTCTATGAAATAACAAGGTATTCTATAAATTAACTAATGAGAGACAGTTAAAGTGTAAAATAAACAATTTATATAAAATGAAATAATGACAATTATTTCATTTTAGATAACATGCTAAACAAGTTCTCTATCTATGGCCTGGAATAGTTTATAAATGCAGTAGGGGTGGAAGGTAAATGTATTTGTCGTTGACATTTTGAGAGTATGGCGAAAAAGTATTCTCGTTATTTTATGCTTTAGTATTTTTGCCGTCCTTCAAAAATTAATTTTTATTTGAATTCGAAATTAACATTTTTTTCCCGCTACTTTCCATATTTTTAAACGAAACGTAAATGTACCTTATACTAAAAAGCGAGATATATGATATAGATTATTTTACACTTTAACGGACTGCAAATTGTTATTCCATGAAATAACTAAAACCATGAAATACAAGAGAGTTTTACACTTTAACGTACACGATCAGTTATTTCATGGAATAATTAGGTATTCTATAAAATAACGGATTTCATACTTTAACGGTAACATATACATAAATTAAAAAGATTAGAGGTCCTAGAATGAAAATGCAGCGACTAATAGGACATGGATTTCCATTCTCTTTGATATTGCCTCAATATAAGCTAGGGTTGATTGGAATTGTTAGTTCTGCAAGCTTTGAGCCGCTCTAACAAATAATTATCAGATGTAAGTTGTCACTGGAGATTATTTTTTGAAATCGAGTTAAGCCTAAATACACTTCTTTAGTGAACACTTGGAGGGTTCTCAAGAAACGGGTAAATTGCATCCTAAAGACATTTCGTTAGTATTCCATCATAGAAATAAATTATTTAATGATTGTATAACAGGTCTTGGCTAAATTTTACATCTATTCCAAAGCAGAACTAAGGATTTCGGTAAATCGGCATGCTTTGCACACGTAATCGGCATACTTAGAAGGCAGGATAAAACTTTTACTTATAGATGGTGTTATTTTATTTGGAAAAACGTCACATCTTTGTAACATAGTGTTTTATATTTGCATGAAGATTTCCAAAAAAGAAAGACATATTTTAGTTGATGTTTAGTATAGAAGTCATATTTTTTTTGTTTCCAATTTTGATTGTATAATCATAACATAATTTTAAACAATTTTTAAACACCGAAGACTGAACAAACTAGAAAAAGTAAAATTAAAAATAATCAATTGCGAAATTTTTCTTTTAAAATAAAATTTGTGGCAGTCCCTAAGCCCAACTTCGTGGGCTTAATGGAAAATCGGAATCCGTTTATACTTGTATTTTAGATAATAATAAAATCAATCAAAAATTCTTTTTGTTGTGCCAGATAAATATTATTATTTATTGAACTTTAATGTAACAGTGAAAGTTAAAGACTTTTATTTAAAAGAGAGAAAATTTAGCATAATTATTTTTTTCTTCGCCATTTTCTCTTTCGATGCTTTTTAAAAATTACAGAAAATCGCTTAGAAATCATTATTTATTTCAAGTTAATTCAGTTTAAATAATTTTTAGTAAACAAATTAATTTTTCTTTTAAACTATTTGACAAGGTTCTAAAAAAGAAGAGATAAATATGATAACTTCGTTAATTTCTTAATGTAACTACTCAGGTTGTCAGGAAAAAAGTTATGAAGTGAGCTGTTATTCAACGAAGTTTATTAAATTACTTGCTTGGTTATACAGGTCACAACCTTAATTTATTTTCTTTCATCTAATTATAGCCTCATGACTTCACAAGCTTAAAAAAAAACATGTTTTAATACCATGAGTTTATTTAATTAAGTGCACCTAGGTGACTACTTTACGGCATTATTTTTTAAGAAATGGAGACGATGTCATAAAATGCTGTGTAATTAGCTAAAATATGAAAAATATTTTTTCATATTCATTAAATGCACAAGTTTTCAGCAGAACTGATTTTCAGAACATCAGATATAGTTAATTACCAAAACTTATTAAAACTTTTTCTTCGCATACCTTTCAGAGACTGGTGTAATTATTTGGAGACTGTTTTTTTCCGCTAAAACTTTGCTATACATATTATGAATAAGACAATTTAAAATTATGCTGTGTTTGTTAAGATACACTTTTTCTTTACTAAGATTAAGTTTAATGAGTTAGAAAAATATTTTTTAATTAAATATTTACACGAGTATTAAATAGATTGTAATTTTTACCAATACTTATATTTAAATTCATATGTTTCGTATTTCTGGTTCAAATTTTATCTCATTTGGACCAATAGAATTGAATTTTAGAGGGTTCGATTGGAGAAATTATATTTCTTGTTATCCCTGTATTTAGTTTTAATACTAATTTGGATTAAGAGTATAATTTATACAAGATATGACGTTTTATTCTTTAATGTTCTCATATTTCTCAATGTGTGACATTCATAACCCGAAAAAAAATCTTAAAAAAGTGATTAAACATTCATATCAAAATATTAAACATTTAAGTATAATATCTAATCTTATCACCTCTTTGCAGTATTAACATGCAGTATTCTTACTTTTGATGAGTATTTTTTGTGTTCATCAAAAAATATCTTTGGATAAAAGTTTAGGATTTATTAATTCATTTACGCAATAAAGGATAGCAAATATAATGTGCAATAATTTCTATAGTAAATATTTAGTAATCATCATTTTTTAATCATTGAAATTTTGATTTAATTATGCATTAGTTTAATCTAATCATAGAGGAATTAAACATTTTTACGGAAAACAAAAATTATATATTAGTATCTTAAAGCTGATAATTGTATTTAAGTTAGCATAATTTCTCATTGATTTGTTCCTCTTTGTTCACGCCAATCTGAGCAGTTAGTGACTTTATAATTTAATTCTTTTAAGATTTTAAAACAACATTAATTAAAAATGTTAGATTTTAAAACTATATCAAATGTGTTCAATTTATAGGTTAGTGAGAAAAAGCAAAAATGATGCTCCACAACACTTTTCTGAACTACTTCGCAATTTGATACTTGATTTGAAAGACCATTTCAGGAATTTTTATTTTCGATTAACATGCTTAGTTTTAATAAAGTGTTACTTTAGCAAAACTCAAATGTCTTGAAATATATAACTTAAATATACTTCATCAATAATTACATAAAAGTCCTATTTTAAATATGTTAACAAATAAGAAAATAACAGGAAATCACATGCACAAGCATATTTATAATGAAAATTAAATAAATAAATAAGTAAATTAGTAAGTACCCATACACTGAAAATATTTTTTTTTAATGCGAAAGAGCATTTTAGAAAATAATCTAAACGTGTTTAAAACGGGAAATATTAAAATAGGAACAATCAAAGGATGACATTTTCATTTTGAATTTAAATATCCTTCTAAATACTTTTATACTTTTCATAACTTTCAGTATATTTAGAAACAACGCATTTTAAAAGTATTTCTCATTTTAGAATTTTTTTTAAAAATATTCCCTATAAAACGTTCTAAACTATGTTTCTTTGCTGCTTAAATCTTCTGAAACTCAAAAGAAAAATTCAAAATCGATAGAAGGAAATTATGAGGAAAGCTTTCGAAATCACCATGCGTGCAATCGGATCTAAGAGGAACAACATAGCGCTAGTACTCTGATTAAATCTTAATCGTTATCGCAAACAGTCTTGTTTCAAAGAGAGAAAATTTAAAGAAAAGCTTTTTTTCTCTGGAAGCGCTCTAATTTATTTTCTTATTTCTCGAAATTTCCAATTGAAACTCCTAAAAGAATTTTAATTTGGAAATTTCTGTGATGTGCATTTACTTAAGATAGCCTTATGGTTACTTGTTCATTCTTACTGAGGTTCATTAATTACTGTAAGAGAGTAGGGAGGGATGGAACACTGTTTATTATTCCTTAAGGAGACATTGTTTCTAATTCCTGATTTTTCTATAAATCATTTCATTAATAAATTACTGTGACAAAAATGTGGTTTCCAACACCAAAAACTAATAACTTCTTATATTCCATATAAGTTTTCAGTCTCATTAATTGTAGTCAAGATTCTTTATAATGTTTTGTAGACCTAAGAACATAACTCTTAGAAATTAGCAGTTAAGTGAAGCTTATCAGCAGCATATTTTTAGGAATAATTTATTTTATTTATATGCTGTGTAAAGGGAGGTATGGGACACTTTAAATTAAGGAAGAAAAATAATGAGAAAAAATGAAATTTTATCTTTCCATTTTTCTTGATATTTTAACTTACTTGTGTAACTAATATTCAATAATTACCATTAAATTTATATTTTTAAAAATGCTAAAATGTTTGAATTGTTTTTGAAGTTATCAACATTCTACAAGTAGAAAATAGTTTTTAATAATAGATACTTTCGTTAAAAAATGTCCAATGCCTCCTTACTCTCCCCCATGTAATAAAAATAAAAGGTAAAACATTCTACTGTTGGGGGGAGGGACGTCACCGAGACTCCCACTGGTCTAAGCTGCTACTAGGACCGATCTCTGACGACAAGCACAGGTCACACGACTTTTGGATCCTTTTGACGTCGTAAGTGAAAGTGATCATAAGTTAACATCACATGTAAGCCGCAGAAGTAAATACTGTAATCATTTTATACCAATGTATACAGCATATATGTTACATCCAGTTGTCACTATGTCATATGACAATTCAAAGACGTAAGGTGATTGCTGTATCTTAAATATGAGAAAATACAAAATTGCGTTACTGTAAATAAAGCACAAGCGCCCCGTTTGGGTAATGGTTCCATAAGGGTGTATATATAGTTAAACTTTAATAAATTAAAATTCAGTTCTTTCCTTGAATGTATAATAAATCTTTAAAAATATTTATTGTATTAATACGCTGACTGTGATTAAGATAATTTCGGAGCAAAGTGAACAAAATTGTCCTCAAAGCACAAGGATCTTCTGAAAACCAGAAAATATGTACTTATAATCTGTATACAATGGACAAAAGAGGACTTAATAGGTGATTCAAGAGCCTGTTAAAAAACACGTTTGTGCTTGTAAGAAAAAAAAAACATGTTTGTGCATGACCCTCAATATACCGGGTGATCCAAAAGTCAGGACAAACTTTAAAAATTCATTAAAAAAGAGTAAATAATGATAGAAATTGCGGTTTGCACAAATAGGTTTTGGGTATGATGGGATTTTTTTTAATGACAAGAAAGTTTGTAGTTCCAAATGTTACCGGTAGGTGGCGCTGACATGTACAATGGGAACCAAATTTCCAATTTAAAAAAATTGCAGTTTGCATAGAAAGCATTACTGAGATTTCGATTTTTTTAAAATTGGAAATTTGGTTTCCATTGTGCATGTCAGCGCCACCTACTGGTAACATTTGGAACTACAAACTGTCTTGTCATTAAAAAAAATCCCATCATACCCTAAACCTATTTGTGCAAACCGCAATTTTCTATCATTATTTGCTCTTTTTTAATGAATTTTTAAAGTTTGCCCTGACTTTTGGATCACCCGGTATATATATATATATATATATATATATACTTATGTGTAACAAACAATTAGATTAAGTATTTTAAATTACGTATACACAACCTGGTTCAAATATTAATGCTAAGGATAATTAATTAAAAATAAAGATTTGTAGAGATTTTTTTTTTTTTTTTTTTCAGATTCATAATACGGTATGGATAAATTTAGAATAAGGGCAAAGTTAAATTTCGATATTCAAAAGATGTATTGAGAAATGATGTCTACTGATAATCATAGTTTCAAAAACAGTAGGTAATTCTAAAAAAAGCTTTTAAAGGTTGTTACTTTGCTTAAAAATAAGGAAAAAAATACAGTGTATACATTTTTTTTTTTTTTTCAGATTACATGCTTACTTTCAGTTCCAAAAAATTTACCTTCACTTTATTTCTAGTCTCTGATTTTATTTCTAATTATCGAAGAAAAAAAATTAAATTTTCGTAATACTGAATTCCAGACATTTATAATTGAATAATAAAAATATCGACCTCTAATCTGCACAAGGGTAGTCTTTTAAAAAGAAAAACATAAAATAACATGCACTAATTTTAACTTATTTACAATAATTTACAGTGCAATATTTTTTATTTTGTGGGATAAATTAATTATGTCTGATTATTGACATAAATTTTTCTGTTTGCCACTACTTGGTGATTTTTGAATTCTTGGCGGTGACTTTAGACGAACAGTTTCAGTCTGAAGCAAGCGATCCAAAAGTTACAAAAGGATGGCAAATACTAAAGCTGCTCTCTAATCACAATAATTTTATATATTTAAAAAAGTTTTTAATAAAATTTATACAATTACTAATAACTTTTGAAGCAACATTTGTGTCGTACTAATATATAAAAATATGTATTGTGAAAAAATGTGTAGTTAATTTATTTACTTCACAAATGTGTGTTTAGAAGTGGAACTATATAAATCCACAGAAATAATTCATAAGACTTTTGACATCTAAAAACTCTTTATTTTTGAAATCCTTGTATTTTATTTCACTGGTGTCTGTCTGTTCACTGTATCAAGACTTTTGATAGCATCAGTTATGCTCTAAAATACATCGTTTAAAACCCAAATTTACTCACTTAACTAAATAAATTTTGAACTGAAAAAAATTAATAGGGATACAAAATTTCATTTATTTAACCCTACAATTCATGATATTTTATTTTCTTGAAAAAAGGAAAATACACAAAAGGTGGCAAAATGTGCTGATCGTAAAGTGAAAATGTACCAAAGGGGTCATTGTAGATAGTTTTTACCAAAGTAGTCACTTTACCAGATACAACTGCACAAGTTAATCTGGTGGAAGACACCTATCATGTTTCGCTTTCTAGAGCCAAAATTTGAAGTGATAAGATAATGAAAAAATCTAAAAAAAAAGAAAAAATCTGAAACTATTATAATATTATACTATTATAATTGTAATTATCAATCCCATTTATATTTTACGCTAAAATATGCAGTATATAAAATATAAAATAAAATTTAAAGTTCATTTAAGATATTTCTGAACCATGCTGCGTCTTCCCCCAAGTTTAAGGTGAAGATTACACACACACTTATTTTCATATAGCTTTTGGCTATATGAAAATTTGGCTGTATGAAATGTGAATTTGGCTTTCACAAGATTTTGGCAGCTTCTGCTTGCCATGTGTGTATAACAGAATGCTGAACTTACTTTGTGCTATTAATATTCATATTAAAATAAAACATGCGTTTATAAACTTTAAATATGAGCAACGGAATATTATAAGGACTATACTCAAGTTAAATGCTAACTAAATAAAAAAAATGCTTCGGTTAAAAGCGATAAATTAAGATGAAGTTATACCTACTAGGTATTCATACCTAGAAGTACGATGTGGTGCTACATCGTACCACATCGTACCGTATGTGGTGCGAAGACCCATCGTACCACAGTGTACGATGGGTCTACGGACAATGAGAAAAAGACCCATCACACTTTAGATTATGTTGATGACATATAAAAATATGACAGAACTGCTGATGACCTATAAAAATATTTGCAACAAACTTGTGTCTATCCCCCAACTTGTATTTTCCTCCGAATTCCCTTATATTAATATTAAGAAGAAAACATGAAAAGATAGTTTAAAACATTTAAACTATAAATTTTCAGAACTTTTAAATTAAATTTTATTTAGCAATGAAATACTTATTTTTGCCGAATAATTTTGGCATGTGGTCCCATTTTTTTTTATAACTTTAGTGAGAGAATTTAACTCTGTAATCATTTGTCAACGTAATATATCGTATGACTAATTTAAAATATGTTTCATGAAATAGTTATAATCGTATTATTGTGAAAATATTACAGATATCCACGCTAATGAGTCTGATGATGCTGAATACATAATAATGACTATCACTTCATCAATTCTTACAATTTGCTCTATAATTTCGCATTTTACCTAAACTCCAGCATCAAAGTTTCGCCAATCATTGGGTCATCGATTCATTAAAAAAGATTTGGGGGGAGGGGGAGGGGGGGGCTCTAAGCTCCTCACGCAAGTCACGAGGACGGTCCAGTCTCATCAATTTGTCTCAAGTACCTAAAAATTAATGAAAATGAAGCCTAAGATAAAGGAAAAAGGGGGGACCTTTATTGGGTGGGTACATGTACACCATTTCTCATTTGGGCAAACGAGCGCCATCAAAAATGTCTCCTCCCTGATACTTGCTAATCGCCCCCCTTTTTAAGAGAGATCGTACATCAAATGTCTGATTAAAAATATATGGAATGCCAGGTCCATATCTCATGCGAGGGAATCGTAGGGTTCCAGTCTGGTTAAAAGTTTCATTTATACGAATCAGCGTGATTGGCGAACGAATGTCACTTAACAAGTTCATTGATATTATGAAAAGACTGAAAAAAAAAGTGGACAGCTCCCCTTCCCACACGCTTTCTGGGAAATAAATGGTATAGAATTTTCGATACGTTTTTGTGGATGATTCATAATAATAAGTGTCATGTCCGAAAATAAAAAAGTGATTGGATGGTATTTCTATAGTTATTCTTGTATATAGTATATTGTACTTATAAATTGCTTTTACTTCTTTTTGATCATTTTTGCTGGATGTACTGGTAAAGTTTTGAGTTTCTGACTAAGCCATTAAAATTACAACGCATTTTATAATTACATTGATCCTTTGTATTTTGACAAAGGCACTCGCTTACGTACAAAATATCGTCGCATACATAAAGCTTTAATAATTTTTAATAATTTTGAGGCTCTAACTCCAGCATCAGCTCCAGATTTAATAGGGTCATGTGGGGGAATTATGAGTAAAAAAACAACAACATCTTAATATTTTATAAAGTACGAAATATAAATGATTTAATTTGGAATGAAGTTAGCTTAATTAATTTAGAAATTATTCAAATAATCACTTTACCTAAGATTGAATTATTATTTATCTTATTTAAATTATTGTGTGACCTAGAATTACCCAGTATTTGGACAATTATCGATCACATATGAGCTAAAAGTGGGTCATCCTTTATCTTATAGTAATGCATATCAAAAGTAAATAAATATTCTAAATTATCATTATTTAGTATACAAGCAGCTTTTCATTTATGTGTTGTACTTAAGAAAAAATTTAATTTAAAGAATAAAATTATTTTTGGAGAAAGAATTGGGGAGAAATCAGCGTTGTGTTCCCAGTTCTGAAAAATAATTGGGGACATTTTATAAATTCAATGCTGTTTTCAAAATAGCTTCTATTTACTCTACTAGAGCATTATTAACATTCATAAAATAAAGGAAACATGATTGATTTCTTTTTATATTGGGAATAAATAGCTGTTTTAATTAAAATATTTCCCTAATTGTTGTTTTACATTTTGGGGACAAACTGGAAAACTTCCGAAATTAGGACGTTCGATCACCTCAATCATAATACACAGCAAAATATTTCTGCCCTTAACGTACAGTATGAATTCCTTGTTGCAGCTTCTTAGAATCTTCTAAGGAAGAATTTTTTTCGCAAATTTATTATTGCAGATTCTTAATCTTATTTAATTGTCATTAAACACTTCTTTATCACTAAACAGTTCCAAATTAGCTCGTTTTCCATTTAGGAGACTGTCTATAAGTCAGTTAAAGTCAGTTAAAGTATGTCAGTTAAAGTATAATGTGATATTGCAGTGAAGTGTAACAGTTATGCTAAGTAATAATATTATTTATGCAGAAATAAATTTAAAATACACCTAAAATGTCAAAAAAATATTACTGACCAGGAATTACCCAGTAAATTAGGGGATAAATTGACGCACTTTAAAATAAATTTAAAAAATAATGTACGTATGAAAATCTTAGACCATTTGCAAGTAAAAAATAGCACCAACAAAATTGTTTTTTAAAAAATGTTTCACTGACATGAGTCTGATAAAAAGTCATGATTTTCAGAGAGAATCTTTTTTGAAGATGTTTTTATAGAACTGTAAAAAGTATTTTTTTTTCTTATTTGCTTTATAGTTACATTGCTTTTGAACTTGATATAAGAAAATAGGATGTTTAAGGATGACTTGGCATAATTCAGCTGTTTTGTAAAAAAATGTTTTAATTCTATAATATATATATATATATATATATATGACTATAATGCTCTCAGTGTCAAACTATCTCGTGATAAGTTATATAAATTTACATAATTCTATCTTACAATTTCATGTATTAATGCTGTTGTAATTTATTTTTAATTTTCATTTAATTACCTTATGAAAAACATTACTATAAAAATTATTTACATATAACTGATACTTTTATTTAATACTAATTTTACTTTTTCTAGGTAAATAATTTCTGACAATACTTTTTCTCAGTAATTAAATCCTACTTATTGAAAATCTTTTATATGCAACAATGACTATTATAAGAATATTTAATACTGATTTTGAACTTAATTATTGTGTCTCCACTCATAATTCGCTAAAAACCTTTGAAAGAAGGTACTTAGCAAAGACTTATAAATAGCTTTACTGTATGTAGAATTTTATTCAAATTATTATATGATCTATATTATTAACCAAGAAACACTTTGGAGGAGATTAATATCGAGGTAAAACAGAATCTAGATGAAATCATCCACAAAAAAGGGGATGTAAGTGTCCTAAAAAGTTTTGCCTGAAAACCATTGCGGGCAGATTTCCACATACTGTTTGGATGTTCATTTCGCCTGATTTTTTTCAGTTTGACTGCTATTATAACCCTTTGAGGCGCACCCCTTTCCGAATGCTGTAAAAAGGGCAGCCGTTGGCACAGCCAGCAGCGTTAAAAAAGATTTTCTAGATCTGTGCCCCGCGATAAACGTTTAGATCGTCCGCCATCTTGCTAGTAGTTAAGTCGAGCGATGGCAACGGCTGCCCTTTTTACAGCAGTGGACAATCTATACAGCTGTTCTCGCATTCTTCCATTTTTCAGCAGATGTCAGTGCTGTTAAAAAGAATCGTGACATTTTTTTACGGGAAATGACGAGATAAAAAGTAAAGGATTCTCGTGGAGCTCTGTCACCCGCAACTATTTTTATAGAAATCCAATCTATTTTTCGTGACTGGCAACAGTCAAAACGTCAGAGTTGGGTGTTCCCAGAGCGGGAACACTGCGCGTTAAAGGGTTTTAATGTAGGGGTTGATGTTTTTATGGAACTTCTCCCGTTTTACACAGCTGTGTGCTATGTCAGAACTGCCATCTAGGATGAAGTAGTGGGCAAGTTAATAGCCTTAAGACAATCACTAGCTATCCATCACAAATTTAAAAAAAGCAGTCCTTTTTTCACATTCTGGAGCAGCCATCTAATAATTTATCTCTGTTGAACTCTCACTGACACATGAAATTTACCTGTGCCAAGGTATCTTGACAACTCTTTCCCTAGAAGGAAAGAAAGGTTCTTCTATGATTGCCTGGACATTGCGGTCTTCGGGGTGATGAAAATGCAGACGTTCTTGAAAAAAGAGGTACTAACTTGCTAGATTATCTAAATACAGCTATTTCTTACAGGAAAATTAAACTGTTTCTAAAAAATTGTCAGTTTATTCTTAACTTTGGCGTGCTTCCGAATCCCATGGCCCTTGACTGCAAATGCGGAGATATGCAGCACAAACCTTGGCCTCAAGTGGTATTTTGCGCCAATGTTTAGTTAGTTAAAAAATTTATTAAATTTAAGTATTCGAGACATCTTCAGACTCTTACATCCTTTAAAAGTTCGAGGAGAGTAAGCCCATTTTACCTGATAAATCTCTTATATCTGATAAACAGGATGAGGTGCAGTTTTCGCTTGTCTACCGGACAACCCATTTGTAGAGCAAAGGCATTTCAACCGAGCCTATTTGTCCACTGTGCGGTTCTAGAGAAACAGTGAAAAAAAGACTTACACGCGATACTGGAAATACACGCATACTGAAATACACGCATACTGAAATACACGCATGTCTGGAAAAAAACTCTGAAAACTTATCGCGATACTGGAAAACAAGACTCAAGTTCTTGGGCAATGACTTCTGTCTTTTGTTTTATCTTGCTGAGTTGTCCTTTTGTAACCTTTTTGCCTATCCATTGGAAATAGATACATATATTATTTGCAATATATCGCTTAAATATAGTTCCCTAATTGAAGCTTTCGATGCACGGAAACCTAATATCATAACCATTTTGAAAGTTACATAAAAAATAGTTTTTAGCAAACAGTGTTCACATTTATTTTCAAAAAGGGATGGGCATAGTTATTAAAAAGGGTAATTGCTGTTGATTAAAATTGAAAATTTCCCGACCTTCCTCTGAAAAAGTGCAAGATTTATATTCAATTTCTATAAAGGGCAGGGCGGAATAACACTAAAGGAAAAAGTCAAAGCGCATTGGCTTGAATAGAAAGGCGTGCAGGGTGTAACGATCTTTGAAACGCGTTAAATGTGATCAATGAGTCGAACAAATAAATTATAAAACTTAAATTAACTAATGGTTGTTTGTATTCAACAAACTATTACTATATAATTTGTTGACGAATCATCCAACAATTATGCTGTGATCTGTGAACAATCATGTAGTAAGCCGTTAATCTCTATAAGCGAATAATATTATCTACGACTCAATTAACACCTGTTTTTGTCATCAGTAATAAAGAATTCTTTCGTGAACAAATGAAATCTGTAAATAATTATGTAGTAAACCGTTACATACTGTATTGAATAATCCCTTCTACACAAAAATTAACATCTGTTTGTCTTCGAGGCATCAATAACAACAGCAACAACAAAATCTTCTTTCAGAAACTTCTTAATTTAACATTCTATAGCCTGAGATATTCTAATCTATTTTTATTCGTCAAATTTCACAAATCTCCTTCCAAATTTAGAAGATATACAATAGGATGATGTAATAATTTACATTGAAGTAGAAAGTATTTTTCTTAAATATAGAAAATCATGCATGATAATTTAATAAATAATAATAAAAAGTAAATACAAGAGGTAATTATAAATTTCGTATTAAAAGATACATAATAAAGGCTACATTAATTTCTTATTAATTTTGATTTTAAGGGTTACTTAATATCATACCACTAGATTGCTAATACAATGTAACATTTAATGTAATTAAATAACATTGTAATCATATATTACTACCTTTTTAATGTTTAATTAAGTTTATTATAAAAGAGGATTTGTAATTTCGTCTTCACTCTTTTTAGTAATTCATTCCCACCAGTTTTTTTACACACTGGTGATGAATCACTTTGTTTATAATAATTGCAATACTTATATAAAAAGATTATGCCTACAAAATCATGGTATAGTAAATTTTTTCAGCTTCAAGAAATTAGAAAACTCGTATTTATTTCGAGAAAGAGTTAAAAAAAGGTTTTTCTACTCTAAAACGCTACAGTGATAGCATTAGGTAATCATTAATATTGTTAATATGCATCTCAATGTATTCCCTATTAAATGCCCTTCTGCTCTAGATATCAATAAAATTCAGTGCTATCAAAGCTATATGCAGTCTACCACCTTCAATAATTGTTCGAAAATTTATTTAATGTTAAAAGAAAATAATTTTAATAGTTTTATTAATTTTCTTTCGAGTTGACGGAAATCTCTGCATCGTAACAGCATCAGTGAGCATTTTTTTCTTTAAAATATCAAGAGTAATAGCTTGGTATTTTTTCAAAATTTTAATGTCCTTATACTTTTTATTTTCTATTGGCAGTGTGCATAGCTAATATGATTTATAATTATAGTTTTATATCTATGATTTCAGCATTAAAAAAAGATTAACCTCAATACCTGTTTTATGATGTTTGCGTTTTTGTTAATGGCAAAGAAGCATCAGGATTACAAGAATTGACTTTATTTTGAAATTTATTTCTTTCATAGAAAATACGTACATTGTAGAATACCCCAAAAATTTGAAGGCGAAAGTTACACTGTTAAAATTTTAGGACAAATTACACAAAAAAAAATTTTTAAGCTTTATAAAATATTACACGCTTATTCACGTTATTGTACCCTTTAATTGTGTTCATCCAGAAACGAAGGTCCCATTCTTCGCCAAATTCTTTAAAAACGCGTATTACTTCTCGAGCTTTAGATGAATATAGCTAGATTCATCCAACTGGTAAGCTTATCAATAAGAGGCATGCTTTAATATACAATATCCGTTCTTTGAAATTTGGTGTGTGTGCGTGGGGGGGGGGGTTGTGAACTGCCCAAATCTCCTTACCTATAGACTTTTGTTTCCAGTACACGGTCAAATTGAACATTTATTTTCTGTAGACTTTCATGTATTATTTTTGCTTCAATTTGACCCCCCCCGAAACTGTAAATGTTTTAGTTTTGCTATTGTAGTCCTTATCGTATTGGATGCTATTTTGTAAACATTCTATATATGTAAATGAGTAAGAAATTTTGATTAAATAGTCGATAATTTTAACAAATGTTTTTCATAAACATATCCCTATGCATTTTTTTAAAAATGGAACTAAACTACCATTCTAAAAATATCTTAAAATATAAATATACAATTTTAAACATAGTTAATATTTAAGTTATGAAAATTGTAATTCTCTCCTCATGAAAACTTATTCAAAAGCATAAAAAGTTAATAAAGAGGAAAAAACATAAATATTTATTAACAAGTTTCCAATTTTTCCAAAAGGTAAATTAATTTTGTGTTAAAGGAAGGGAAATACTACAATATTTAGTTTAAATGTTTAAGAATAAAGATTTTTAAATATTACAATATGTATACACATAAATCGAAATATATTCAGTTCAAATAAAACGAACAGAGTAATTTTTTAAGCAATATTTTGTCATTAGGATGATAACAATGATTATGACGATATCATTGATTAAAGTTGGCAAAGAAGTGATTATTTTAATTTTAAACTAAAGAAACATGAAAATTCAAAATGAAGGACAATGAATTAATCGGTATGCCTCACAATTAAGTAAATTTTGGATTAGCATTTTACATACCTTGATTAGAAAGATTTCACCGTTTTGTTTTGACATTTAAAGTCACGTACCTTTGCGATTAAAATAATAATAATTAAAATTATTCAAAAATATGCTTATCAAAATTTGAGTCGATATTAATATTTTAAGTCGTTACTTTAAAAATTCGCAATATCCTGAATTACTATTTTAAGAATGAATGCTAATTTCTTAAAAGCTTACACGCATATTAAAGCATTTTCAATAAATTCGAACATATTCATGATTCGAAAATGCATAAAGTATTATAAAATGTAATTTACCTTAATTATAAGTTTTTCATAAATACATAATGTTACAACACATTCCACACGAAAAAGGGAAATAATCTCAATATTTATTTCAAAACACTTTTTTCAATACTTTATGAAATGATTCTGAAATTTTAAATTTGTAAAATAATACTGACGTGATAGTTTCAGTTTTATTAATCATTTACACAGTATTTTAATTTGGAAATTAAATGTAAGACAATTATTTTTAGCAACTCGTTTAATTTTTCTTTTTGTAGACTTTAACACTGTTTCTTCGTAAAAACAACAACAAACAAAAAACAACAACAACAACAACAACAACAACAACAAAAAAAAAACAACAACAACAAAAAAAAAAAACAACAACAAAAAAAAAAAAAAAAAAAAAGAACGCAGGGGATCAAATTGTGTGTGTGTGAAAAATTACATATTAAAATTTAAAGCTTCAATTATCTATTACCACATTATTATCTTGCATTCGCTGTAAAATTTTCATTTTCTTTACTATGTTTACGAAATGCTTAGGACAATAACTGATTTTATCAACCATGTACGAGTATTCTTTGAAGATGCTTTATGAATTTTCCTTGCCTGTGAAATGTAAACAGCGGTTTTCTTTTAATGATATTAACTGATATTTTTCAGTCTCAAATAAGAATTTTCAATTTCAGTCAAGTCCACACTTTTGCAGACATAAACTTTTAGTCTTGTAAGAGGCAAATGTAAACTATATTAATTCACTTAATAGCTGTATTGCTTTAATGAATCAATTTGTATGATTAAACAAATTTCCTTTGTAGATGTTTTCTTCTCAATAAAAAAAATTTCTGTATAGCTTGAGCAGCATTTTTCAGTTCTTTTCAGATTTATATGCTTATATTAATTAAATTATAGTACTATATTATGACAGTAATTTTTTTTATATATAATTAGACGTAATTAACGTTTACACTCAAACACATTATATAATTTTAAGGAATTTGAGCTTTTCTTTGTAAAATTATTTTTTCTGCATAAAGAACTTTAATCGACCGAATTATAAATAGCGCTTATTGTTTTACAAATTATAAAAGTTTTCTTTTTAAAGGTTTATTAACACAAGCATGAATTTAGTGTTTGTTATGTCTTGTTGAATTTTATTTCCTTTTAGACGTTTCGTTTTAGTTCGATGAAATATAATTCGAATAAAAAGGGAAATTTTTGAATACCCACATCATTTGAAAACATTTCATGAACCTTTCATTGCCTGTAAAACTACTTTCTCTGCCTGAAGAGTTACAGTGTAGTGAATTGTGAATTACGATTCTTTTGGGGCAAGCCATGTCAGAAGATGAAGTTTTATATTAAAAGCAAAAAATTTGATATATCTAGATTTCTTGTTTTTTTTTCATTAAGGTTAAGTATACTGTAAAATCTAGGTATAACGAATTTCGAGGGACCTAAGGCCAAATTCGTTCTTCTGGAAAACCGTTGAAAAAATATCTTAGTGACTGAATGTGTATGATTCCCCTTTGATAGAAATATTCTGTTAATTAATCTCAAATATTGTCAAACTACAGTTCGTTATAATAGGATTTTAACAGATTTTTATAAATGCGGTTACTTTTAGTCAATATTAATCATTTATATAATATATAGCTTCTCACACATCCTTTAAAGATATATCACGAACAGTACTTCTTCTTTGCCTGTAAAACGACTTTATCTGCATGCAGAAGTACGATGCAGTGAAATGTAAAGAGACAAATTTTCTATGAATTGATAGCAAATGCCATTTTTGAGCCAAGAAAAAAAAAGTCTTGCAGTTTTCTTATACTTGCGCAATAACTGAGGAAGACACGTTACATTGGGAAAATCATAAAAATCTGCATACAGTTCGGATAAGCAATTAATTATTAGCTGCTCGATCAATTAATTGCTTTGTTTGCTGCTCGAATTGTTAGCTGTTTAGATTAAAAAAATAAATCTAAACAGCTTATGAGGGCAACTTTGACGTCACAGGGAAATTTGTTATATTATTCATAATCATTTATATAATATATAATTTTTAATATTTTGATTATTTTTTATAACTACGTATATGTTTTAAATTGTACGCATTACTTTCTTTTCTATTCAAATATTTTTCTATTCAAATTTCTTTTCTATTCAAACCTTCTCATCTTTTCTATTCAAATATTTTCAGGTTAAGCGAGGTGATCTAAATTAAATCCTATCATGGTACACACTGTATCACGGTATCACACTGTACTGGTGTTGATAGCATTACATATGATTTAAATTCGAAATTCATGCTGAAACATTATGCCAAAATTTTAACAAAAATTACTTAATTAATTACAATTTTTATTTTTGTATGTTATTTACGTTTGGCTTTATTTTTACGTCTTTAGTTATTACAACTTAGCTAATTTTAAAGAGAATATTACGATTTTAGGATATAAAAATGTTTCAAAAATTATTTTAAAACAATTGTGAAAAGCTAAGCATTTTCAAAAATGATTTTTTAATTAAATAAGGAAATATCTAAATTCGCTTATACAGCAAATCCTTAAACGAAACATGTGCAGTAGTTTGGTTTATACAGTGCAATGGAAGTACGGAAATCATCTTTTGGAGAAAAATGTACTTTAATTTCAAAGTATTTTAGTCTCATATATTTGTGTATTTTCCGTTACTCCCTGGAGCGCTTAAACCGAATTAATTAATTAATTAATATTGCCTTTTTAAAAGTTTACAAAATGACTCTTTTAACGACGCAATTTCTTTACCACGTATTTGGATTGTTGCATTAGTTATATTCTTTTTATTATTTCTCTTTAATTTTAAGGTGTCTGATTTTATCTAGATATAAAAAGTTTAAAAACTTACAAAGAAGGCAATCAAACGCCATTAGTTGCTTGTATCATAAGAAGAAATTTACATCCTTAAACATTTATTTATTTATTTGCGCGTGCGCCTCGCGTGATACTAAGACGTGCACAAAAATGCAAGTATCCAAATATGATCAGCACACCATTTTTTCAGTAATTTTTTCCTATTGATTAAAAAAAACTATTGATGAAAAAAAAAAAAAAACAAATTGAGAAGTAGGGAACTACATAAGGTAACACACAATTTCTTTTGTAGACACTCGTAAAATATTTTATTTTTTTTCTTTAAATAAATATAATTATAAAATAATTAAAAGATAGCAAAATATATTTTTCAGAAAAAAACTTTAAGTGTGCACAGTAATTGTCTTTTAATGAGTAAAAATTTTGCTGTTACGTGCAGGAATTTTAACTACTTTGTAATAGGCAAGATAATTTTCTCAAAGTCTTTATTAAATGGAAGGAGAAAAAAACCTCTAGAGAGATAGCATTCAAATTACTCCAAAAATTACTCAGGAAAGAAACCATTTTAAAAATACTTCTCGGCTTTTTATGATCATTACTCTCGTAATTTGCTCCAAATTAAAAAAAATTCATAATTTTTAATAGAATTTATGATTTGATGGGGAAAAAAAAGTTAAAAATGCATTAAGCTCAATTTGGGAAACTAAATTGGGACTTAGAATCATTATTAATACTTCTCTACATATATAAAATTCTTATTACGAGAAATAATTGACTCATTACAGGAAAGTGACAGTTTTAAGCGATGTCCATGTCCAAAAACTTGGAACAGAGGCACGAAAATGTGATTATGCGCAAAGAACTTTCCAGAGTAGAACAATTTGGAATAATTATGGAAGAAGGTGCCGAGGAAAAACTGTCATAATTCTTGCCTATATTTTTTTAATTCAGCGAATGAATTCTTTTACAAAAAAGAGTAAAGACCTAAATTAGATTTTTAAAAATAGAAATATATATCGAATGAAAGTTATTCAACTCATTATTTTTAAGTGTCATACTTCTTATAGAACGGTTTTTAGCAAAGGAATATTTTTTAAATCAAGCAACAATTTTTTGATGTGTTCTATTTTTATAATTTATCCAACAAAATTAATGAAAAGAAGAAGCAAGGCACATATTACATCTTACACATTACAGTCTCTTTTTAAATATTATTTTTTGATAGGTTTATGAATTTCATGGTTATGAATATGCTAATGAACTAAAGAATCTAGGTGCAATGCAATGCACAAGTATTATTCTTATATGTTATTCTAGTTAACAAAAAGGAATAAAGTAATTATATAGTCATTTAAAAAGTTTGATGCGGATACTGGTGATAGTTTTGTACACCCTCCAAAAAAAGTATTCGAGCAAGAGAGAAATTTCCTACGTTGGTTTCGTATATTAAAAATTATTTATCATGGAATATGAATTAGGCTATGTATAAATATGACTTTCCATATTTCTATCCAGTTACGCGTTTTTCAAAAACTCAATTATTATTCGCAAATCTAAAATAGGAAATTTCTCTCTTGCTCGAATACTTTTTTTGGAGGGTGTACATTTATTATATGACAAACATTTTTAATGTAACATTCAATATTTTTGACAATGTGTATTTTTGATAAGGTTTAGTAATATATATTTATTTTATTTCTATTAAAACAGATGAACAACTGTGTAATGTTTTTTAAAGTATGATAAGACAACAAGATGTTTCAAATTTTTTAAATACAAAACTTAAACTTTCTACGAATAATTATTTTTGAGATACTGCGAAACGAATCAAAATGAAATCAGGAATAGTCAAAGTAGATTAACTATACAAACGTACGCATTTACATACATTCACATGTACATAAGCACGGTCGTTACGTAGAAACATGTCATAATTGACTTAGGCATGGCCAAAATGGATATTTTCCTCTAAATCTGAATATTGTAATTTTTTCGGAATCACGACAATTTTTTACTTCGAGCACGGAAGTAGTAAGAGATATTTTTAAATCAATGGTTAAATGTTTTTAGTACTCTACAAAATATTGCTGATGTTTTATAAACGTACTTACATTGTATTTCCTTCTGATATTTTTCTTTTTTTAGCTAAATAAAATGTTTATACAATGTGAATGGTCTTGCATATTTATTAAATACACAATTTTAAAATGTGAATTTTCAAGATTGTAAAGATTAAAAATATTATATAAATAATTATGGATTATTTGGTTTAAATAATATTACACACATAATATTGGAAATTTCTATTTTTTCCATATTTTATGTGTTGTCATGGTGACGACACCAGTAATCGACACTAAGAAAAAAAGTTTGGCTCCAGAGATTGACACTTCTAATTTTGATTATTTTGTGATTCAAATTTAAGAAAGGAGTGGAAAAACGTGGTCATTTATTTTTAATGCAACGACGCAAAAATGTCTGAAGCAAATGAAATGAAATTTGGTGACATTATCAGGAGGCAGTCACTCAACTTAATCTATATGCATTTTATAATCATAGGCAAAGTTTTAAAATTTTTGTTTAGGTTTTGAAATGGTGCTAAAATTGTTTAGAACTCCGTTAAATATTTGTTCGCTCATCATATAACGAGGACTAATGAGAATTAAATGAATTTTAGTGGCATGAGGTGAACACTCAACTTAAACTATAGGCAGCGAATTCTTTGGTTTATTTAAAAAGTTTTATTGAAGAGATTTTTTGAAAATCTTTTTGCGATGCGCCAATTTTTGTTCACGCATCACATAAGAAAGGCTGAAGTGAATTAAATGAATCTGATGTCGTAATAGATGAGCATACAACTTTACACTATAGCTGTAGAATTTTTTGAAAATTTGGATCAGATTTGGAGATTTATTTGCAAAAATTTATTCAAAATGTGTAAATATTTGCATTTTTATCACACATAAACCACTGAAGAGAATGAAATGAAATTTAGAATCTTCATAGATGGTTACTTAAATTATAAGCTCCAAAGTACTTCAAAATTTTTATAGATTTTAAGATTTTGTAAAAGTTGGGAAAATGGAATAATATGAAATTTGAAATCAAATTATGTGCCACTATTATTATGTAAACTATTGATGTCAAGATTGTTTTAAATATTTCATAAACTTTTAGATTTTGTGAAAATCGTGTAAATATTTACTCTCGCAACCATCAAAAATGACTTTAGAAAATACAGTGAAATTTAGTAACATAATGATCACTAGATGCCTGATTTTTTAAAAATGAAAATGAATTTTTAAACTGTAAAAATTTCATTTTTCTACTTAATCTCTTTAAGACGTCTGTAGTTAATATTTCAGTTAGCTATTTAATTAAAAAAATAAATATACAAATCATTTGTCTTTTCAGAGTCTGTAGAGCTTTTCAAGATTTGAAATTTATGTGAAGTTTTCTGGAGACATAATATTAAAATATCTGTAGTGAATCAAAGAAAATTTAGTTAGAGGCGGGGAATGACCTGTTGGGCATTAAAAGCTCTTTCCACTAAAAAAAAAGTTAATTTTGAAAACAAAATGTTTTCTCTGTTGAAAATTTCACTGAGCATTTAGTTATTCACTAACCTGTAGTCTTTTAACAGTACACAGAAGTCATGACTTTTATTTCTATACTTTTGCCAACATCCATTTTCCATTCTTTGAACTCCTACAATGCCGGGGAAAACTTAGGCTTTTTGGAAATCTGCATTATATACTAACAGCTCAGCGACGGATACTTCAACTAATTATCTGATACAATTCAATTTAAATTAATTTGTAAAAGGAAATAAGCTTTAAATAGAAACAGGTTGATAATGAACTTATCTTAGCATCGAGCCAGCTACTCAGAGTCAGAATATTTTTAGAACTAAGTTTAAAATCTAAATTTTTGATACATAGAGCGAGGTACATGTATACATAGGAAAACAGCTGCAAAAATTTAAGATTAATGTTTGAAATGGTACCAGATAGCACCACTTTATAAAAATTTTGGAATAAAATCTCATTATTATAAATTATTTCGTAACTTCTCATTTGTGTATCAAGCGCATTTTACTAAAGGGACTTTTCTTTGTACAAAGTCACATGAATGTTTACAAACATAGGCGTACCCACGGAGGGGGCTAAAGGCCCCCTAAACCTGGAGAGCTAGATGCGAAATTTTTTTTAAATTGAAAATTGACACGTCATGAATTAATATACTTTATTTAAAAAAATTGCCTTCAAATTATTTCTAATTATTTGTGGGGAGATTAATTAAAAGTGTGGGATGTTGGTTTTTAAATAAATACTTACAGTTAATGTATGAAATAAAGTCAGACTTGGGTAAAACATCACTGAAAATATTGGATAATTATTTATGACTCTATAACGAGTTACGTTGATAGTGGACTTGTGTTCTATGGGCAAGTGGTAATGAATATTTTTAAGTTATAAAAGAGTTATAACTATAATCGAGATCACTATGACCGAGTTCAATGGTATGGAACCCCCTCCCCCAAACCAAAATCTTTGGTGTACCACTGTAACAAAGTGTCACTTTTGAAAATAAAAGAGAGCATTTTTCCTGCCATATTTTTTTTATCAACTTGCCCATAGATCAGCCTGTATAGATATTAAGAATGGTGCAGTAACTAGTAAAATGTTTTTCTTCTCACACTGCACCAAGTGACCTTTATTCAGAATCTTTCGAGTAAAATCCATTAGTAAACAATCATTTGCTTGTCGGAAAATGACACAAGAATGCTTCAGATTCTGCAATGCCTTTGCCAGAAAACTATAGCAATGATATCAGCATAATCCAAACATAGGGTAGAGTTTTAAACACTTAATTTATTTTATTTATTTATTTATTGAAATTGAGAAAATGTTTGTTCTAAGCCTGAAAAATTGGTAATGGAGTAAAATGAAATTTGAAATTAAATTATGTGGCAAATTAATGTAAACTATTGATGTCAAAATTCTTTTAAATATTTCATAAACTTTTAGATTTTGTGAAAATCGTGTAAATGCTTCTTCTCGCAACCATCAAAAATAACTGTAGAAAATAGAATTAAATTTAGTCACATAATGATCAGTAACGTCAAAAATTACAGGTGCCTGATTTTTTTTTTTAATTAAAATGAATTTTTAAGCTGTGAAAATTTCATTTTTCGATTTAATGGAATCTCTTTAAGACGTCTGTAACTAGAAAATGTTTTTCTTCTCTCACTGTGCAAAGCGACCTTTATTCAGAATCGTGGCAAAATTGATGTAAACTATTGATGTCAAAATTGTAGGATGAAATTTAAAATTGTAGAATGAATGAAATTGTATTATTAAATTGTAGAATGAAATTTAGTCACATAATGATAGTAGAACTATTATTGAACTTTTATTGATAGTAGAACTATCAATGATAGTGACTTAGTAGTCACATAATGACGTAGAACTATTATTAAATTGTAGAATGAAATTTAGTCACGTAATTATCAGTAACGACAAAAAGAACATGTGCCTGATTTTTTAAAATTAAAATGAATTTTTAAGCTGTAAAAATTTCATTTTTTGATTTAATGGAATCTCTTTAAGACGTCTGTAACTAGTAAAATGTTTTTCTTCTCTCACTATACCAAGCGACCTTTATTCAGAATATGTGGCAAATTAATGTTAACTATTGATGTCAAAATTGTTTTAAATATTTCATAAACTAGTAAAATGTATTTCTTCTCCCACTGTACCAATCGATCTTTATTCAGAATCTTTCCAGTAAAATGCATAAGTAAACAATCACATCTGCTTGTCCGAAAATGACACAACAGTACTTCAGATTCTGCAATGTCTTTGCCAGAAAACTATAACAATGTTATAAGCATAATCCAAACATAGGCTAGAATTTCAAGCATTTACTTTTATTTGAGGGGGAGGTGGGGGGGGGCGTGGAAGAAAAAGAATCAGAACTGAACGTCCAAGCATAAAAAAAAGAAAGTATTGAAAAGTTAAAGCGCTTAAAAATATACATATAACCCTTTCAACAGCAAACATTTCCTTCGAAAAGTTGGAGAAGATACTGAGTGGGAAAAGAAAAGAGGAGGAAATAAAAAAAATAGAGCCATAAAAAAGTCTAGAGTTTCCTAAAAAAAAAAGTGTGGGAAGGAATAAAAAAGTTTTTAGTGGATGCATAACATGGTTGACAACCAAGTACCCGTGTGACGGATCTATTGGGGGGAGCTTCCTAACTCGGTATGCAAATGACGGAATTCGACTTGGACGCGTGCCTCTCTCTCTGAGGGACCTGGCACAAAAGGGGGCCTCCCCCCCCCTCAAAAGACCGGAAGTGGCAACAACTAAAGGGTTACATGCCCCCGCCTTTAAATCAAGTGCCATGTAAAGAAGGAAGAAAATAAAAAAAAAAGAGAGAAGAAGGCTAAAATGTCTGCAACCCGAAGTACTTTGTTCGGAAGAGAAATGAAGTGAAGAGTCAGGAAAAAGAGAAATGGACCATTATGATACGGAAGAAACTCTTCTTCCTCACATGGACTTTGCCGGGGGAGTATGAGAAAAAAAAAGGGGGGGGGGGGTTATTCCTAGGATCATTGCGCTTCGCAAATGCGTGGGAAGCACTGATTGCGCACGGCGCCATCTATCGTAAGGGAAAGGTATTTATGGTTAAAACGAGACTGAAAATGTTATTGTCATTATTTTTACTGTGGTACGATTAACCTTACAATGCATGATTTTTTTTTTTAAATAGGCTGAAAAAAAAAATGTAACTTCATTTAGACTTACTTATACTAGGAAAATATTTAAAAAGAAAATTCAGCTGTAGTTATCCATAAAAATCACGGAAAAAGTTCATATTCGAAAAATTAAAATGTCCAGCCTACAGCTCTCATAAAACAAAAGAAAGTAATGTAGCCTAATTCTACTTCGTTGAGTCCTACACTTCTATTTTTTAATAGTTTTGCATTTATTTTCATTTAGCAATAAAAATGACAAGAAATCTAAAATTAGACAAAATTTGGTTCAGCGAACCGGATTCACACGCTACGAATTCATGATTGTTTCGCAAAAAAATAATGCTGCCATACATTTTTAAGAACTAAAACTTGTTCCCATAAGGTCTTATATTCATTTTAAATGCATATTTTAGAGAAAAACTATAACATTTTATTTTTATTAAGGAAAAATGCGAGTGCAGCCCATTGGCTACAGAAAGCACTGTACAGTTAAAAGCTCTTTTGGTATTTTACCAAATCCCTATTTCTAATTAAGCTCATAAGAGATGAATCTCGGAGCTACCAAGAGCAATCTAATATTACGTAAATCTACTTTTACAAAGTAGTAAGCAAAGTAGTAGTTGTTTATTCTTTATAATAATATCGATATGATAATTAAATTAAATGTTAACCAAATAATTGGCATTGTTATTAAACTTTTACTTTTTAAAAGAATAACTTATCCGAGTACTTGAAAGCAATCTTAACATTTTTATAAATTTTGTCTGCTTAGAGGAGTGAAATATCAAATCACTTTTACCAGCGAAAACTCAATGAAATAAGAATTTTAAAAGTGATTAGCAGAGACACTATTATAGTCTGGTCAACGAAATTTTGGGAAGTTAATAAATAATTCAGTGGCATCATTTTAGAAATACTAATCGTGCGATCTTCAAAGTCGAACACAAAGACGCAACACTCCACATGCAAGCATAATCTCCGCTGTTGCGCTTTTACAATAAAAGTAACAAGTTAAATATGTACAGTTCACATGAATTTAAATTACGGTAATTTCTTAAATCCAAATTTATGCTAGATATTTTTATGGTTCTTTAAAAATTTGCCGAGGGCAGAATATGCAGCTTAAGTGTAGATTTTTTATTCGAATCTATCGGCACTTTATGCAAAATATTGGTTAGTAATTCAAGCACTTTATTTTACTTAAAGTTGTGCACTAAAAATCTAAATTTTAAGCCTGAATATTTTTTGAAATTTATGTAAACATTGTAGCACTTATTGTATTTATCAGATTTTTAATCTTAATAATCACAAAAATAAACAAACTATTTTTAATTTTTTTTAACTAAAAGGTTGCGTGCTGTTTACATTCATTTAATTTCAAGATATGTTTCAATGCAACCAATGCAACTTCCTCCGATAAAAATTAAAATGTAAATTACAAATTAACATTTGCTGCAATTTAGTATTATTTGCAATTGAAAAAGATTTTTTTTACGACGGAAGTCAGCAAACAGAATTAAGCGCCACCAACAGTGGTAACTAAAAATAATTTTCACTCTTTTGAATGATGAAATAAGTAAGTTATTTCGTAAAGCAATTTTAAATTTATAGGTAAATAAGAAAGTTCGGTGAACTTATAAATTGCAAAAATATCTGAAGATTTATATGTATAATTAATGTAGTTTTACAATTTTAAATATTCTAAATAATATTTTTATGATCTAAAGGCACATCATAAAGAGTCTGTTCTGCTATAGATTCAGATAGATAAAAATAAATAAATGCAATCAAGAATTATCAAAAAATAGGAAATATATATGCGTAAAATTATTTAAAGTTGGTACAGCTATTTTAAAAGACAAATGAAAATTTAATTATGTTAAAGGAAATATGAATTTTGAGTAACAATTAAATTTAAAGTTCTCTAAGACGCATTAATTTTCTGGTGAGGAAATGAATTCTTATATACAGCTTATTAGAAAATATTTAAAAGATATCATGAAATTTCACATTCTTTAATGTGGCAATTCACAAAAAATTCATATGTTATGATATTCGATTATGAAATGAAAAATAAGATATTAAATTAAAAGGAAATCGAGGAAAATTTGACACTTTTAAACAGCATTAAAAACATTTTAAAAATTTCGCTTTAAGGTTTCTAAAAAACTTTGTAAACAACACATATCCATTTTAAATTTCTCAGTTCGTTTCAAATAGCACAAAGGGTCCATTCTTAATCAACTGCAAAATATTCCAACCTACACACAGACAGGAGGAATTTTTTATGAAAATTAATGTATAATTAAATACAAAATTTTAAATTTGCATTTGAAAGAAATTTAAATTTTAAAGCGCTTATGACCAACTAATAAGAATATTATATTTTCCGACTAGTCACATTTTAAGAAATAGAACACCGTCTACAAATTATTAAGGCTTACTTAAAGTGAAATAATTCAAGAAATTAAAAATAAATATAGTGCAATGATATTTCTAAACAATAAAACACAACAGTTAGTTTTAGGCATTTTTCTACAATTTTTATTAGCTTTTACAGAATGATTTATTTACAATGATTCATAGCAGGATTTTTATAGCGGTGATTTTGTAAAATTAATTTAAACATTTTAATAGGTAGATAATCGGAAAAAGTTATTCAGAACCTTTCATTTTTTAAGATAGTGGTATTACAATAAGATAGATCGTCAATTAATTCACAACACAATGCAAACATATCTAAGAGGAGTTGGTTGCTCAAACGTGAATTGGCATTACATAGGATTGCATGTCATCATCATGTGTGCTATTTGAATATGACTCAGAAAAGTTGTTGAAGTATTAGTGAAGTTTTCGACCATGGTTTTTGAATAATTAATAATTTTTAAGAAAGATTCAACACATGCTGTACACGCGCACACACAGTCTTTCTATTGAGGTTCTGGCTACTGACTATAGGCTTGACCGCTGCGAGGGCTCTAGACTGACCATTTCAATATGCAGGTGCCAAATAGGCAGGCTAAATTTCTCTTCTACGAGTGGTCTCGTAATTTTCAATGAATTCCAGTTGAGGAACCTAGAACCTGGAAAGTCACCTCCTAAGATATTGTTCACACATGAATAACAGTGAACCAGTTTACGTGAACCAGTTCCTGCCATACACGGTTGCACAGTAGTCTAGTCGTGAGAGGTTGTCACTCTTAAAAGCGTCGACAAAGGTCGGCGCAGCAAACGTCATCATCAACCATTCATCATCACGATATACATTTGGAGGTATTCCGAATTGACGCGGACATTATAAAGGCGCCCTGACCAAACAAAACTCTGCGTTAAAATAACGAATGATTTGCAGGGAAAAGGGAAAGGTTCAAGATTACAGCTTGTGTTGCAAAACAATCTGATAGAAACTATTCCTTTGTTGCTATCGATGGAGTATCTTTACCTTCCGCAATCCCCCCGTATTTTGAACAAGATTACTTTTCAAACAACTGAACTATGGTTAGCTGTAGGCATTTTTAAATGGTAAGACTATTTATTATTTATAAAATATTAGTTCGATTATCTGTAAAATTATAAGATTTTCAGATAACCTATCTTAACTTGGTAAAGCTAAATCTTTGATGCCTCTCTTATTTACATGATTTTTGAATGCAACGATGGACCCAATAAAGACACTCTTAAGTCGTTTTAGCATGGACGTGCTGGTTCGGTAAATAAATGCATGAACTTATCTGTTCTATTCTGTTCCTTATGCAGAAGGAGCTCATGCATCACTGTGACGTTACAGCATATGTAAGCATATTGGTCCTACTGTGACTTCATCTGACAGTACGTATGAGTCGCAGAAAGGTAATGGCTGCTTACAAATGGGCGTCTGGGATAGCTTTTGTGATGTCACATGCATCATGAACGTCATAGTGACCAACATGGAGGTTTCTGCAGTGTCACTTGTCTGGTACGCAGTGACATCAAAATGTGACAAGTTGTCAATTACACTGCGACGTCCCTTGTTGGACATGAAGAGACGTCACAGAAGGTGCATATTTACATCACATTTATGAGGTAAATGTGACGTCGCCACAAGGTCACTATCAACATGATCATGGCCAGTCTTCATACCGGCCTGGCACTTAATGACGCCTCTCGGTCTAGTAGAGTCAGGTGACTGTCATCTCGATTACAGATTAAACATGCAATGATTAGCGACCAATCAGTAATCGAGTAGAAAATCACCTGACCGGCGTAGTCCTATAGACGTCATTGAACTCCCAGGCAAGTATGAAGATTTCTCTGTATGATAGGTTTTTAAAAGATTCAATGAAAGACTAAGCAGTAGATGATAAAGTCGAGCTTTTTCTTTTTCTTTAAATGTTAAATGAACAGACTCTACAAAGACACCCATCGTCGTATTCGAATACGTTCCCTATTTTTTCCCAAATTTGCACAACCAATCAATTTAACAAGCAAGCAATTCTTGAATTATTCATTTTTAGAGTCTATGGCTAGTCTGTTGTTCGATACTTCATATCTAAAATTTCGGTTTTCTTAAATTTAAAACAAAGAAAAACGTCTATTTTCCGCTGTTTTCACCAAAGATCAAACAAACAGTTATAATTTCCTCTGCCCAGAATGCAATTCAGGTTGCACAAATCTATTATCTGGACGTGTATTCGCGTTCAAATTTCATCCAGTTTACGTTCAGATTACATTTAAAATGAGTTTCCAGAGAACGCCATTGTACTATTTCTTTTTTTTTTTTTAATCCATTGGCAATTGAATATTATCAACCTTTTTCAGACAATTTTTGAAGGCTCTTAGAAATAGGAAAATAACATTATACGGTTAAATTTTATTTGTTTACGAGAGAAGAAAATTTAAATGCACCTAAATAAAAGAAAATGGTGTGCATTGAATTACTGAGTATCGAATGTCATGTTAATGTATTGTAGGGCGAATAATGAGAATACGAAAAAAAGCAAATCTAATTTACATATTACTTCTATGCTGATCAAACAAATAAATAGGGCTGGTCTAAAATGCGCTTGCTCTGAATTTGAAATTTGTCATTCTCTTGCCATACATTCTTAGAATTTTAAGAAGATCTGCTACCGGAATACGGTCTCTTTTGACAAAATAACATTTTATTTGGAAAAAAAAATATACTTGTAAAATAAGACAGTTAACAAAATCATTTTTCTAAAAATATAAATATTCTTTGCATGTGTAACAGGAGCGGTAGCTTGTCATTTTTATGTTTAAAATCACGTAGTGCAGAAAGTAGATAATAAGAGTTACATGTATGGTTTTAAAACAAACGATATTAAAAATTTTAAGTCGAATGTACCTTAATATTATTATACTTTTTTTTATATAACTTTACTTTTGTAATTCACTCCGTCGTTTCTTATTTCTCTCTTATTTACTATATTCTCTGTGTTTTTATTTATTTAATTTCTTTCTCCTCTCCTTTATTCTTTGGTCTATTGTTGTCCGTGTTGGGCTGTTTGATTTTTTTCTTTCCTATTTTCAGAGTAGCGATATCTAAACATAATTAAAAGCGATTATAAATTCATTTTATCTATATATCTTTAGCTTAACTTTCAATTATACACTTAGATAAAAGAAAGCGTAACTATGAACTGATTTTTATCACGGCGCGTTTCCATCTAAAAAAAGTACGCTTATTATATCATTAGATTTCAGGGTTTCGTACAAAGTCCCCCAAATTACTTACTAAAGTGAAATGAAATGGTTTAATATTGTATGTTTAATGATCTGCTTTAAGCAGTAATTATCTGTTACTTGTTTTAATGGAGTAAAAATAGTTTAGTAAATGGGTAAAGCAAATCTGTCAATTAAATTAGAATATTTATTCCAATGCTGGTTATTATATTATCTTTAAAAATACTATATTGTCTAGAGTTTTCATGCAAATGAAAATTACAGAATGCAGACATTCATGTTGATAAAAACAATAACATAGAATGCTAGCTTTGGATGCTGAGTTCGTAAGTGTAGATTTTGAGAAAATGCGAATAAAGTTTTCAGCTTATGAAACAACCTGAATTTATATATTTTTGGACTTTTTATTTTAGATAAAAAATGTACACCCCCCAAAAAAAGTATTCGAGCAAGAGAGAAATTTCCTACGTTGGTTTCGTATATTAAAAATTATTTATCATAGAATAGGAATTAGGCTATGTATAAATATGACTTTCTATATTTCTATTAAGTTGTGCGTTTTCCAAAAACTGAATTATTATTCGCAAATCTAAAATAGAAAATTTCTCTCTTGCTCGAATACTTTTTTTGGAGGGTGTACGTGTCTATGGAATATACAGGGTGATTATGAAATGACGTGATGTTTTTAGAGTCCTCTTGCGAATAAAGTATTGGACGAAATATTACCAGATTCAAATGGCGTACATAGCGGACCAAGGGATTTCGATTTTTAAAGAATTAAAAATAGGACCAAAAATCGCCACCAGGGATGAATGTTGGTGATGTTTACCGAATAAAATTAATTAATTGGTATAATCGCGCTCCTTTTTACGATTATGAGTATGAAAGGAAACGCTGGAAGAATTCTCACCATTCTAAGGGCAACTGAAAGGGCTCAAAGAAGTTGCAACTAACTTTTTTTTTGCAGATTAACCACTTTGCGATCCCGGTCTGGTTGCTGTGCTCGGGTTCCCGTAGTTTCAAACCGTTTCATTATGTTTTGTAAATCTGCTATACTCATAGGCTCGTTTTGTAACTTCTTTAACCACCAAAATTCTCGAAGGGTAGCTAACGCATTCTCGTTCTAGATATTGATTTACAAAGCATGGTCAAAGGTAAAAGCTTTCGAAAGCCAGCTGGCCAATAATGTTGAAAATAATTTTCCCAAACTTTCTTTTTTTACTAATAATTGTAACAAAGAACGCGGTTATGCAAATTAATGTATTTTATTTGGTAAACAGCACCAACATTTCCACAAGTGATGATTTTTGGTTGTAATATTTTTTTCTTCTTTTAAAATCACCCATCAAATTTCGTTATGTTTCGTCCAATACTTTACTCGACAGAGGGCTATGAATACCTCACATTATTTTACAATCCCTTGTATAATCGAAAAATAAAACCAAAATTTTGATTCCCCAATTGTGACTCCATAATTAAATGATGATTCCACAAGAACCTGTAAATATTTATAGTTGGATATTTCTAGAAGGAAAAAACTCTTACAAAATACTTTAAGAGCAACTCCGTTTGTCATATTGTTAGGGATTGAAGCAATACAAACAATATCTTTTATATTCAGGTAGAAAAATTGTACTATCATGTCATCAATGCATTTATGTATCGAAACTTTTTCTTATATTGTAAATTTCCCTTATTGCTTTAATGAAAAGCTATAAAAATTTTCAAAATTAATTTTGACATTTTGAAGCATGTTTAAGAATTTGTAGCTCTAAAAATGTATAATTCTTTTAATGTTAGGATAAAAAATAAACTATTTATATAGCAACTTAAAACTTTTTTAAAAACTTTTTTATTGGGCTTCTAGTTTTTACCCAGCATTTTAGATCGCATATTTTCATATTTCTAATCTTATATTACGCTAGATTCTAGATATTAGCTTTGCAAATATCAAATTTAATTATTTGCCCCAGTGCAGATACAAAATATGGCGACAGTGCAAGGTTTCAAGTCACCATTGACAGTTCAAAAACAAAAGTTCTGGAGCTGTATAGGCTGAACATTTTTACAAGTAGAAATTCCCCAAAATACACCTTTATTTTTAGATGTACTCCGGTTAGTTACATATTGATTTAGATCAAAAAATATGCAATGTTACTCATTGACTGGCGGAATGCCTTTGAAAGACACTCATTCCAAGTCACTGGGCTGGAAAAATATCTTAGTAGACGTTTTTTGTTGTTGTTTTGCTTAGAAATCAGGACCAAGAAAGCATTCTTCCCGAATTTTAACCACAATAAGACAAGGCACTGCTTGGAGAGTGCTTCGAACAGAATTATTTCGGATATGTCTGAATATTCGAGTGCGCCCTCTGTTTACTTTGTCCAAAATGGGGCGTATAAAACGGGAGAGAGGAGAGGTGAGGGTTGCACACACACACACACACAGAGAGAGAGAGATGCAACAGAAGATTGAAATAAATTTTTCGGAGTTTCTACTCACTTAGAAAACTTGTCTTCGAATTCGAGAATGCTTTAAAGATGCTGTGTATCGCATGTATCGCCGTGTATTTCATGTTTTAAAGGAATGTACGATTTTTTAAGATTTATTTACCGAACGAGAAAGAGGGAAAGAGATGATTTATTTTTCCGCTACAAACATTCTAAATCATTTTTTGCGTATTTATTCTCGAAAATGCACAGTTTGGTGAGATGCCAGAAGAAATCGTAAGAAGTAGTAAATCGGAAGGGGGGGGGCAGCATAAAACGTGGGGTGAAAAAAATATGCATAGATGCAAAAAATTGCATAAAATTAAGGATTTGCTCTAAAAAGTTACTTAAGTCTCAAAGTGGGGAATTATTAATTGTCGTACATTATTTCAAATTGCTTTCATCAAACATATTATAATTTAAGGGGACAGTTCACCCTAAATTTAGTCAAAAAATCGATTTGCGTTTTTGAATATTAAACGAAAGTCTGTTAAATGTTGAATATTTTGATACCTCATTTCTAATCATTCACCAAAAATATCACGAGATATTGCAACTTTTGTTCATACACTCCGCGCAATTTCATTGGCTAACTCTGTAGAAGGTGTTTTCCTCCATGTTCATATTTCCTTCAATTTCGTGTTTTAAAAGTTTTAAGGCTTTTTTTTTTCACTTGAGATAAAGATTTAAAAGCTTTTGTACATGTTCTTTATTATATAACTGATAAATCTACGTATGAAATCAGCCTTAAGTTATTTCTTTTTTTCTTTTACAAAAATCATATGTTACTTTCTATTGTTTTACAATATATATATCAATAGAAAAATTATATTAGACGTAACATTAATTATATCTAAAAATCCATGCGCAGTCGTGTGTAATATATATTTGAAAATCTTTTTAAAAAATAGAGAAAAAGTTTTATTTTAAAAAAAATAGTAGATTTTTAAAAAAAATTCCAATTTTATTTTATTTTTTAATTTTATTCAAATGTGCAGTTTAAAAATATTTACTTTTTCAAAATGTGCTTTGTGTTAAGCATTTAAGTGTATTCAGTTCATCATTTGTACCATATTTTTTTATAAAAAAAAAAGTGAAAGGTTAAACTGTCCCCTTAACGAGAAACTTTAAATATTGAAAGAAAGAAGAAGAAGAGAAGTAAAGTGAGATAAGAGATGCAAAAGAACATAATATTATTTGCGCATACAAATTTTCCAAAGTGAATGGTTAACTCTTTCAACCTATTATTGCGAAGATGCGACGGCAGCAAATCTTCTTCTGACTACCGTTACTTCCTGGATTGGTTCTTTAAGACATTCAAAGAATAATGCCGGAAATCAAAGATGTAGGACTAGCTGTCGCCGCGAGATTGTAACAGTAAGAAAAAGCAGTTTAAGGCAATAAAGCATCGAAAAAAATTTTTTTTTGTTTAGTCATTTTTCTAAAATATTATCTTAACCATTTAACCCATCCCATCTTTTCTAATCTTAACCATTAGCGTCCAACCGTTTTCATCACATTCTCGAACTTATTCTGATGTCTAAAATGATAAATAAATTTCCGATATTATTCGAATATGCCGAATTTTTTTTTCCAATCGAGAATAGGAATAAGAGAAAGTTTCGAATTACTACCACTAAGAAATTTGTGGAAACGAAATTTAATTATTCACCATGTTGAAATAGGAAAATAAAATAATGCTTATATATTTTTGCGACAGACAGCAAAAGTGGTAAAACTTGATATCCTCAAAACAGAACAATGGGCGTTAATGGGTTCAGAAAGATACATTTTTATGTTTGTACTGATTATTAGTTTTAAAATTTTAAATATTATAAAATGCATTCAATTATCCTTTACTTTCTATTGCATAGTAATTTTCTGATAATCAAGAATATTAAGTTTATCTCTATTATTTTTTACTTGCTTCCCCGATTACAAAATAATGCATTAGTTTTTTTTTTAATTTTAGAAACTTTTCTTCCTTTCTTCTTCAGTTTCCTCTTTTTAAACACTTTTTAATTAAATGTTCAAATATGATTAACTTGTCTTCCAATCTCTATGTGAGTCCGTCCTGAACTAATATTTGTAAAAACGTTAAAAACACCCGTTCCATATATTTTATCAACAATTACCATAAAACGTTCTGTAGGGAAAGCTATGGATATTGCTGAAGACAGATATTTTACAGAAGAGATGGAATTTTGAAAAAAATTTGAAAATTTACTACTGTCTGTACGTGTCTATGTGTAAATTCTTTGACATGAGTAACGTGCAACTTTGGTATTTTCTGAACGAAGCAAGAAAACTGTAAATCTCGGTGGTTCCTTAAAAATGTAAGCCACAAAATATGACATGCGTAGCGTATAGAAGAGCACTCAAAACATTTTTGATACATTTTTGTCTATGATGGTGATATTTGATGCATAGGCGTAGGAGTTATTGGCCCCCGTGGGGTCTCGAGCCCCCCCCATAAATTGGCATTAGGGGCTGAGCCACCCAATAAGTTACCACTCAATACAGAAAACTAATTTATACTACCATAAAAAAAAAGTATTTCGCGCCATTACAAACGTTTAAAAAACCTTACTTGTACTATTAAAAATTTTCTTATTTTGATTTCTCAATCGTGATTTGTATTCATTGTGGACGCAACGTAAAAACACACAATATTACTATAAGCTTGCCCTCACCAGGCTCCTGGTTAATTTAAATCAGATTATTCAATGTACAGTATGAAATGAAGAAAAGTTCAGAAGTCGTCTAAAATGCACTATCTCATCGAAAATGTTTTTTTTTTTTTTTCCTTTGATTCTCTTTTTAACTTATAACATGGTAGGAAGATACTAACATGGATACTTACTTTACAAGAGGTGTAGAATTCTATGTATCCATAGAGCTACGAAGCGGCCTCCATAATTAACTTAAGTCATAGCTGCAACTACTACGGAATATTAAATAACCACTTTTTGTAAACAGTATATTTTTTTATTATTTTTTTAAAATAGAACCAGCTTGTGGCGCGCAGCACAAAAAATTTTTGCTATATTTTAAGCCGAAAAATCATGTAGAAAAAGTGGTTAATTATATTCTTAGGAGTGGCAGCTCCATGAGTAAGTTTATGTACGTGAAAAACCGTGGCGCGTAGCACAAAAAAGTTTTTCCTTGGGGGGGGGGGGGTTTTACGACTTCTGAATCTCACATATTGTTTACGGTGTGTATGATAAGGGAGTGAAGAATTATACATTTTGTAGGAAAAAAATTCATCATGTGGGGGTTATTACCCCCTAACACTCCCCACTTGGCTACGCCACTGACGTGAATATATGTGGTTGTGGGGCCCGGCCCCCTCAATAATTTTTAAAACTTTACGCTTATGATTTGATGTGCACTTTTAGGATGTGCTGAAAAAAATTTTACTCTTTTAAAATGCCGAAAACTGAACTTATTGCTTTTCACAGGGTTGCAAAATATAATTGTAATAAATTGCTGTAGTTGAATTGAATGCATTTATAAATCTATAGTTTAATTTTATTTTTGTAAGCTTTACTGCATTAAAATTTATTTGTTATGTAATTGCGTGTTTATAAAATAACTTTCGAGAGGAAAATGATTCAAACATTTTACTTATTAACTTTTTTCTTTTTAGATATAATAATGTATAAATTTAAAAAGGAAAATTTAAAATAAAGGGGTTTTATTTTTTGAAAAGTTTTTTTTTTTTCTTTACAAAGAGTTTGAAAAAAAAAATTTTTAACATACTGAATTTAACTTCTTTTTTTCTAAAAAATTTTAAAAAAATATCCTTTGAAGTTAATAAAAGACCTTCTGCTGATATTAAAATCAGGTAAAAATACAGGCAAATTTTAAATCAATTTCCCATAACTTTGTTCCAGGATTGTTTTGGCTGCCCACACTCGAAAGGGAAAGTCCTTATTAAACATAAGGTATTAAAAGTTTCATTTTAAAAACCAATAAAAAATTCGGGAAAACAAAAGGGTTTTTTGGGAAAAAACTTTCCTTTTTTTTTGAAGTTACGAAATTTAATTTTGGAATTTTTTAAAACCAAGTATTTTTTCCCTTTCGGAAAAGAAAAATGTTGATGTTTTTCGTTCAAAATCAATGGCTTATGCATTTTGTTCCTTTGAAATTGAGACTTTGAAAAGGCAATCCACTCCTCTTCAAACCATTTAGTAGGTTTGATAAGAGTACTGTAAGCATATTGCTTTCTGACAGGGGACAAAATTCCGACACGAAGATATTTATCTAAAAATAAGATCCGTTAACTATCAGTTTTAAAAGATAAAGGAAGCCTCCCTTGCACTTTCTTTCGATGAAAGTTTTCAAAGAAAGATACAGTCTCTTTAATGTACCCTTTTCTCTCAAGATATGCATCAAAAGACACTTTTTTTTGGAAACTGAATCTGATGACCCATTCCGTGAAGAAATCGATGATGAAACGATGATAAAAGATAGAGAAGAGGGCATTTGATGAAACTTGCAGGTAAAAAGAATTTGAGTGACCCCGACCGTCAGAGAAAAGAGAGAGGCAAAAAAAAAAAAATTTTAAACTTTTTGAGATCGGAAGAATTGTTAAAACGAAGAAGTTGTTAACGAAGTACGTTTTCCAGAATTGTCACAAAACTTTTCAATTGAATTCCACTGTCCGAGGGTCCAACTTGGCGACTTAGATTTTTTAAGGATCAGTCGTTAAAGGTGCCAGAGGGGGGAGAGGGTGGTGAACAAGGAATCTTCTTCCCCACATTGAAAAGTCTTTACACAGATCCTTCATCAAACACTTCCCGTAAAAGAAGAAGAATAAAAAAAAAAAGATTCTAAAGTTTTACGCATCGCATGAAAGTAGCCATTTTAAGATTTTCTCTTAAGGCATGGCTTGAGGATATAGTTGGCAGCTTTGTGTAAGATTTTGGGCTTTTTGTCGTTTCGAACCATTTTCTCAACATTTTTTCCCCCCTTCTGTTTTTGTCTTTTCTTTGCGTTCTCTGGGAGTTAAAATTCTTTAGATATTTTGGAAAGAATTCCAAAAGTTTTATAAATACATTCTAAATAACAATGCTTTTAATTTACTTCGGAACTTGTGATAAGAAATGTCTCAAATTAAATTTTAACTTGCTTTTAAAGAAAGAAAGAATTTAATGGAAATAATTTATAACTTAAAAGAAGTTATTTATTTTTTGAAAGTGATAAATATTTGGTAGTCTTCTTCGCTTAATAAAATCATTACCTTCGATTAATAAAATAAGAAGTAGTTAAGTCATTATTAAGCAGCGATAACTATTTCTGATTATGTAAAGGGCGGTGTACATAGGGCACCCATTCCCTCTCGCATGGAGTGTATGTATTAAATATTCTTAAACGGCAAATGATTAGCTAGTATACAACTTTAGCCGGGCTAATAATCTAATATGTTAATATTGAATAGTCCGTTGAATTATTAATCGAAAACTATTTTTCCTAATCCATTTAGTTTTTCATCCATTAAAGCGGATTGTTCATAATTTTAAAACAATCTCCTTGATTTAAAATCAGTATTATTTGAATGTTTACGTGGAAAATACACTTACACACCGAATTTCGTAAACCAGGGAAGGAAACAGTAAAATATCTAACTACAGACAAAAGAATAGTTACTGCGAATAATAAAAAAATGATTACCTACAGCGGAAAACTTTGTCATGTATTTGGCAAAATTTGTCCTTTCAGTATTGAATAATATACTAGGGTAAGACTATTTGGATTTCAAGAACTACGTCAAGTAAGCCGTTCTGAAGCCAAGTCTACGCCGTACTAATATGGCTTTTGTGCTAAATAACCAAACATGCAACTCGATCCATCTAGAAGAACGGAAAGTTTCGGTTACCAATGAAGGGTTCAACATATGCTTCAGATAGGAAAAAGAAACTTAACGGAGGCATTCTTTTAAATATTTTTATAACGGATAGCATTAAAGTAGTATAAAATGCGTGAATTTTTTCAATAAAGGCAAATTATTTTTAAAAGTACGTTATGTAACAGGAAAAGTTTTTGAATTAAATGTTTGGGACAGACCCCCCCTCTAACTCCTAATGACGATCCACCACTGTTTAAGAAAATCATACATTACATTTTATTTATCTGGGAAAAATATTGAATGCTTTTTATTATGATTGATTCTGTGCAGTAAATCGTGATTATCTACATTGCTTGCTTACTTAGGCATTATACATTTTAACTTCATTATTTTTATGATTTTAGAAGATAAATGTACTCTTATTCAAGTTATTTTTGTGCATTATTGATTATTGTGTATTATTATTGTGCTGGTAAACGTAAAGCCAACACATTGTGATATAGACTCCGTCCATTTATTGTACAATGTTCTTCGCTATTGACTTATATACGTCATTACGTCATTTCGTGAGTGGATTTACAGCACACAGTGCTGTATTCCAAAGCTGCAGCACTTGTACTGTATTATTTTACAGCAATATGAGTGGTAAAATTATAGGTATTTCTTACGGTGTTGCTCTGACATTTTTAATAATTAGCGTATGCATTATTGTTTAAAACTTGTAAGCCAGTTTTGCCTATATCATTACAAAGTTTTACAGGAAATAATGCGCTTCGCTCCCGAAAATTCCATTCGTGTTCATACCGTAATTTCGAAACTTTAAAAACTGAAAAGCATTAGCATTTAAAGGGAAAAAACTCACTTGCTTTTTACCTCAACATTAATTTTTCATCTTCCTAACTGTATTTCAAGCGTAACCAGAGATCGAGAAATATTCGGTTCTTTTTTTTTTTGGGAGGGAAAATTTTCAAATTTCGCAGAGTGGCCTTCGGAAACTTTTTCCCTTCGACGAAAAGTTAGAGGTTCCACCGTTATTAGCATTCGGAATTTTTCCCAGCCTCTTCCCCCCCCCCTTCCTCCCCACTCTCTATCCAGTGTCCCCAAGGAACGAATCTTCCGTTGAGAGTCAGATAAAAAAAAAAAAAACGTTCCGCTTGAGTTAGACATAGGGGAAATTTTATTGCTAGCATAAGCCTCAGGTATAGTAGATAAGTTTCGAGGGATGAAGAACTCCGCAAGTATAAGTGAAATTTAACGGGAGTTCGCGATTTTTATGTAACCCTTTCAGTCTTTTCTTTTCTTCTTTTCTTTTTTGTGGTTACACCGGGGATTTTTTTGCATACAGCTGAAACTGGAGAAGTTTAATAGCATGGGCACAGGTAACAAAGTTTAGTTTCGAGTTCATTTTAAAGTTCTCTCGCAAGCTGAGGATGAAATAGAGTTTTAAAAAGTTTCCTTTCTTAATTAGCATAAAATTATTTCGGAGCTTAAATTTTCATTTATACATATTTGATTTGTTTTTCTCGTCCAACATAAATTAATAATCTGGGATAAAAAATTTTATTAGGTTTTTAGGCAGAATGGGTTCCATAAATTAAACTCGTATAACATATTTGTGAAAAAGTCATTAGAAAACCCAAATCAGTATACATGGGTTAAAGCAACTTGCATTTTTTATAAGTCACTTAATCTACATATTCAACTAAATTGTCTAGTATTGATATGCTTTCAGTCAATTAAGAATAATTTTGAAGCATTTTTCAACACCTTATGAGCTCTTCTGGTGCATTACTTTCGAATAACTTTAACTTTTTTTAATAAATAAGTACAGCAATAGCTATTTCTTTAATAATATAATTTTTAAATAATGATTTATATTTGTAAGAAAAACAGCAAAGTTTGCTGCAGCCTTTTTTAACGGATTAATTTACACCGTTCAAAGAACTACGGAAAATGTATATAAAACAGGTTAAGTACCTATTATAAATAAGAATTACGGACCTATTTTCTTTTTAATTTATGTGATGAAAGTATTAGCTGTTATGTACAAAAATAAATATGGTAGAGAAAATCAACAAGTACTTAAATTTGCATTTAAGTAATTACTGATTTTCTCTATATTTTATAAATCCCTGTACTATATTCATGTTTTTATATTTTATAAATTCATGTTCATATTTCATTTGTTCAGTCCTTGCTTACTTTTTAACATAGCTTAACCATACAAAAGTTATCTTTAAACTTTTATGTTTCTTAATGGTTATACTTTTAAACTTCTGTTACTGTTTTCTAATTACACTGTTGTGTTTTAGATTTTTATAGAGTAAAGCAATTGCACAAAATGAAAAGCTGTATTCTACCTATTAATACAAATATATTTTTTAAAAAAATCTTTCAAACAGGAGTCAAATTTTCTACGGTTTGTAGATTTTACATGCATCGTTTACAGTGCATTTTTTAAATGAATAGTTTATATTTCAGGCAACGCAAACCTTATGCTCGATTATATTTTTGGCCGGTCATACATGCATCTGCAAATGTTACAGGATGTCTTTGTTTAGTAGTTTTCTTAAACAATATTAGATTTTAAAACAGCTTTTATAGTAAAACATTGTAAAAATGAGCTAATAATAAAATCCTGTAGGTAAAGAAATTAATAATTTAACTCCTGAAATTAGATAGAATATTTAACTTCGAGCCTGAAAACTTTGGGTAAATTTCGTGTTCAGATTGATTTTAATTTTTTTTAAATGAATTATTCAATTTTGACAATTTAACAGTTGTGACGTAAGATACCTTCAACTAATAAAATCCTAGCTGTTACATCTTCATCAGTACTCTTATTAGCTAAAAGAAAAAAAATGGATTTTTTTCCCTGCTGTTTTTTGGCTGCTTAACAGAAAATGCAAAATTAGTAAATACAATTTCTAGTGTAAAGGTATTTATTGCATAATTTGTGTACATACACATGTAAAGTGTTAAAGTGCTATAATTTTCTTTATTCTGATTTCTTTATGTAGATTTTATCACCTTCTGCGTAAGAAGTATAAAAATAAGCGTTTATGTGTGTTTAATTTGTTGTTAAAATCAGGACTAAAATTTGTATTGCACATGGAACTAAATTTAACTGCGAAGTTTTCATGATAGCATTCAAATTTTAATACACCAAAATTTCTTTTTCAGATTATTGAGTTGGTGAAAGAAAATGTCGTTAGTTATGCACATGTCACTGCTGTAGGGGAAAAAATAGGTAAGTACATTATTCAATACAGAACTACAAGAAATGGATCGTCTTCGAGCTCTGGGTAGTGCTTCCATTATACAGTCGAACCTCGATTTAACCAATTGATTGGGACCCACATGTCGGTTCGTTAAATCGAAGCAATTCGTTAAATCGAGTATCCATTTTTGTAAAGAGTATGGTATAAAAATGTCGATGCAAAATACCCTTAGATATAGATAAGAAAAAAAGAATGATTATTGTTTACTGCAAGCTTAAAAATTATAAGTTATACGTTAGATCAATTTTAAAATTATCTAAATTCTTTAATGTTACTTGTTCTTGGACAGAATTCGTTAAATCAAAGTACTTTAAATAGAGGTTCGACTGTATATAGAGGATGTCGCAAAACTATAGTGAGAAACATTTAGGGGAAGCAAGGAAAATAAAAAAAAATCAGAATTACATAGAAATGCTGAGAGCACAAACGTTGTCCATATATTTGTGTTAATAATCACTTCAAGAAAGGTGCTGAAGTGTTAGTAATCCTTACCATGCTTTGCTAAAATTTAATTAAGTTTTTGCAAAAAATACTGAACTAAAACGGATAATTTAAAATAGTATCTACTCCAGGGATTACAAAATGTTAGAGGAAAGTTAGCAGACGCTCAGAAAATATTATTGCGCTGCCTGGGTCTTGTATAGGCTGTAATTGTCAGAGAACAAACTATTTGCTATAAAACTTGATAAGCTAACTGATCTAATACTTCAACACGTTTTGAACAACAAAGTGTTTGTTAACCGGGGTATAAGTGCAACGTTTTTGACACCATATAGTAATTATGAGTCCTTTTCATGTTTCATACCTCCCCTACAGTATTGAAGCTATATTTTTGGAATACCCCGTGTATACAAGCTGAAGGATTTGTTCTTCGCACGAAAACGGCGACTGTTTTGACTTTAATCGAAAGAAAGGTGCAAGTGAATCTATACTTACCGGTGTTTTGGACTCCAAACAGTCTATCTATTCAGCAATGTAGATCTGTAGCTGACACCAACAAATAAACACACTTTTTCATTTGTTTTAATAAGATGCAATTTTAATAGTAGGGATTTTAATTGTTTATTCTATTTTTTTATTTTTAGAAACTTGAATACTTTTATTTTAAATATAACGAAAGCTTCTGAATCAAAATTTAATTTTCTTATTGCATTTATCAAACAATGATTGAATGGATACTTAGCTCTGAAGTATCAACTATTGAAATTATGCTTCCAATAATAAGCTTCGCTGTTTAACCCTTTGAGGCGCAACCCTTTCCCAATGCTGAAAAAAGGGCAGCCGTTGCCATCGCTCGACTTAACTGCAGACTACGACAGCTGGCTGTGCGGCACAGCCAGCTGCGTCAAAAAAGGGGGTCTATCTAGATCTGTGGCACGCGATGAACGTTTCGATCGTCCGCCCTCTTGGTGGTAGTTAAGTCGAGCGATGGCAACGGCTGCCATTTTTTCAGCATTGGGCCATCCATCCAGCTGCTCTCGCATTCTTCCATTTTTCAGCAGATGTCAGTGCTGTTAAAATAATCGTGACCACTTTTTTTACGGGAAAGGACTTGCTAAAAAGTAAAGGATTCTCGTGGAGCCAGGCCACCCGCAACTATTTTTATAGAAATCCAATTTATTCTTCGTGACTGGCAACAGTCAAAACGTCAGAGTTTGGCGTTCCCAGAGCGGGAACACTGCGCATTAAATGGTTAATAGTACGGTTTTTAATTGTTCATTCTATTTTTTATTTTTAGAAACTTGAATATGTTCATTTTAAATATAAAGAATCAAAGCTCTGAATCAAAATTTAATTTTCTTATTGCATTTATCAAACAATGATTGAATGGGTACTTAGCTCTGAAGTATCAGCTACTGAAATTGTACTTCCGATAATAAGCTTCGCTGTTTAATGACTATTAATTCTTGAGAGATACTCAATCAGATCGATGTTACTCACGCATCCGTTCCACAAGAGCGTGTCATTTGTGTCGCCCGGCTCATTGCGTGGCCATTCGGAGCTTATTAATGAACTTTTAAAAGTATCCACATACATTTCCGAATCTTTAGACCGCCCGGGCAATCAGATATCCGACTTAATTATTCCTTTCGTTTCTGACGAGTCTCCAGTCATCAATCGCGCTTGAAATGAACACCGGTGGGGGGGAAATTTACAGTTGGCGCGCCATTTGCATACTGGAAACGTTCGCCTGTCACAAGTCCGTTTCACGGAAGGTCCACTGGCGCTTTAATGATAGAGCCTGCGTGGCTGAACAGGCGTTGTTAAATGCATTAAGTGATTGCTGATAATTACGGTCAAGCCGTTATAGATGTGGTCAGTTGCCTGTCTCGCTAATGTAGTTGGGGGATATTCAGAATCATCAGAGTTTGCGATGGGGAGGGATGGGGGGGGGGGAAGAACTGTTTGGGGACTCATTTCGTGCTCGTCCCCAGTCAAAAACCAGAAGCGGAATTTGTCAGAGTTAAACTAATCGTGTAAACGTAACGATGCGATCGCGTTCGCAACTAGGAAAATGTATGGGCAATAATCTATCAGCATTCGGTTAATGTGTATTTAAATCTAAATAGCGGCTATCAAATTAGCTTTTGCATTGTGCTGAGCTACTCATAATTTCAATTGATTTTCGTGAACTGCTTATCTGTGACTTTTACTTTCGCTTTTCCTCCTCGTCAATAATAGTCAACCTGTCTTTCGTCATAAAACAAGTCAGTGCAAAAATCAACAGATATTCCAACACTGACTAAATAAGCAGGGTGATTTAAAAAAAAATTGGCAAAATGACATGGAAAATCAGGCATACAACAAGGACAGAAAACCAGGCAACTATTCGAATAGTATAATCACAAATATTCACTATTCGATTAATCGATTATTGACATAAATCGAAATCGATTAATCGGGCATGAAAATTATTCGAATTTCACATCACTACCCCTAGTGACGTTTGCGACCCTATGTTCCTATATGATTTTTGATCAGGCATACAGCAAGGACAAAAAACCACATAGGAACAAAGTGCCGCAAATGCTATCCGGAGCCACTAGAGGGCTTTCAAAGTAATTCGTAATACAAAGAAATGAAATCATTCCGGATCATTTATTCATATTAGTCATATGCTACAAATGCACGACCATCACAGGAGAGGCTAAAGTTTTTTCCAGATGCATAGGGACACGCCTGATATCGACGCTGCATTGAACGGCGCGCCTTCTCGAAGATACCGGTTGTATCTTGAACACATTCTGCTGCCGAAATAGTTCTTCCTACTGTCTACCGGCGATGACGCAGGTATTTCATAATCAAATAACACCAGAGGAAAAAAATCAATTGAAGACAGAGCTGGTGATCGCGGTGGCCATGTGATTGCGAACGAGCCTGTTTCGCACAATCATCGATGCAGAGCGGCAAGGTACCTTTCCATCAGAACATTTCTCTCAGTACAATTGCACGGATTCTCGTCCATTACAGTTGGCCACGTCGTAAATCAAATGCATGTCTGCCATTTCCCGGTACGTGTTGCTAGCCATCTTGATCCCCATCTTGAATGAAGATCAGATGGTTTTTCTCATCTCGTGTTTGTATAGCAGAGCCCCCTAGCTAGTGATGGGAATGAATGAATGAAACTATTCGAATAAACGAATTGTTAAATCCATTCGAATCAATCGATTTCGAAAAATTCATTCGAACACTCAGCACATAGCATTCGAATAGCATTGGCGAAACGATTAATTGCGATTAATCGTGAATGCAATTCGAATAGTGAAGAGATTAATCACGATTAATCGCGAATACAATTCGTTTTGTGAAAACTATTAATCACGATTAATCGTGTGTAAAATTCGAATATTAAGACGATTAATCGGGAATACAATTCGAATTGTTGAAACGACTAATCGTGATTAATCGTGACAATTCGAATCGTGAAATCGCGATTAATCGCGAATACTATTCGAATAGTGACACGAAACGAAATCGATTAATCGGTTATGAAAATTATTCGAATTTCACATCACTACCCCTAGTGACGTTTGCGACCCTATGTTCCTATATGATTTTTGATCCTCGTTCTATGCCTAACTTGCCATGCCATTTTATAAGTGTTTTTTGTAATCTCTCTTTATAATTTTTTGCTATTTAAAATAATATCTAACATATCAATCAATGCGTTTAAATCCTCGAGGCAGCACGTTCAAAAACTGAACTTTGACCTGGAGAAACAGTATGGGCCAAAGACGGTCGCAAACAGAGAGACAGAACAGTGAAGGTCCATGCAGAAACATATCTAAGGAGAGCTTTGGAATTTATCCACTACCAGGCTTAACGATGGGAGCGAAATTTTATATTATTAGATTAGTAAAGATTTCTGTTTCAATTTTCAGCTCACAACGCTATGTTTCCTGATCAATCAAAGATCAATTCGGAGACATAATTCTGTGCACAGATTAGAAGTGCTGCGCCATTTTTATAATGATGAGAGTCAACAGGTTTAAACTACATTCAACATTCTTTCTTTTTTTCAAGGATTTGACCTGTGCCTGAAATAAAAATTTCTACCAACCTTAAAAAAAAAAATTTCGTGTGTGTCAACTCGAGTCCTTTTATCTGCTATTATGTCTATTTTCGTAATTTATATAGTCTTATCATTTAATCACTACACATTTCTGCAGTGTTTGAATAGAGAGAATATTTTGATTATTTCATATATCATCCGTTCATTCAATGATTATTTTAAGTTGTCAAATTATTTTAAAACATTTAAGCAGTTTCAATGAAAATGTTAAAGTAATATGTGAAGGTGGTTCTGAATTTTGTATGGATTTTTATTAACAGCCTGTCATTTAATAACATAAAGAAAGTAACGTTATAGTGGACATTGAATATAAGTAAGTGCCTGGACATTTTAATGATTTTATTTTATTTTTCAAAATTAAACAATCAAACGCAATTAACAGCCATAGAAGAAATTAATGACAACAAAAGGCAACTATTTAATAAGTCAGAGCCATATGTTCGGAAATTCAGCGGTGAAAAATAGATTAACATACTGAACTTTAAGTGTAATCTTTCACTAGAACTTTATCACTGTTTGTTTTTTAAATTTATGTAGAGAAATAAAGAATTTCGAGAAAGTACTAAATGTAAATATATAAACGACCCGTTTATTTATTTATTTATTTCGTGTAGTATTAACTTTTAGCTCAATTATGTTGCAGTGTGTGTGATATAATAAAAATTTGTTTTATCAAAAAGATATACTTTTGATTATTAAAATAATAATAATTCACTTACATGGACAGCAATAGTAGGACTAACAATATAAATACAATGAGGCCATAATTAAGTATTGATTTAATGATATTAAATATTGACGAAATAATTACAAAAGGCAATACATAAAAATCATTCTAAATTCGATCGCAATTGCTTTTATTCAATATAGTAATAAGTATTTAAACAAACCAATGCGTAAATACAACAGAAACAACGATGTCTAATTATTCTTTTCATTAAGAAATCTACGGCTATTAAAACCCATTCGTTATGTTGTGTCATTTGAAGAGATGCTATCCCCCTTATTTGCATACCCAATCTCTTTCGTCGGCTCAGCAGCTGTTTAAATACCACGGGTGTTTTAATGATAATGTTTCGAATGTGGTCAAGTAATTGTCCCGATGAGCAAAAGGGTCACTCATTTCCCCAGACAGATATAAATGGTGGTCAGTATAAGCTACAATTTCTGCAGAACTTCCGCCTTATGAATATTAAAACAGTGCGCTTAGAAATAAAAGTAATTTCGAAAATTACGTAGTTTCCGTTTGAGATGTATTCAGGTATGTTTCTCATGAATGTTATTAAGAATTCAAGATTTCATTCGTGCAGTTATGAAGATCTATATGGTACTAATAAGCTCGAATTTAATTTAATGTGTTATCTCTCTAAGTAAAGACTGTGATAGAAAATAAATTCTCTGAATATCTGAGAAGTAAAACATAAAGTGGATTTTGCTTCTACTTATAACGCTTTTATATGGGATTTTAACTATACCTTACATATGGCTTTTAAGTTCAATTACATACTTATGTAAATAGGGGAAGGTGACCCAAAACGATCCCCTTAAGACTAGAACTTTCATAAAATAGCATAAATGTTTAAATAAATTTTTGGTGTTTTGCCACGCTATTTTGCAGTGTATTTTGCATCATAAACATATTTTAATAATATTTTAATCCAAACTGAGTAAAGAAAAGAATAGAATTTTGAAAAAGAGTCCAAAGGATCATTTTACCTGCAGCCAAGGACAAAATGATCTTTCATTTGAAAATAATTGTAAATTGTTTTTTATCGGAAAAGTAAAAGTTATAAAAGTAATTATGACTATAATTAATGAAATAAAGCAAGTTTTACAATCATATAGTATGCATAATTTATTTTATGAAAATTTTAAAATAAAATAATGTGTCACTAATAAAATAGAATATTTCAAAATTATAATTCAAAAATTATGGCCTACTATAAACACACAAATAAATTAAATAAATATTGCCATTGCAACTTCTTCACTTGACACAGCTAGTTTATGTGTTTCCCTGTACATAGCGCTACCTGTTTTGAAGAGAACTTATGCGAATCGTTTTGCCTGCTAGGATCATTTTGGGCCACCTTCCCCTATTTCTTAAAATTCAAATCACAAATCCCAAAGATGGATACTTTTTCATCGGTAAATATGACTGCAAATTAATTGCTTTATGATTTCTTAAATTAACAGTATCTAAAACTTAAAGTAGCTATAATTCTCGACATTTTGTTTCTAAGATTAGTTATTCATCTCTTATTACCGCTATATTTAATGCGTAAAATGCTGCAGAATTAGTTTTTTTCATGACTTTAAGCAGTCTTTTAACTCATTATGCATGTTATACAAACTCGCGAATTCTTTATTATGCTTTAATATGCGAACTCTCAAGTTCTGCTTATACAGTGATAATTTTCTACATTTAAGAAAAATAAATAAATAAAAATGTAAGTTTTACAGTATAGCATGTTTACATTTTAAATTAAATTTGAAATTTAAAATGGTCTATTACATTTCAATTTAAATCTTATAGGAATGGGCAAATAAACTCCGCATTATTATTTCATAAAATAAATATGCAATGTTTAATATACGTTTTAATTTCTAATTATATTGTACTTCATAGAAAATTTCCATATCAAAGTCTTATGAAAGCATTTGGATGAAGGAAAATATGTAGTATATCAGCGTAGTATTTACTAATTTAAAATAGTTTTAATATCAGTTTTTAGACAATTGAATCATGTCAGGTAATTTTAATTCAGTTAGCGTTTGATTTTAAACATGTATGATAAAACTATAAGACGCATTTTTTTTAAGTTGATAAAAATATTTTAATGATTCGATAAAATATTTGTACATTTGTTCAAGGATAAGGCAGAAAACCTTATTTTTATTCATATTTTAACCCCTTGCCGGTTCAATTTTTTTCGTGTTGGAGGGTCAAAAAATGTCAAATTTTTTTAATGCATACTTTGATATAGATACATTTTTAAAACATAATAACACTATTCTCATGTAAGATTTCCTAAGTCGTATATAGTTATACCTTCTAGTGGGCAGAAAAGTAAATAAAAGTGTTTGAAAGCGAAACGAAATAATTCGGGAATGATTACTTGAAAAATAAACAATTTCCTACTGCCCGAGCTACACTCGAGATAATCCAGAATGGAACGTTTTTCCTGCCCGAGCTCAGCTCGGGAAAATCCGATAAGAGGTTAAAAGTGTTATTTTACAGATATTTGTCTTAAAAATATGTGATATAGTTAAAATGCTGGGAATTTGCCTTATATTTGTAAATGATAGATAAATACATTGTAAAATTTTGTTATTTCGACACTAATAACCCGGATTTTATTGTGGAAAAAGCACATAATACCTTTCGTAATATTCAAAAGCTTGTCTTGGCATGCATACAAAATTGCTATTTGAGGAGATAAAAGAAGAATATTTTTGTTATTTAAGTCGTAATGAACCTTAACATTTACGTTTTTTTCCATTAAAATCCTCAATATCAAAACCTTTCGATTTATCATATGCGTCAATAACTTTAAAAAATTTAATTTTCAAAGGGTTCATTTAGATTAGCAAAATGCTTAAAACTTAGTAACGTACTCACATTTACAAGCATAGAAACTTCATAAGGAACGAATTTGTACCTAGAGCCAAAAATTGATTAATGAGTTGCCTAGTAAAATTAATGTAACGAGAAGTACCAAAAATTACACAACACATTAAATGAAAATCAAAGGAAATTGACCTGATCTGAATCTATCTTCAAGCCCTTCAGAATTTGTTCATCATCTGCATGCAGTAATATTTCGCAACTTAATTGTTCTCTAAACGCTTGTAATTTCCTTCGTCATCAATCAGATCAAAACAAACCGCTCATTATCGCCTTAAAATGGCTTTATTCAAATTCCCCCAGATGTATGCACTTCCTCATTTGTCGGAGCTACGGTCAGTTCTCGAGTGATTTGGTACACGCAGCGCGTTTGTACATCTCAGTATAACTAGAGTTAGATAATTCTCACTAATTGCCGATGCGACAGTCATGGATTGTGGTCAGCCGCAAGTATGAATTAAGTTCTGGACGTGGTCAGATGAGATGGTTTGAACTATCAGAGCACATTTATTCGGGGTATTGTCTAGGTGGAGCATTGTATCCCAGAATAACAAAACTCCATTTATTTGGTATGTAAATACTTTAAAAGTTAGTTATGCATACTTCTTCATTGATGACTTTGTGACAGTAACTTGCAAGAGCAAAGTTCTCGAGGAAGACCTTAACAAATGTACTTAATACAAAGCTGTGCGTTATAACTCTGCTTTGACTAGAGTCATCAAATGTAGTTACGTATATAGAATGCGTTTAAAATTCTGAATAATAAAACACGGAATTATGGACTAGAAGTTATTCTGGTTGTGTTGTGCATAACAGAAATTTACATATTCATTTCGGAGTGTTCAAAGATTGGAGATCAGAGGATAAAAAATGAATTTATCGCGGTTTATTAAATAACTGCTGTAAGTTAATATTCTATTTGTGATTAATTATTTTGAAGGTTGGGCTCGAAAATACGGTAAAAAACCATACCATGCTCTGAAACAAAATGAAATACTAGAATGTATTTGCAAAATACTATGAACGATGCTCTATTTTATGCGCTAAACCTTAAAAACCCTCTCTTAACGGCACTACTTGAACTTTTAGTGTTATTATTACAGGATTATTATTTTCAAAGATTTTAATTTTTTAAATGCATTGATTGCGATTAAACTACATAAATTTAGACATAATAAAACCAGCATTATAACTGTATTAAGAAATAAACAAGTGAATCAATATTTCTTTAAAAATAAAAGACATCCCTATTCCACGAAAAATTAAAAGAACCTTAAATAAATAATTTAAAAATCAGTAATGAGTTTTATGTCCAACATAAAACTAGAGTGTACTTTTTTTTCATTAAAGCCTTTAATTCTATCCCATCCTGAAATTTTAAGGTTATAAGTAACTTTTTACAAAAATGTGACAATTTCATGAATTATGATTTTAACCTTATGTCAAAATTTTCTTATTTGATGTTTCGCATTTTTTATCATCTATCGCTTAATATCGTTGATAGCTTTGACACAAATTAATTGAAATATAAATTCTTCCAGGAGATTCGTCTTGTTATTTTTATATAGAGGATATGTCCCATAAGATTGGGACAAACTTTAAAGGGTGGTGGGGCACATAATAAGCATTCAGAATCACATAGCAATATGTGATTGGAAACTTCGGAACCAGTGCTGAAATAATAGTGAACTTTCCGACCCTAGTTCATCAAAAACTAATATATCTTTCGCAGAAAACACGTGACTGAAATCAATAGTTTAAAAATTCTGTTTCATTTAATGGATGAAATTTTTGAAAAATTTGAACATTGAAACTCGGTTAAGAAATTAGACAAGCACATGAACAGGCTACAAACACTTCAACTCTTTTCCTACAGTGATTATTAACAGGTAAAGGAAAACGGGTTTTTTGGTCCCACATTGCTAAGTGATTCTGAATCCTTGTTATCTACCCAACATAACCTTAAAGTTTATTCCAATAATTGTGGGACACCCTCTATATATGTATCCATTTAACTTGGGTTACTTTATATACTTTTAATGCAAACAAATATTTTTACATTGAGTATTAGAGATGACAAACATCAACTACAATTCTTACGTTTCTTTAAGTTTAATTCTTAACCTTGTTGACGTTATAATGCTACTATTGCCATGCATTATCGTAATAAACTAAATCTCTGTAATTTACATGAATGCAGTTTTTCATATTGTCATTTCTCAGAAGTTTATATATTTGACTCACTTCAAGATGTTGTACACAAATTTTTTCGTATAAAATTTCTAATCCTTCGTACGTATAATACTTTAAATTGGTCCATCGAAAAGAATTCGAATTTTCAAAATCTAAGGGAAATAATAAATAAAGAAAGAAAAAACGCACACACGCATACAAAAAAAAAAGAAAAGATGAAAGGAAGAAAGAAAACATAGAAAATAAAAGGAAAAGAAATGTTCTTGATGTAGTTACAATTCTTTAAAAATGAAATTAAAAATATAAAAGTTAAATAAAACTTGTTTATTGTGCAATTCCAAGATTGTAAGCGATTCAGTGTCACATGTACCATCAAAAACATTCATACTTGTTAGGTTTAAATATACACACACACAGAAATTTGGAAATAATATTCCAGTAAAAACTAACTAAACAAACAAATAGACTAACCCTTGCTCACTTTGATCTAGATTAATTAAGGAATCGAGTAATGTCGTTTATTTCACTGAATATAGCACTGATCATAGCAATAACTTACAATTGTGCAACTAAAATAAATAAAGAAATATATATATTTTTTTTTTTTCGGTTTCCTTAAATTTATTTCAAAATGAATTTAAAAAAATTGAAACTGTTAATACGGTAAAAAATCCCCAACACATGTGAAAACAGTCACAACAAAAACGCTTGGCCTATTCTTTGTATTGAAATACTTCATCTAGTTATTATACCTGCAGAAAATTCACACTGGCAAAATATCCTTTGCAGCCATTAAATTCCTATACATATTCCTTATAATTATGTACAGGAATGTAGCGTGCAATAGCGTTAAGTATCTTAACGCTATTGCATGCACAGTGTTCATTAAGACATTTCAAACACAATGATACACTCTGAAATTGAAAAGAAAAAACTAAACTTGGACATTTGTTTTGTCAGTCTAATCATATGCGAAATACGAAGCAGGAGTTTTATCTCTGTTGCTTGAATTGCTAGAATTCTTCTTATACTTTGTATCATATTTAATGCTGTTTCATAGGGTTCTTACTTAACATTTTCTGTTTCAGTGCATGTAATTGCTTAACAACAGTTTTAAGCAATGATAACAAAGTAGAAATTTAATTAAAAAAAAAAAGAAAATGAAGTTAGGGTATTGGGGTATCGCGATTTTTGAAAACTTCATACTGATTGTCAGACAGATCTTACTTTTGTCAAACACTGGAAGTGTCGGAAAGTAGCGTCGTTAATTTCGTATGTAAGTATTTCATTTACCTAAAACTATCAAAGCTAACAATACAAACTAATTAACATAACTCCTGGATTAGAGAGAATCTTCACATGCGAGAATGCATCATTTGTGAGGGAGAAGACCCCATGCACAGATAAGACCTGCACAGATAAACCACCATTTTGTTGGCAGTTAAATGGATCAATGGCAAGGACCCCAACGATCTTTTCACATATCTCTCGCCATCTCAAAGTAGAAAAAAAGAGATATCAATAAAATTCTTGCTATGAAATCTAACACTAACGAATAGCTTATAACCTATTTCAGGACATTTTGAAATTCTTCCTCCAACAAGGGTAAACGGCCAACCTTTTTTTTTTTTATTCACTAATCCTTCTCTTTGAGCTGACTTAACTAACCATACAGCGCTTGTTTAATCAGTTCACGGAAAAGCATGATGATGAGTTGATGGAAAACGCGTTACATTTTAAATGACGAGGGCGAAAAGGTTAAACATGGGTTCAAAGTGAGTTTAGGTGAGCTCAGGGAAAGGACTATCCCCCCTCCCCCTCAAATCACACGCATACTTTGAAGCTGTTATAATCCAAAATTGTTTGAAGCTTTGTTGAGTGTGTGTCCGCCATTATTCTGTCGTGGTGAAAAGTTTTTTCAGGATGTATCACACAGGAGACATATACTTTTCAAATTCAAATGACCATGTGTAATTTGGTACCGTTCTTACTTGAAGCTGCCTAGAAATGATTGGCATATTCTTTCTGATGGCTATCATAATTTCTTTTTTTTTTTTTCCCATTTTCTTTCGAAATATCCGTTCAAAGTTATATCACGCAACATGATATAACATGTCTACCATCTGTTGTGAAGAGAAACAACAAAAAATGTACAAAAGAAATAAAAGCGAACATTCTAGATCACTCATTTGAATATATCGAAAATTGTGGTGTTCATCATTTTACGCAACGAAAACTCCGTCGAAATGACCTACCTCTACAAATCACGAGTCACAATTTTTACTGAAAAAAAAAAAAAAAAAGAACCGTAAATTTGGAAAAAATGTAATTCTATTGGCAAGTTTATATATGTTTAAACAAAACTACAAAATTCTTTTAGAAACACTTCCAGAAATGTATAGTAAATATATGCAAAATAAATCTGGTGTAGGTGGGAAAGGACCCGCTAATCTTAGTTTAAATCGAAATTAACAGTAATATAGTAATAATAATAATAATTCTTCCAATTTGAGTACATTTTCCGAGCCATTTATTTCGATATTTTTCCTCCTAGAAAACGTACTACACTGTATTCTATTTTCTCCTCTGCAGAAATATATATCTACTACTGCTCGAATAAAATATTCAGTGTATAAACAGCATCCCCCCCCCTCTTCATCGCAGGGAGAAGTAGGTCACGATGATCAGGTGAAAATTCGATCCCCCCCCTCTTCATTCTTCTCGGCGTTCTGCTCCATAACCCATTGCTCACCTTCTTACTACCCTGTTGGGGCCCAAAGAGTTCCAATCCTTTTCTCGTAAAAAAACGGGGAATAACAATAAAAAAAAATAGGAAAGCGAATTCCTCCAACCCTTTCGCGACAGCTGTGTTTTGGTGTGACGGCGGCGCGGTGCGCCAACCCTTTGTGCACTGACTTAACTGTGGGATGCGATGTTACGGGGAATGCGGTAGGGGAGTGGTAGTGAATACAACTTGACTCTTAACCCTTTAACGCGCAGTGTTCTCGCTCTGGGAACACCCAACTCTGACGTTTTGGCTGTCGCCAGTCACGAAGAATAGATTGGATTTCTATAAAAATAGTTGCGGGTGACATACTAGCTCCACGAGAATCCTTTACTTTTAAGCGCGTCATTTCCCGTAAAAAAAAAAAAGGTCACGATTCTTTTCAACAGCACTGACATCTGCTGAAAAATGGAAGAATACGAGAACATCTGGATAGATGGCCCAATGCTGAAACAAAGGGCATCCGTGGCCATCGTTCGACTTAACGACCAGCAAGAGGGCGGACGATCGAAACATTCATCGCTTGCCGACCCTTTTTTGACGCAGCGGCTGTGCGGCACAGCCAGCTGTCGTCAAAAAAAGGGGTCTCTAGATCTGTGGCACGCGGTGAACGTTTAGATCGTCCGCCATCTTACTGGTAGTTGAGCTGGTAGTTAAGTCGATCGATGGCAACGGCTGCCCTTTTTTCAGCATCGGGAAAGGTTTGCGCCTCAAAAGATTAGCCTTTTCACGCGCGGAGGTTGCGCCACCTTACTTCAGCGCTTGTCTAAAAAAATAGGGTTAAAGGGTCCCAATGCTGATAAAGTGCAGCCGTTGTCATTGGTACGCTTAACTACCAACAATATGGCGGTCGATCGAATCGCCAATCTGGACGCACAGAGCTAAAGTTTTCTGACACAGCTGGGTGTGAGGCTGCACAGATCGACCAGCATGTTAGTGGTAGTTAAATGGATCGATGGCAACGGCAGCGTTAGGCAGTGTATGGAGATGGCCTAATACATTGATGCGAAAATTCTTGCGCTTCAAAGGGTTTAAAGTTAGGTTAGTGTAAAATAAAAAGAACTTGACGCCATTTAGTTTGTTAATCAGTACGGCTATACTGTCACTTTCCAATGAAATATTTCAATTTCAGTGAGAATATTGAAGAAAAGAGAATTTTTAAAAATACCCTTTGTGCCAAACGCCATCTAGGATACTATAGGATACTACCTTCAGGAACGGCCTACCTATTTGGTTTAAAGCCTGTTTTAGTTCCTGAAGTGTCCTACTGTCCTGCTGAATCCTAGCTCTAGGCTCAGGTCCAGCAAGCAGCGGTTTCCCTCATTTTTATTTTATTTTTTTACAGCACAATTTTTGGATTACAATTGGTAAAATACATCAGTGTTATACAATATAAAAGCAGTTAGTTTACAATGGTTTACAATTGCTCACACTATTGTTCTTAGTAACATTTGACCATAGATACATATATTTAACACGTTCTTTTTTTTACAATTTTGAAAGTTAAAAAGTAAATAAATATCTAAAAGTAAACAATAGGCTTGAGAATGATAAACTTTAAACAAAACATCTAGTGGAACGCCAAAGCCATCTAGTGGAAATTTTTGAGCTAATTTTTTTTTCTCGAAATGTATCGAGTGCATCTCATGTACTGTTTATATACCAAATTTGGTCACAACCCGTTCAATGGTTCCAGCTGTAGAACCCTGCTTATAAGAGACTTCAAATACAACAATCCCATTATTCTCCCAACATGTTAGTGTTGTCAGTATGGTACAGCGCTTTATGACAATTCAAGCACAGAAACTGCAAAGAAATCAGTTGGAATATCTGCGTACTATGACGGATAACGTGTTTTTGCTGCTTAGTAAAATATTGTTTTGTTAAGAATTTGCTCTTTAAGCATCTTTCTCTGCATTATATAACTCATTGGTTAACAGCATTTTTCTGTAACATGCTAGCTGTGGGAAATAGGATTAGAAGTTCCATGCCAAATATAACTGCACTTTCATTTATACAAACTTTTCTTTTACAATTGCCCATGAAGCTGTCGCAATTTAGCCAGGTATGGCAATTGCAAAATTTCATATACTGATATAACATTGAAATTGTACTCACTTTTTGATTGTTATTCTAAAATTGCATTCGTACAAATGTTCACAAACAAATGTTCTGTGAAGTCTCAAATTTTCATTGAGTTTTTACACTACGTTACATAAATATTGTTAAAAATGTCTAATGGTATAATTTTCAGAAAACTGCATTTTAAGGAACTTTTTGATACTAATATATAGATTTGATTCATTACCATATTACACTTATAAATAAGGAAAAAAAAACTTTTAAAGCCTTTATTGATTTATCTAATTAAAAATTACTTAAATTTTCGATTTTCAGACGTACCTCGATTAATAAAATCAGTCATGTATTATTAGCATAAATTGATTCATAATAACAGCGGATTAAAATTATGAAAATTAATTTGTAACTATTAAACACATTCAAGTGGACTGTTTCAATAAATTGTCCGATAGTAAACTAATTTAGGCTTCTTTGAAAACTCTGTACCCTTAATACAGATTCTTAAAATATCGATCTGGGAGAATGCACGATTTTAATTTAATTTAAATGTTTTCGAAAAGTTTTTGAATAATTTCACGGTTGCTGGATTTGAAAACAAGTGGAGATTTTTGTTTATCGTAACGTGTAACAAAAAATCGATTAGTTTATTTTCTCGCTCGTTGAGGACACAAAACTAATAAATTTATCCCTAAATTATTGGATTCACATTTGAGAAACACAAACATTTCCCAATATTCAAAGAAAAAAAGTGTATTGTAATCCTTGTTTCCAAACACTATTTAGACCGGGAGAAAAATTGCTTGTAAAGTTACGGTTCCTAAATATAAATAAACAAACGACATTTTCCAACCGCTAACGTGCTTTCGCCCTTAAATGAATCCCTGCCATCTAATCAATAAATATTTTATTCCATAATCTAGACTGTTGCATAAAATTTTTGTCTCCTGGTGGAAAACAAATAGCAAAACAAAATGATATCGAATATGAAGAGAAGAGAGAGAGAGAGAAAAAAAAAACCTTCGTGGACTAAAAGAATAAAAGAAGTTCAAATGGAATCTTAAACACAAAAAAAAATTCTCACAAACTTAAGAGAGAGGGAAAACAAAAATCAACAAAACACCAAATTCTTGAATTTTTGCACCTCACACTTATACAGCATCGCGTGATGAAATCACGTTAACTGTGAAGAATCAAAATATGTGGAAAAAAAGAGAAGGGAAAAAAGGGAAAAACTTATTCGGAAAATCAAAGCGTTTGCAGTGCTTCTCTCCCAATCTAGTTCAGCACCTACACCTCGAGTGTAAGTCAAAGAGAAAATAACCTAAAAAAATGTAAATGTTTTCCACACACACACACACACACCTTTAGCATTTTTAGTTACTTTTTTTTCCTCCCCCCTGATAAATAGGAAATATTTAATTCTAGGAGCACCTATGTATAGTACTAGTCGCAGTCGTCTCTCCATTTTTTTCACTTATTACTTTTTTTTTTTTTTCAAGCGCTTGCAAATCGATATTTCTTCCCCTTTTTGCAGTCATCAAAGGGAAAAAAGTAACCAGATATTATTCGAGAAAAATGGTTTCGGTAGTTTTTCCTTTGAAGCAATGGATTTCCGTTAATTTTTTTTCCGAGGAGAACAGAGTTCAAAAAGCCGAAGCGAGGAAATGTCAATATCTGTTTTAAAGATCTGAAGGTAACCTTCCGATTCCGTCAGCTAGCTTGGAGACACGGTTATGAATAAATAAATACAGGTTTTTATTCCATGAGGAACGTATCTTCTATTATCACGTTCACAATGCAAATATAACTACTTTTGTTTAGTTTGTTATCGAATCCTGGGTAGACTTTAATCAATGTGTATGTCTTATACACTACACAAATAACAACGGGGTGAAAGGTATGAAACGTTCATGAATGCATAGCTGTCTTCAATGAGCTACTTGTTTGACGCTCACTACGGTATGTGTAGCCTATGTAATGAGATTAAATAGATTTTTTAAAATTTAGTTTAAAGAAAAAGTAATGTTACTTCCATTTCTTTCTTCGAAATTAGGTATGTGATGAGCTGCTTCGTAAAATGTTTTTGATCAACAGAGATTATCAATACGGAAGAATAAATTTAAAAAAAATAAAAACTTTTATAAGTGACAATGTTTGCACTGCTCACCGCAAACATTTTAAACATTACTATGGGGGAAAAAATCCGGATTCATAATTTTAAAAAAATGGATTAATATTATAAATAATAGTAAGACTATAGAAAGTACAATATTTAATTTTCCTTTTTGATTATCTGTAAAGACGCTTTTGAAACCAGGAATCAATAGACTTCGAAGATTAGAAAATGGAAAAAGGGCAATGTTTGCTAACAACTAATAAGTAATTAATAAAAAAACTGATTTTAAAATATAAATAATTAAAAAAATGTAAAAATAACACCATAAAAGTTACTTGAATGACCATGCAGCTGTTTCGATCGAAAAAATTTTCCATCTTCTTCAGTGGATATATTCGCAGACTGGAAACCTAGAACGGGTAGCTGAAAACAACAGGAACAGGGAACAAGGACCAGTTTTACAAAGCTTTATTTAGCTAAGCATTTTGCAGTTTTTTATTATTTTAAAAAGTAATTATTAATGTCCATAAAATGAATCAATCTGTATTTTCATGTTTATGTTTTTAAATGAGCTTAAATTAGCATCTCTAAAAGTTATCTTTATCACATTTCTATACATTTGTACTTAAAATCACATTAAAGAAATTAATCAATATTAATGTTTTTTTGTAAAGAAAAAGAAGACAGTTGCTTATTTAAAATCAACTTTTGATTAAATAATATCTTACCATCTTTTAAGTTATCAAGTATGATTTATTCCTTTATTCATGAAGTAAATAATTTGATGGAATAATCTAGCTTCTACTTAAAGTTATGGTGAGGATAATATGTATGAAGTATATAAAAGAATATATCTCATTTTTTAAATGCTTCTTACTTAAGGCTTATATGTGCATTGCCATAATTCAGTATTTTGTGAAATACATCAAATTCTGGATATGCTTTTAAAAAGCTTAGGAAATAAAAGGTATTGGTTATATGGTTTATATTATTATCATTTTTTAAATTCAGCCTTTATAAATTGTAGCAAATTTTTTCAGAAAATTAAAATAATAGCTCAAGAAATAAAAGAAAATCTAAGAATAATGCATAAAAAAGCCAATTTCAACCTTTTATAAGATATATAAAATTTTAGATAAATATAGAGCATTATTATTTTTTAATTATACAATTAACATTTTGATATATTTAATATGCAAAATTTTATGTATCACGGAATACAAATTATTAATAATGAATTTGGATAAGTAATAATAAATTTCCCAATGTATCCCAACTTATGAGATTTATTTCAATAGTAAAAACATAATATTATTGGATAATGCAACATTTTAAACACATGAAACATACTCCCCTTTATAATTTAAGGAGGAGGTATAAGGCAGTTATGGCGCATTTCAAAAAACCACAAAAATAATATCTGATTGCAGACTTTTTAATTTGGTCACAAGCATAAAAAAGTTGTTAATAAAACCTAAGATAATTTAAAACTTAAGGAACATTTTTTCAGCATAGAATGATTATAGCTCTCAAATCATTTATTTAAGAACCATTACTGTGTAGTTAGGCGTGTGTAACAGATGATTTTTATGAAACAACGTAACAGTGTATTTTTAGATTGCGTGTATGGAACTATGAACTGATATGCAAAAAAGCTTTAAAAATTTCCATGTCATTTCGACCCGAGTAGTAATACTCTGTGTTTTTGAGTAATGAAATAATTTAATGATAAGAATTGAGGTGTACAGGAACAAAAAAAAATATCCTTGGATATTTCAGCTTTAGTCATATCCATCCTGCTGCATTTTCTTATTCAAATAATAATACGATGAAAACATGAAAACTGACTCATGGAATCATCACATACATTTTTTTCTGCTTCGAAATATGCATGCTAGCGAAGGGTGTCGTATAGTTTTTATCAGAAAATCACCCTTTAAGACTTTTTTGGTCTTGTAGTTACAAATAAAGGTGGAGTTGAACATATTGCTGATAATGGAATTAGAACAGCCTACATGACATAGTAATATATTCCGTACAGTATGAAGCCAGTGTAATTGTCTTCTTTGGAACTAATGGCAAAGAATAAAAATACTTTCATAATCTACCGCGATGCAAAATAATGTATGCACGTTTGTAAAACACTCTTTGGTGTACTCACTTTAAAAAACCTTCTGCGAAAGTTTCGCTTAAATGATGTTCAAACCTTTAAAAAATTATTTTTATTTTTATTCTTTTACCAGAGGCATTTACATTTTTTTTAAATTCTGAAAATTTGCAACAAAATATTTTAGGCAAAGTTCAGTTTGAACTAGATGTATCAGGTTGTAACGAAAGTTTTCCGCCATATCTGCCTGAAATACTAACTTCTAACTTCTTAGATAACTGTTTTTGAACTTTCGGTACCAAACCTGCATAGTGTCACATGATACAACAATAGTACTTAAAGCTGTACTCATAATTCGTTGATATTATGTAGCTGACTTTTTGCAACACAATTGGAAGTAAATGACGGTTCTAATCCTCTAGAATGATAGTTCTATTTGAGACACCTTATACTTAATGATAACTATATTTTTTACAGATTTCACAACACAGTGTTATAAAGTAAACCTCTTTCTTTCAAATGCCAAAATCGTTTGACAAAATATGAGCAAATATGCCAACGAGAACTGTGTGCTGACGAAGTTTGCGGTGGCGGGAAACTTTCGTTACAACCTAATAGTTTAGCTTCGGGTATTAAAAGAATAGTATTTAAGATCAATGAACTATTAATTTAATAAATTAATTTAATTATTAAATATTAATTATTAATTTTGCGACATTAATTTTGAAAAAAAACCCTTCATTTTTTATGTTTAAGTAGGCTACATCTTTGTATATTTTGCACTGTAATGCCTATACACGTTCTGAAACATAATACTAAGTTTTTTGCCGTTTTGGGATTCACACATGCACACACTAATTTCAGTTTAACCTTATTCTTATTTCATCCTCCCAGCTATGCATGATATAAACCATCATGACACCTACTCTGAACACACTTTTACCACTGCTCCTCACAGAAGCCAATGTTTAAAAAAATGAATAAATAAAAGAATTTTTTAAATATTTATTTGGATTTTTTTTCACTCTACTGAGTTCAAGGAATATTAGCAATTAAAGAAACTGTTGAAGAACATCTTCATTTACAAGAAAGTAAGCTATATAAATTTTATTTTTAAAAGTAGAAAAACAGATTATGGTGTATATAAGTATTTATTAAAATATGTTGATGAGAATTGCAGTGAAAACTAGAGGGCAAAAAACAAAATCTTACGCCTTAGTTGCTCAGGGTGTTACTTCATTTCTCAAATCTCAAAACTAAATTAATACGATTTCATTTGCGGTATTGTTATTATTGAAAATGTGACCAAAACCTTTTTAATAGGAATACGTAATATAGAGCTCACCGATTATAACATATCCAGAAGCTTTCATGTCCTGATTAAAATCTTTTGTATGCATAATATTATTCAATGTCTGTCAAAACGCACCGTGCAAACATTTTTATTTCGGCTATGACGTACTTTTTAGACAAGAGCAGAAACCGAAGTTGTGCATTTATCAACCATTTAACTTCATTTTTACACGTAATTCTGTATTTCTAAAAAATTCCGAAATCAGATTCTGTAGCAAGATGTATTTCGTATAAACGACAAAATAATTTGTTCCCCCATTCGTGAATGTATACGCTATTGCCATAATCCTTATATCTCTCCCCTTTCTCGTGTCTAATTTTAAAGAAATCTGAAATATTCTTAAAACCCATATTACAGTGAAGTAATGCTCCCATTTCTAATTCCAGTATTATGTTAAATCTTTATGTGGTATTGTTTCTAACATATTTCAGTAATAACGTTGCCCTTTTTTAGGTCCCACGAGAATGCATTTTAAGCGGTGACTACTGTATATTCAACAGTCACAGTCAGTCACAGATTTAGTTTTCATCACAGAAACTACGAAAACTATACCATGTTATAAAATTTTATGAAAATTCATGTTACTTTTAAAAGACCCTACTAACATACTATGGGGAAAACCTTGTTTTTTAAAAAATAAAGGTTTTATTTTATAAGGTTAAAATTTCTATTTTACAAGGCAAAATTTTCACGCAGTGCTCAATTTAACTCGAAAAAGGGATGCTTTTTGAGTACGATTTTGAGCATATATCTTTGTTAAAAGTCTATTTTAGACTGTGGAGTTAAAAACAATACCAGATGGCTTGAATCAGATAATTAAATATTCAAAAGTATTAAGTCTTATTTATTCAAGGATCTTTATTAGGAGCAAATATACGTCACTTAAGGTGTTTAGAGCCTTCACAGTTTATAAAAATCTTACATATGACTTTATATTACAACAATCATCCAATAAATTATACAAATGAAAAATTATTCATGTAATTGAAGGGCCTTCATCGGCGAAATATTCTGATTTCCTAAGGCTCATTTTACCCCATGTTGCTGAGTGGCTTGCATCTCTTTGAATGCTTCCTTTTCTGTCATCTTCTGATGCACGTCTGCAAAATACGACTGGTTATAAATTTATAAGAAATTTTAAGTTATATTTTACTTTAATTTTACTCCCAAGCTCAAATAAAAGTGAACAGAATACAGAGTGATTCGTTACCAGACTGATAAACTTGCAGAGGGCTTAGCGGGTACAGAGACTGTTCAGATTCGCACAGCAATGTGGGATCTTCATGTACCTGTTAATAATCACTGTGGAAAAAGTGTTGAAGTGTGCGTCTCATTTCTTAACCCTTTGAGGCGCAACCCTTTCCCAATGCTGAAAAAAGGGCAGCCGTTACCATCGCTCGACTTAAGCAAAACTTTTTGCGACTCGACTTATCGCTCGACCACCATGACGGACGATCGAAAGTTCATCGCGTGCCACAGATCTAGAGACCCTTTTTTGACGCACAGCTGGCTGTCGTCAAAAAAGGTCTCTAGATCTGTGGCACGCAATGAACGTTTCAATCGTCCGCCATCTTGCTGGTCGTTAAGTCGAGCGATGGCAGCAGCTGCCCTTTTTTCAACATTGGGCCATCTATCCAGCTGTTCTAGCATTCTTCCATTTTTCAGCAGATGCCAGTGCTGTTTAGAAATAATCGTGACCATTTTTTTAACGGGAAATGACTTGCTAAAAAGTAAAGTATTCTCGTGGAGCTCTGTCACCCGCCATTATTTTTTATAGAAATCAATCTATTCTTCGTGACTGGCAACAGTCAAAACGTCCGAGTTGGGTGTTCCCAGAGCGGGAACATTGCGCGTTAAAGGGTTAAATAAGCAATAGACTTTCCTCAGACGATTTTATAAATGTAATGAAAGAAACAATTCTGAAATAACAATTTTTATCGAGTGCAATCGGTGAAAGAGGGACCGTTTTTGAAAAACCATGGTCGGAAAGTTTACTATCACTCGAACACTTCTTCTAAAGTGATTATGAACGGGTACACGAAGACGACGTTTCCGACCCCGCATTGCTGTGGGATTCTGAACAGCCTCTGTACCCCCTACACCACCTGCAACTTTGTCAGTCTGGCAGCGAATCGCCCTGTATAAAACAAAAATACTTCTAATAATCACAATGAAATGTATGCAATGGTTTTTAATTAAAATGACCTTTACTTGAATTTTCTCCTATTACACTGAGGTTATCCTTGTAAACAACAAACTATAAACAATGGCTATCTATCAGAAAAACAAACCTTTCTTCATCACGAGGAATTTGTACGAGGGTTTTCATTGGCTTTAATAGCTATCCGTATTAGCATTAAATATCTTATTAATGTGCAACGTTCAAAGGCAGGCATGTTCAAAATTTCCAATTATATCGGAGATGTTATCCGAAACTCTCAAGAAAAAAAGTTTTTTTTTTTTTAAAATAACTATGCATTTTATCTCTCACCCCCTTAATTAAAAATTGTCCGTAAAATGTGTCCCATAAAAGCGACATAAAAATGCGACATAATTTTACTTACATTTAAATACTATTAGTTCACAACAGCTTTAATCTATTGCTACACTATTCCGTAAGCTGTATAATATGCATCCCATGTATTTTTTACATATATTTAAATACTATTAGTTCCCAACAGCTTTAATCTATTGCTACACTATTCCGTAAGCTGTAGAATAGGCATCCCATGCATTTTTCTATAAATAGGTTACAATCCTAAAAATTTCAACATAGGGTTACCAGGCGAAGTACACGAAAGATGAGAGATAAAATGACATAGTCCATTAATATCGTTTTAATATGGCAATCATGAAACTAAAAAATTGGTGGGGTTCAGGGGGTTCTCCGAAAGACGATGCTAGAACACCCGAGTTTTTTTTTTCTTTTCTTAATAACCCAATTGCTTATAAAAATATTTCTTATAGGGATGGACGCGAGACGACTTTTTTTGCGAGACGAGACAGAGATTTACAGCTTTTTTGCGAGACGAGACACACATTTTTAACATTACGATATAGGGATTTTTGCGAGACGAGACAAGCTTTTAGGCTATTTTGCGAGACGCGAGACGCTTATTTTTCGTCTCGCGTCCATCCCTAATTTCTTAGATGGGAATGTTGCGTTAGTAATACAAAGTATCGTCCTACTTTTTAATAAAAAATAAATAAATATTGAGACTGTCAATTGGGGTTTATCTAAAGATTTTAAAACGTTGAGCAACCATTTAAAAAAAAAATCTAGAATGTAAATCGACTGAGCTGAGAAAATGATCCAGAGCAGGAGTTTCACTTATCGCTGACAAATTGGTTCTTTTTATGAATTTCAAGAGTGCAATGTATAGACCTTTTTAAATAAAAATAACTGAAGCCTTTGTTACCACTGCTAATGCGTGACTGTGAAGTCGGGGTGGAATGGGGCAAATCACGACATATCATGTGATCATTGTGCTGTATGGGCAAGGCTGTGTTATTTCAATTGACGTGTCGTTTCTGTAATGGTTGAGAGAGAGTGAACAGCCGAGAAAATTGTTACTACTAGGCGCGAAAACTTAATTAAATACAGAGCTAAGCGTTTTTGCTAATGTATTTCAAGTTACGAATTTGCCTTCACGAGAAATTGTTTTCATAATTGAAATGTACTTTTCAAGGTTTCTACTGAAAATCCTTTCCTTGATCGAATTTATTTTTAATCTGTTGCTACAAAACTTACCACTACTGCTTCACACAGTCTGTATACAGAGACACATGTACACAATATAACTTTATGCATGTTATGGGAATGTAAGTTCCTCTATGAGTGCAAATTAGAGGGAGTGCTTTGCATTAACAATAAAATAATAAGTTATTGTAGAGGTATTTTTTGAAGCACGTTACATTGTAAGTGCTTTACTTACATTGTCATCGGTTTTCCATTCTTCTAAATAGTAATCAAACAATCTGAATGAAATCAGTAAAGAACTTCTTAAATACTCACGAATACAGCACGTCTGTCCATAAAATATTATTTTAAAACATAATGTACATAAAATATTATTTTAAAAAAAGAAAGATACGCTTTCCGTAAAATAGTCTATTTGACTTTTGATAATTCGTTTGGATTGGATAGCACCAATAATATTAAAATAAAATTTTGATTTATATCATGTAAAATAATTTGATATGAACTTACTTCTTTTAATTTAGTATTATCTGCATCCCCGGTTAATTAAAACTAATTTTCAGTTAACACTTTTAACTTGAGCATAAAAAAGTTTGTTTTTCTAGAAAGTTAAATCATTATCGTCCTAAAAATTATTTCATTCATAAAAATTTAACAAAACTTATACACTTTTCGCATTATGAATGACAAAATTGGCTTTTGGCTTAAAAATGACATCCCTGTTAAACGTATTGAATTTCGAAAATTGAAGTAAAAATAAACGTTTCAGTTTTTATGGATATCATTTGACAGGAAAGAAGTGTCATAAATGGCCAATAACACTTGAACAAATACGATTGTTCAAACTATTAACTAGCATATAACTGTTCAGTCTGTTGCCAAAACAATCGAATTTTCTTTATGGAAAAAATAAGAGTTTAAACTTTATTAATTTACAAATATTAGTTTATTGTACTGCCTGCTACTAGGTTTATAAATGTTCATCAAATTTTATCAATTTTAAATGAAAGTTTTTAAAACTGTTAATTGTGAAATATGCGTGCATATACAACGAAAGCTCTTAATATGTTAAAATCTACTTTACTGCAAAATATTTTCAACATAAGGATTAGATTTTACGTGATGACAAAAATATTTTTAAAAATCTGAATGATTTTGAGTACAACAAGCATGTTTTGTAATATTTTTTAAAGAACGAACTTCCAAAAGATTTTTTAAATGGAAAACAGGATTAAAACTTAGTAGGAAATGCTATAAATAAATGAGTTCAACTTCTTAAGAGATATTTATGTCTTAAAAATAAACTTTAATGATGAATTTTTTTTTTCATGTACGGTGCCAGTAAAAGACTTATGACTTTTTTTCAGAACTTCATTCTAATTAAGTAAAGATTATTTTTGATATTCTGTTATGTGCAAGAAAAACTTTAAGAGATGTTCAAGAAAATAAGTTTTTTTTCTTTTTAATTATAATCTAATAAAATTTCAGTTTAAGAAAATCACTCAACATTTTAAAGAAATATATTTAAAAATTTGCTTTACATGTATAGATATAATCTTCTTAGTCTGTAAAGAGTACATAAATAAGCAAGGTTTCATTAACAAAAACTTCTCTTTGATCCTGTTAAATCAGGATCAAGGACTTTAAAATACTTTACACGTCTGATTTTCAAACTTACCTTCCTTTTTTTTTATAAGGTTTCAAAGCATTTTTTGATAATATAGTAGAAAAAAATCACTAAATTATGTTCTGATTACTATACACTATTTTTCAGATCTGTATAAACGCTAGCACTTAAATTTTGATAAATTGAAGAAAATAGATGTTATTTTCAGAAATAATCTCTTCTCAAGGAATTCAGGAATTAAGAGGAAGAAATTGAAAAACAAGACATAAACTGAAAAAAGAGATAATAAAATTACTGAGCAGTAAATAAATTTTAACAGCGAAGGCCTGATTTGCTTTTATAACTATTAAATTTTAAATCTTATAAGCATTCAATGAAAATTCTTAATACAATAAAATCTGTTTTATTTCAAAATATTTTCTATATATACATTTTATGTAAAGCGGTATTCATTTTTCTAATTTTCTAATCTTTTTCAGTTATATCTTAAACGGACAATGGGGGGAGGGAAAGGGGACATACAGGGATATTTAGTATTTTCCCTAGGATTCAAAAGCTCAAAAATTAGAAAAATGTGTCATAATTTAGGTAACCTGTATTAAAACAATGTGAAAATTTGTCACTGTCACAATTCATCTTGTCGGGGAGTTGTACTCGTTTTTGCTCCAGCTATCAGTATAGGAAAAAATACATAATTTTACATTTTTGGATTTGACAAGTAAACTATCATATATCATATCAAATATCATCCAGTAATCAATATTTGTGCCTATTATCAATTGTAAACATTATTATTTGCATGCATCCAGTGTTCTTTATTCTAATGATAAATTTTGTACAACTTTTGAGTTTGGATTTTAAGACTTCTTGAGGGGTACAAGGGGATATCTTGATTGGGCTAAAATGGGACAGTGTCCCACTGTATAATCCTATGGTTAAATCTATAGGAAGAACAATTACAGAGTTATCATTTCCAGTACTTACGATTTCATTCCATGATAAAACGAACTTTTGGAAACATTTGGTTATCATTTGCTGTTGCTTTATTATTTTCTTTTCTTCAAACATTATTCAGCAAAGAATTTTTGCAACTCTTAAGAGTTAAAAGTGTTTCATCATTATAACTACTTGAAAGTTATAATGATGAAGAAATTTGATGATGATTTTGAAATTTGATGATTTAATGATGTTATAATGATGGTGAAATTTTTGCCATTTGGAAACTGCTTTCAAATCTTCTGTGCTGATATTTTAACATTCACTTAATAATAACAATAATAACATGTTGAGATAATATACTTAATTTTAAATGTACCTTACTCATTATCCACAGTACCCCAATCTCCTCCCATTGTGCCAAAGGGTTTCAACGGGACAACTTGAACACTTTTCGAAAACTAACTTTTATTTAAAGCATTTATAAAATAAGGATATATTCTGAAAAAGTAAAATAATAAAATAATAAAATAATACATTGAAGGTCGAAAGTTGACAAAATATTATTCTGAATTTACATTTTAATTTTAATTAAAAGGTAAGAAGTTATTTTAAATTGTAACACTGTACTCCCTCCCCCTACTCAATAGTATATATTAAGTATTACGGTTAGTATTTATGTGATGTTAGAGGTTTTTCGGCAGTAAAACTTGATTTATTACAAAAAAAAAAAAAAAAAAACTGCTGCGCTTGAACATTAAATGTAATTTACATTTACATTTTTTCTTTCTTTTTTTTTTTTTCTTTTTTTCTTTTTTGTAGATTCACGTCTTTGATATTTTGGCTAGTGTTAGTTTAAATTTTCTTTGTAAAACTTTTTTTACAGCACATATAAATTTTTTCTTAGTTATTTACAAAAAAGGAAAAAGAAAAAGAAATTATAAATGCATTTTAGATTTAACGGTAGGTTTTTTTTTCGGAGTTTTTTTCTTCTTGTTTTTCTAATGCATGCATTGATTTCATATTTGCACAAAATCATACCTTTCATATTCAGAATTAATATTAATCTGATGCTGGGTTGCGTTTGCTTGTAATATTTTTATTTCTCAGATACCAAATTACAGGTTGCAAATTATTTTTCCAAATGCTAAATTGAAACTAAGTACATGTAATTTACAACATTTTTTTCCGCAAATGCACTTCATAGCATAATTTAGAAATCTTTATTTCTCGATTTTTTAACATAGATTAACACAGATTATTTTAACATTACGATCTTGTGTAAAGAAAAAAAAAAAAAAAGGTTTTTTCCAAAGTGGGTTTATAATGTCGTACGTCATAGCTTTACTTCGTTAGAAAACTGAGTGAACTAACTGTGATTTCTTTAAGGAAGTCGAAAGTGGTATGACATAAATTAAAAGTGCTTTATATTGATAAACTCTGTCTCAAAATTTACGCTGTGTGCCAAAATAATTTTGCGATTTTTAGGAATCTAAATAGCTCCTCGAAATGACACGGTTTGATATTTTTCACAAAATTAAAATGAATTAACTGTTTTCTTATCCGGAATTACGGAGTATTTAAATATTTAAATTGAGTATTTTAGATTCCGCATAAACTGTTTTTATTCGAGCACGATCTTATAAGCGTTTTAGTTAAGTAACATTAAATTATGAATTTTAAAAATTAGAAGATTTTTTAACAGTATATCTTCAGGCTAGAGGTACCACGTTAACAAATATTCTGTGAATATTAAATTAAATGTGTTTTCTTATATGTATTATTTTTCGACGGGAGCCTTATAATAACTAAAGGGAGCCTTATAATGTTTACTGAACATTAAGTGGTCCTACGTTATTATAGTTTGCGATAGTTTCAACAGAAGAGTTTACCTGGACTTTTCCCCCTAGATTTTCATACTTAATAGTCTATATACTCAACTGCATATTTACTCAACAGGATATCATTAACATTATGTTTTGGCATTAATCTGACATTGACTTTTCTCAATTTGTAAAGCTTGGTTACTGTATATGCGAAATTCCAGCAGTTAAACTATATATATAAATACTAGAATTAATATGAACTAAAATAATTATATTCAAATACGTGATTACAATTAAATTTTCTGTGATTGTAAAGAAGGAATTTTTATTTGTGGATTTTTTTTAAATACGTACATTGATAAGATATTGTTTGTTGAAAAGCATATTTTTAAGGTTATGGTTAACATATACTAACCCGATGCTTGATTGTGTTTGCCTGTAAAACTTGTTTTACTGCAGATACAGATCTGAAGCAGTAAATCAACTTGCAAGGAATTCATAACAAAATTTTCTGTACATGCACTTTCTGCTGTAAGGGGGTTTCGACAAATTACGTAACACACGAAAGCCAGGGGAGGGGAATCAGGGGGCATATTTAAAGAGGGGACGAAGGGGCCCGGGCCCCCATCACCCTCCCCCTGAAATGGAAACCTGTATACGCTACTGGGGGGATACAACCGTTTCAGGAACTCAGGTATATGTAGTGAGTCAGTACTTAGGAAGTGTAGCCTTATATATTTCCGAATTATTATTAATTATTATTAATTTCCGAAATTATTATTAATTATTATTAATTTCCGAAATTATTATTAATTAATTATTATTAATTTCCGAATTATTATTAATTTCCGAAAAAAAAAAGGAAAAACTTTGTTACTAAAACATTTAAATTTTGCATAAGAATGTATTCATTAGTCAGAAAATAAAGGCCAGAAAATTACTGTTTGCGTGGGAAATCAAACGCAGAAATATATAACTAAAAGCGAAATTTCTAATTTAAAAAAAAATTAATCTATTGTTTTTTTTGTATGATTGTGCAGACTTTCTTTAAAAGTACAAATCAATAGGAAATTTACAAGCCAAATATAATTAATACCCTATGTATGTTGTAAAATTACTTACCTATTATTACTGAACGAAAATCAGAAATTCAACAAGTGATTACTCATTTCTGTATCTTGTCAGTATAGTAGTAGTGACTAGTAAGTAGAGGAGAGGAGGTGATTATGGAATACCATTTACATTTCTAACTGTAACTTCATAGATTTTTAAATAAAATCCCCCAAAACAGCATGAGTACATGCTATAATGAATCGTAATGAAATATCAATTGCAAAGAAATACACAATTTATTTTGTTGTTATAGAAAAAAATATTTTAAAAAAAAGTTACGAATGGAGTGTAATATGGAATAGTCGGGTAATATGGAATAGATGGTTTAAACCGATGAAAAGCAATGTATATTGCTTCATATATAGTTATTGGTTACTATAAAACAAAATTTTATGTTTTGTAGTTTAAATCATTATACTGGAGTCATTTCTGCTTCGAGTCGATTTAGAAAAGTTGTAGATATAATTTTCTTCCTTTGCTCCGATACAGTCATGGTGAGCCCACAGAGAACAGCTGGATCTCTGAATCCAAACTTATCGTCGTTGATCATTAGAGAATTTTTCGTGACAAAAGATGCATTCAGCGTCTTTGTTTTCCGGGTCTTGAGTGGATGACATGAAGCCCATTACAATATTACCCAGTATTCCATAATACCCGACACGCCATCTCGGAAAACGAACCTTTAAAGCTAATTGGCAAAACACTGTCATCTAAAAAATAACCACAGCTCAACAAACTACCATTCTCTTAGTGTACATTATGCGTAACATCCGTGTTCATGTCACGTGTTTACTAGTAAGTTAAAATGTTTGAAAACTTATCTACAAAAACTCTTGAAAATCACAAAACATACTTTGTTCTGTAGCGAGTGGTACGGCAACAGAGAGCGGTCAACTCTTACTGCATTGTAAGAAGGGAATCTTTCTTGAGTTGTTCATGGTATTCCCTTGTGGCAATAGCAACTAACAGAGCCAAAAACTCGGTATTCCATATTTCCCAACTATTCCATAATCACCTCCTCTCCTCTATCTTTACCGTGTCTTCCAAAGCTATGACCCCATTTAACAGTTAGGCTGAATGTTGCTCAACGGCGTTCTAATGTTAAATTTGTGTTAAATTAAATATCGAATTTACGCTGCAGACGATATTTTCATTTACAAAATTAATTTGAAAAACAGAGTAAACGAATATACATAAATACATATACACAGTGAAACTTCCCTAAACGGCCACCACCTCTCAAAACGGTCGAAATTTCTATTACGAAATCAAAAGAACCTAGGAATCGGAATGTGTAACATAAATGATACCCCTATTAGGCGGCCATCCCATACCCCGAACAACGGATAGTCCCAAAGCCAAAAAAAATGTAATGACCGACCCCTCTTAGTGGCCAGACCATGCATTTGTCACGAGAAAAAAAAAATTTTCTCCTCAATCCCATATCGCTTATTTTTCTCGGCGGCTTTTCAAAACGGTAGACGGCTGAAATGTAAAGGTCCAGCGTTCTGGACTGGCCTGTCACGCGGACGCCGATCAAACGGTCCGGAGTTTCGGTCGGTTTTCTCCAGGTGTAACGTGATTACGCGTTAGATGATGAAATATGCATAGATATCTTTAATATTTTATAATGCACATACAGTACATATTTCGTTTTTAATGTATTGGATATATGAATAACTTTGCAATTTTTTTAAGTTTTATGTAAGCACCCTTATTCCGTGCCCACCCCTCTAAATGGCTACGTTTCTAAAAGAACTGATGGTGGCCGTCTTAAAGAAGTTTCACTGTATATATATATATATATATAAACTCGGCTGTTCGAGTGTCGTCAGGGGGAGATCCCCTGAGCCCCCCCCTAATTTTTTAGTTTCATTATTGCCATATGAAAACGATATTAATTGACCATGTCATTTTATCTCTCATCTTTCGTGTATTTGCCTGGTAACCCGATGTTGAAATTTTTAGGATTGCCACCTATTTATAGATAAATACATGGGATGCCAATTCTACAGCTTACGAAATAGTGTAACAATAGATTAAAGCTGTTGTGAACGAATAGTATTTAAATATATGTAAAATTATGTCGCATACTTTTATGTCGTATTTTTGGGACACATTTTTGGGAGAAATTTCAATAAAGAGGGTGAGATATAAAATGACATAGTCATTAATATATATATATATATATATAAACGCTAAAAATTGAAAAATACCCCAAGTAACATTATCGGAATTCTAAAGCATTTTATGAATCACCACCTAGTACATCCCAACCGCAAAACCTCTTGTGGGCACCCAATTAAGCATATGGATAGAAAAAGCATAATATTTATATAATAATATATATATATAATATGAGATATAAATAAATATATATATATATATATATATATATATTATATATATTGGGTTTCGTTGGTAACTGACCATCCCTCTTTATTCAATATTGCTCCTACCTATCCCTCCTCCTAACCTACTTTGGATACAGAAAAATAAAAAATAAAAAAAATGGACCGACCCACCCCTAATCTCAGGAGGGGGCGACAATAATCGATGGCTATTCCTATTAAGGCGCGAGTCTTCATTGCTATATATAAAAAATTAAAATCGATCGGGGGCTTTTTTTAATGGCAAGACATTTTTCAGCAGGTCTTTTTTTTTCCCCCTTCTTTATGTCTTGTTCTTGAGTTTTTTTCCCTCGAGGCGTTTTCTGGCTGAGCATTAATTGGATCACGAAGGGATGATGCTCCCCGGATTTTCATCTTCGCCCCCCCCCCCCTTCCCCTTCTTGGAATGCTTTTTCAGAATGCTATTGGCGGGCGAGCGGCCGGACTCCTATTCCGGTCCGCCTACGCTCGTGAAGCAGCTCATTGGCGCAAACGATATTGACACGTTGAAACCTTTGAAAAGTTTGAAAATGTAAAATATATTTTTTTTATAAAAGAGAAAGAACGTTAACAGGTTGAACACGATGCACGCAGACATGTATATGCTGAACTGATTTTTACTTTCCGAACATGGACCCTGTAGGGAAAGTATTGTAATCATGAAAAAATCCGACTTCAAGATTTTGGTGTATCGACACGTTTTGAGGTCTTCTGAATTCATAGATGCTGTTTTTACGAGATGTATGTATGTATGTGCGTATGTGTGTGTGTGTGTGTGTGTGTATGTGTCTTTGTGTGTATGTGAGTGAACACGATAGCTCCTGAACAGGGCATGCGATTGAGCTCAAATTGGGTATATATGTTATAAACCACCGTCGCAAGACCGGTATTGATTTGGGTGTGTATAGGACTTACAGTTTTTCTACAGGGCTACGACAAAGATTTCTTTTACATTATGGCCTATGGAGGAAAATTCTGGAAAGGGCGCTAGCGTTTAAACGGTACATTCGATGGAGCTCCAATTGGATATACATGTTATAAACCACCTTCGCAAGACCAGTATTGATTTTGATGTGTATAGGACTTACAGTTTTTCTACAGGGCTACGACAAAGATTTCTTTTACATTATGGCCTATGGAGGAAAATTTTGGAAAGTGCGCTAGCGTTTAAACGGTACATTCGATGGAGCTCAAATTGGGTATACATGTTATAAACCACCATTGTAAGACCGATATTGATTTTGATGTTTATAGGACTTATAGTTTTTCTACAGGGCTACGACAAAGATTTCTTTTACATTATGGCCTATGGGGAGAAATTCTTGAAAGTGCGCTAGCGTTTAAACGGTACATTCGATCGAGCTTCAATTTGGTATGTGAAAGAACACGATAGCTCCTAAACGGGGCATTCGATTGAGCTCAAATCGAGTATAAATGCTATGAACCACCGTCGTCGCAAGACCGGTATTGATTTTGGTGTCTTATAGTTTTTCTACAGGGCTACGACAAAGATTTCTTTTTCGTTATGTCCTATGGGGGGGCGGAAATTCTTGAAAGTACGCTGACGTTTAAATGGTGCATTCTATTGGGCTCAAATTGGGTATATATGTTATAAACCACCGTCGCAAGACCGGTATTGATTTTGGTGTGTATAGGACTAATAGTTTTTCTACAGGTATATGACTAAAATTTCTTTTACATTATGGCCTATGAGGGGGGGGGGAATTATTGAAAGTGCGCTAGCGTTTAAACGGTACATTCGATTGAAATCAAATTGGGTATATGTGTTTGAATTATTCATCGATTAAAATTTATTGAAATGCTTGGTCATGATCTTAATCGCAAGTGTTCGGAAAGTCGAGTGGAGTCATTCCAGATTTTGTATATTTCTTTCATATTTTTCTCGCTACTACTTCGACTGTACTTATTTTGTAAATTAAAAAATGTAGTATAGTAACTGACATTTATTTACTAATTACCAGACCACTATTTATCATGTTTAATTAAGTGGGTTTGGATATATTTTTCAGCAGTTCCTTTGTGAAATTCTGCTTAAAATACTGCATAATGAAATTAATATTCATGTCGATCTTATTAGTTGCCTGGTTAAAAATTTTTGATGTGGACACCTCATGACTTCCTTGTACGTCTGTTAAATCTATATAAATAAAATTAGACTTTTGTCTGTACATTTCTTGGAATTCGAAAATTTTGCGATTTCTATCCGTTTCAAGCACCCGGGAATCCGATGCGACACTCAAAAAAAAAAAGTTTGTCTGTCTGTCATTCTGTCGTTCTCTCGTTCTGTCCGTGACGCTTTTTTTGTTCAAGCATCACGTAAAAACGACTGAAGCGAATAATATGAAATTGGATGTCATGATAGGTGGTCACTCTCACTTAAAACATAGGCGTCTAATTTTTTAAAAATTTGGATTAGATTTTCAGATTTTGTGAAAATCGTTTCAAACTACGTAAATTTGTGTTCGAGCATCACGTAAAAACGACTGAAGCAATTGAAATTAAATTTGGTATCGTGATTGGTGGTCACTCAACTTAAAACATAGGTGCCGATTAAAAAAAAAAAAAAAAAACTTGATTAGATTTTGAGATTTTACGAAAATCGTTTTAAACTGCGTAAATTCGTGTTCGAGCATCACGTAAAAGCGACTGAAGCGATTGAAATGAAATTTGGTATCATGATAGGTGATCACTCAACTTACACAATAGGCGTCGAACTTTTAAAAAATCTTGATTGGATTTTGAGATTTTGCGAAAATCCTTTCAAAGTGCGTAAGTTTGTGTTCGAGCATCACGTAATAACGACTAATACGAATGATACGAAATTTGGTATCATGATAGGTGGTCACTCAACTTAATAGATTGTTGTCAAATTTTTTTAAAAATCTTGATTAGATTTTGAGATTTTGCGAAAATTGTTTTAAACTGCGTAAATTTGTATTCGCACATCACGTAAAAACTGCAAAGGCGAAAAAATGGTATTTGGTGAAATGATAGGTGGTAACCTTAAACTATAAGCAACTTAAAAAAAAAAAAAAAAAAAAAAAAAAAAATCAATCAGATTTGGGGATTTTGCGAAAATCGTTTCAAACTGAGTGAATTTTTGTTCACGCATTACGTAATAACGACTAAAGCGAATGATATGATATTTAGTCACATGATAGGTTGCTGCTCAACATAAAGTATAGGTGCCCAATTTTTTAAACATTTTTATTAGATTTTGAGATTTTATAAAAATTCTCCCAAAATGCGGTTATATTTCTTCAATCATCGCGTAATAACGACTAATACGAAATTGGGTGATATGATAGGTAGTTGCTAATCTTAATTTATAGGTGTTGAGAATTTTTAAAATATTTTGATTACATTTTGAAATTTTGTGAAAATTGTTTTAAAATGCTGACATTTTTGTTCCAGCATCACGAAATAAAGACTGCAGGGAATAAAACGAAATTTGGTGATATGATAGGTTGTCACTCAACTTAATTTCTAGGCTTCCAATTTTTCAAAAATGTTGAATAGATTTTGAGATTTTGCGAAAATTATTTCAATATGCATAAATATTCGTTCGCGCATCCCATAATTACGAATAAAGCGAATGAAATGATATTACTTAGTTACTCTCTAACCTGTAATATTTTAACGATACATAAAAATTATAACTTCGCTTTCTTTACTTTGGCAACATACTACATACATTCTGTGTACTCCTACAATGCTGACGAAAGTTCTTGCTTTTTAGAAATTTGCATTCAGTACTAGCCCGTCAACGACGGGTACATCAGCTAGTCATATATATTTTCGGTGCACTTCATTCAATCTTGGTTTACTTGAAAGTGATAAAATAGTGCAATAATAGTAAGGTTTAGTGATTTCTCGCCAAATGTTTGAGATATCGCCAAGCTGAGTTCAGTTTGAAAGATTTGTTTTTGACACATAATTGGGAGATATTTCGCTAAAAGCCAACAAGCTTGAAATAGTTTGCGAAGATTTTGGGGATAGTCGAAATAGTTATTCATCACAGACTTTCATTAAATGGAAGGTGTGCATAGACCTTAATGTATTGAAAGTCTTTTGGGTAACCCTGTAAATAAACCATTCAGTCGTTTGCAATCAAAAAAGAAATGCACAAATGTATACTAGACTAGTTCTAAATACAAAGTCTCAACATTCTACGGTAAACGGTTTTAGAGTTATACGAAATATGCAATTATTTATCGGACAGTATGGCTCCGAATTTGGCGATGTTTTGGCAAAATTTGCGACGGTCGATGACAAATAGGGAAAATTTGGGCATGTTAAAAACAATGACTGACTACAAACATAATATATTGAAGATGTTCTTAGACATTAGTGTATTGAAATTCTTTTGGGCAGTTCTGCAAATAAACTCTCCTCTAGATTGGAACAAAAAGCGAGGTGCACAACTAGACTTCACAACAATCTAATATATAAAATTTCAAAAATTTACGACTTATAATTTTTGAGTTATGGGATTTACATACATGCATACGTAAACAAACACTCCACAAACTTGGCGACTTTTGCGCAAGTTTTGAGGAAAGAACATGACTGTCATCGGACCATTATCTAATGATATGGTAAGACGGTACTGAGCTTGAAACGGATGAATGTTTCTAAAGTTGCCATTGACCGTATTATGTTAGAATTTTTTCTCCTACCTGTATTCCTGTAGAAGAACTATAAACAATAAAGGCACTATTTTCGATGGAGAGATTTATTTTGTAATCCTTAACAAATACATTCCTTTTGATTCGTTTGCAGTAACTTAATATCTCTAAAATATGTTTTTATGAGTTTATGCCCATAGAGCACAATGGATGGAAATTTTTTTGGGGGTTGCCCTGTAAATAAACTATCCAGTCGATTGGAACCAAAAAGAGAGGTGCACAAGTAGATGTTACAATAATCCTGAATATAAATTTTAAACTTTCTAAGACTAATAGTTTTTGAGATACGTGAGTTTCATACATGCACACTTACGTACGTACGTACAGACGTCAAATTTTATCCCCCTCATTAAAATCATGCTTAATCTGTTCATTCCAAAGAGCAAATTAGTTAAATCTGGTTCATTTTATCATTTTGTTTTAGGGAAGAAGCGCCCATATTTCCCCGTAAAAAAATTCTGTGTACTCAATTTGAAAAGTACCCATTCCAAAAAGAAAAAAAAAAGATAAATCAGGTCGGACGCATTGATTGTAAAACACTTTCTAAAACAACCTTAATGCCAGGCAGCACAGCAATATTGTAAATGTGGTGTTAAGGCCAATTATCTGCTAGAGGGATCTAGGCCTAGGGGGGGGGATTGCTCTCCTTGAGGGGCTTTCTAATGGATCCTAACCCGTATTTACGCGAAGTTTTGGAGAAAAACACGGAAAACTTCGGACAGTTAGGTCGGCTCACGCGACCTGGTTCCGAACCAGGAACTAGGGGTGGACGCGAGACGAAAAATTGGCGTCTCACGTCTCGCAAAACAGCCGAAAAGCTTGTCTCGTCTCGCAAAAATCCCTATATCATAATGTTAAAAATGTTTGTCTCGTCTCGCAAAAAAACTGTAAATCTCTGTCTCGTCTCGCAAAGAGTTGTCTCGCGGCAGAACCTTCCATCTCCCAGTTAAAGCGCTAGCGGTATGCCACTAGTGGGGCAGAGCATTATTGCCTGATCATCTATTAACGTTCAGAGGAGATTGTTGTTCTGCGTGGGTATGTGCATACACCACTGCTTAACGAACGGCTAACCCACTTACTCGCATCGTTGTATATCGTGTTGACGTTGTATACCCCAAGACATCGATGTATGATGCATACACAAAAAATAAAACTACATCCGTGTATTTGCAATGCAGAGAGAGAAATGGTCAAAGACAATAAGGTACTGAAGTATTTGCTTGAAACAGTGTTCTTGGTACCTAAATATACGAGAGTTTTTCTTTTTCACTCTCAGTATTAATTATTCGACAGCAGTGATTTCCACAGTGACCTAGTTTCGACCTATTTTCGACAGTGAACACATTTTTATGAACTTCATTAATATATGGCAATTATGTTTTGTTTGAAATAGGTCACCATATCCAGAATGAATTTTAAAGGGTGAATGTCCATAAACCATAAATGACTTTGGGTCTCCCCATAAAAAAATGATTAATGCCATCCAGCTGTGCATTGTACACCATTTTCAACAAGGCAATTGGTATAGTCCATAGCAATAATTATGAGAGTGAATGGCAGTTTGCCGCAGTTAGAAAGCAGACAAATTTACAAACCAAAATCGTAAAAACTGGTTGGAAAGCGTCAATGCTTGATGGAAAAGTGAACAAATTTTTCGCGAATTCTCCTTTTCCGCTCGGCACATAGTTGCGAGTTAAGGAACTAGCCAAGATTTTCACATTGCAACTTGCGAATAGAGTCGCAGAGAATCGATCCTAAATAATGCTTTCAGAAACGAAAGTTGAGAAATTGATTTTGCAAGTACTGGCAGGCTAATTGCAATAAATGCTTTTAATTTAGTGATCAGAGTAATACGACGCAGCTTCAAAGATTTAAAGATACATCAATGTCACTTTGTTAGCCACTGACAAAATATGACTCAAACCTTTGAAGCTCAATCACTTTCACATCAATATCGAAGGCCAGATGAATAGAATGCACAACGCTGAAAAAATGCGGTCGTTGCCATCGATCCATTTAACTACCAACAACATTGATGCAGTGTGATATCCATGATGGGTGAGAAAAATTTAGACAAAATAATCAAAATAAAATGAAATTTTAGATAAATTGAATATTAATTTATGTGTGGTCACACAGCCAGCTGTTTCAGAAAACTTCTTTAGATCTGTGGCATTGGATGGGCGATTGCATAGACCGCCATTTTGTTGGTAGTTAAACGGATTGATGGCAATGGCTGCTCTTTTTTCAACGTTTTGACCATTAAACCGCTACCAGCAGTGAAAGCGCTGAAATAGGGTGGTTTCATGGCTCAATCACCTCGCGTCAAAGGGTTAATATCCCAGGATAAACGTTCGAACTACAACACTGAATAGGAGCTAGGTTTCGAATTGGTACATACCATGCATCTCTTTATCATACTACAGTATTTTTAAAACTCCTATTGGTTTCCTTAATTTCCAAGAAACATTATTAAACCTTTGAGGGGCAGCCCTTTCCCATTGCTGAAAAAAGGGCAGCCGTTGCCATCGCTCGACTTAACTACCAGCAAGATGGTAGACTATCGAAACGTTCATCGTGTGCCACAGATCTAGAGACCTTTTTTTGACGACAGCTGGCTGCCCAACGCAGCATTGGATAATCTATCCAGCTGTTTTCGCATTCTTCCATTTTTTCAGCAGATGCCAGTGCTGTTAAAAAAAAATCGTGACAATTTTTTTACGGGAAATGACGTACTAAAAAGTAAAGGATTCTCGTGGAGCTATGTCACCCGCCACTATTTTTAGAGAAATCAAATCTATTCTTCGTGACTGGCAACTGTCAAAACGTCAGAGTTTGGTGTTCCCAGAGCGGGAACCCTGCGCGTTAAAGGGTTAACGCTTCGCTTTTCTGTCTCTCAAATCATCTAAAGTTTTATTTAATTTTAATTCCTTTGTCTGAACAATTTTTCTCGCCCATCATGGATAACGTTCAATTTTATAAGTTGCCTTTTAAAAATTCTTAAATCCCAAAATATAACTTTCCAAATCAGCCCTTCACTCAAACATGGCTTTTATTTGAACAACCAACGAAATTCTTCCCAATTCTATCTCTCTAGGCGTTTCGCTTCTTTTTATTTGAAATTGGTACCGCTGCTCCTTTTAAATCAAGCATAATATGAGTTAACTATAATTCTATCAAACGATTTCATTGGAACATAAATATATAATAAGAAAGTAATTTATATACAGATTTATGCAAATCAGATTTGCATTAGAGAAATATTACGGAGGCACGAACTTAACGTAGGAAAAAAAGAATTAAAATAATCTCATTGATAAGCAAGACTTTGAAGAGATTCATAATCCTATAAAACCGCAGAATGTAAAACATAAGCTCATATCTCTAAAGCAAGACGTTGCCCATGGACGCTCATGAATTGGAATCGGGAAAGACGGTTCTAAAAAAAAAGGAGGATTTTTAAAACGTCTCCTCTACTGATGTAAAAGAGATGTGTCAGAATTCGATTCACTTAGTGGCTTTTTAGGGTTGTTTCGATTTTAAGCAATAAGCCTTTCTGAAAAGTGCATTTTAATGCGCTTTCTGTTAGACGATGATTCTATTTAAGGGATTAGAGAAAATTTCGAAATACCTTTAACGGCAAAAGTGTTTTCGGAAAAAAAAATTCAAAAATGGAAAAAAAAATATATAGGTATAATAAAAATAATATGTTGAGACAAGGTTGGAAAATTTTCCATAAAATACTCGATCGTTTTAATTAAAATTCATTCTAGAAAAATGTACGTGGCAAAAGAAATTTTTTTGCGTTCATTTTTTTTTTCTACAGCGTATTCTGTGTGAGTTATATTTAACGTTTGAAAATTGTTATATTTTCTTCTTTTTGGCTTTACTTGTGTTTAAAATCCATCTTATATGAATAGTCGTAAAAAATGCATTTTTGGTTCTGAAAATAACATAGAATTTTAAAAATTTACTTTTGAAACATTATGCTAAGTTTCAAAAACTACTCGATAATTTAAAGGACTAAGTGTACAAATGCACATTTCCTTTTTTTTTGCATTCATATTTTTATCATGAAAGACTGTTAGCAAACTTTTAATTTTTAAGCCAACTTATGCTATTAAGACTTTTATTAATACAAAGGGAGATCAATTTTTATTAATTAGGAAATTCATAAAATATTCGTCTGAGTATAACTGTTAACTAATGAAGAACACGAAGAGTTGAAATAAAAACAAATAGAACCAGTTTATTGACAGTAAGCAATGGCAAAACGGGGGCCCATCATAGATAGCCACTACTTGTTAGAAGAAATTATGATATCTGGATTTTAGAAAAAACATTTTTTCCTCTTAAAGTATATCAACTACTAAATACTAATCTTGTTTAAAAATACACTTCTTGTTTAAAAATACACTTCTTGATATTCAAAGAGTTAACAAATTTCGTTAGTCAAAATAAAAATAATATGTTGAGACAAGTTTGGGGAAATTTCCATAAAATACTCGATTACTTTAATTAAAATTCATCCTAAAAAAATGTACAAGGCAAAAGAAATTTTTTTTTCGTTCATTTTTTTTCTACTACAGCGTATTCTGCGTGAGTTATACTTAACATTTGAACATTTTTTTTTCTTTTTGGCTTTACTTGTGTTTAAAATTATTATATTCTTGTATTTGAGAAATTTTAAAAATGCATAAATCATTTTCGAAAAATTAAGTTACAGATATAATACAAGTTGTATGTACTTCTGTTAAGTTGAACATATAACTCTTAAATTCATATTACTTGCATTAAAATAGCCAATCTGCTTTAGAAGATATACATTAACAGCTGTTGCATGCATTTATAATTTTAATTGAGCTAGAAAATCAGATTGGGTTCTTTCTTATCAGATACGTACACCTTTAAATTAAAAGAGAAAATTTTAATTTTAAACATGTGTGTTACTATGATTTGTTCTGCGTTTATTTCAGTGACAAAAATAACATAATTAATACATAATAATATTTTTTTTCTTTTTTTTTACTCCATCTCTTAACTTAAGAGACCCCTAATGCTCTTCCATGTATCTAAAAGAAATTCAAAAGCCAAATTCTATTTTTATTCTACGCAACATACTTCAGGTATGAGCAGATAACGAAATTCTTTTATTCTATTAAATTTAAGCTTTTTTTTCTCGGATATTAAACAAACTTTTTAGAATCGATAAACATCTCCTAAGCAATCTTTGTGGATAAAACTTTGGACCAGAGAACACAACGGTTTCTGTTCCAGTGCCGATGTCTTCCGACATTTGTTGAAAGAAAAGGCATTTTTTTCAAGTACCCGCCCTTCGCCGATATTTCAACGCGTTACCAAGTTTTTTTTTTTTTTTTTTTTTTTTTTCTCTTCAGGTGTATTTTTCGGAGCAGCGCAAGAATTTATCATATCTTAAGTATTTGTTATATCTAAGCGACATTTCATAATATCGGAGGCACCTCCGCTTTGTTTCCATCGGAATATCTGTATATCGATACAACTTATGCGGTGCATACTTATGCATGCTTCCGAGGCAGTTAGTGCTAATGATTGGTCGTTCTTCCTTGAAGGTGTCCTAATAAAATTCAGTCCTTTTTTCTGTCACATGCGCAACTGCAGACATTCGGCTGAGATGCATCCGCGCATTCTCGATAACGAATTATTCCGATCAATTTTTGTGGCACGTTTCATGATGCTGCGAAAAAGAAAGAAGACAAAAAAAATAAAAAAATAAAAAAAAGCAAAATAAAATAATGGGGGGAAAAAAAGTTTTTTTTCCAATTCCACCACAGAGCGCGACTCGGTATGATAAGAACCAATGGCATGATGCAAAATCAATGCGTTCCATAATTGTACGGGCTCGCGCGCGAAAAATATATATATGATAAAGAAAGAAATAAAAAAAAATGAAAAAAAAATAATAATTCCTAAAACCATTATGCGATGCGTTTTAGCGTACAGTTAAATCGCTTGCAGTTTCGGTGATTTTTCAGTTCAGACAGTTTCATTGGGCTATTATTTTTAGTCCCCCCCCCGCCTCCCCACATTTTTATGGTTTGATTATTTAAGCTGGGAAGTTTTTCATTCTTTTTTTTTTTCATTCCTTGAATATTCGATTACTGGTGGAATTAATTCATTTGATGTCCACTAATGTTAGTTGGATGAATTTGAGGTGAAGAAATATTTTTTCCATTAAAAGGGTCGTTAGTTTAACGGTTAGAGGGAGATCAACGGATAATGGAAATTGTTTTCAGAAACTTAGATATGATTAAAAGCGCTATAAATATTCTGGTAATGTAGAATTAAATTAGGCATGACTAGTATTTAGATGGCGGTTTAAAAAAACGGCTCGATTTTACTGCATAATATAATTTATGATTAGTAGTTAAAGAATATTATTACAGTGCATTTCTGTACGTGAATAGCATCCTATATTATTTTCTAATATTAGGAAAAAATGCATAGAAATGACTAGGAGACGAGAGAATAAGCTTTTATCGTCTCCCATAACAATTGCAAAGCTGTAACTCGTCTCGCATAGCAACTGAAAATCTATGTTTTTTTTGTTTTATTTTTTTGTCTCCTATCCATTTTCAAAAACACATCGATATCGAATAGGGAGTATATATTTGTTTAATACATCATTATAAATTATTTGAGCCAAAAAATTGCTATACTTTGATTTAAAAATTCGACTTTTAGAGCTCAGAACTAAGGGTTTTATCAAAAATTTGAAATTAAATCATTTCATTTGACTATTACTAAGTATTTAGTTTCTAAGGAGTTGAGAAAATTTCTTGCATAAATCTTTAGGCGCTTAATGATATTGCTTTATCAGTGATACAAATTTTAAGAAAGCAGAGTTGGAGTGATATCATTTCAATCCAATAAGTTTAATATCAAGTTGTTTTCATGTTCTGATCGCAAAATTTATTAATTTGTAATTTAGTTTTCTTCCCAAAACTCAATAATAAAAGCACTTCTGCTGAATATTTAATTATTATTATGTTTTAAGTTGTGGGTACTTATTCATTACGTACAAATTCACTGTATAATCCTATTTAAAAAACTCACAATTATTACAAATTTTTAACTCCAGTTTATGAAAATGAACTGAGTATACTGACGATTATACTGATTATATATGTAGGGCTTTAAAAATATGATTTTACATTCATTTATTGAATTGTAATCAGTCTAACTTTTTTGTGTGTGTAGATTATGAGAAGAATTTTGATATTAGTGAAGCATTTGTTCAATATAACTCAGATTATGGATATTAGATATCGTCTTATATGTGTATTTGCCGCTTATGTGAGTGAGCTTTATCTTTTTCTGATAAACACTCAATAGGCCAGAGTCTGGAAAAATATCATTATGAAACAAATATATTAAGATATTTCTGATTTATATTTAAAAGAAAATTCCATAAATAATTAAAATTTTGATTATTTAAGATGTAAGTTCGAAAAGTAAATCCTTTGTATCATTTTAATGTGATCGCAACGTGGGATTAGAATTATGAAACATAATCAAATTATTTGAATGGCGAATGTTTTGGGTTTTTTCAGAGTATTTGCTTAACATTATATTTAAATTTTGATTAAAGAATCTCACTCTTGTTAAGTGATTTTGAAAGTTTTGTGTTAAATTAAGAACAAGTACTATTTGGCTTCATGTTTTAATGAAAAAATATTTTTAATACGCTTTCTTATCCGTTTTACCTCCTATTTATACAGACAATAAAAATGGAAAAGAAATCATCCCCAGGCAACACAACACATTCTGAGAACGAAGTATAGTAAATATCAGGTTGTAACGAAAGTTTTCCGCCATATCTGCCAGAAAAACTGACTTCTCACTCCTTAGATAACTGTATTTGAACTTTCGGTACCAAAACCTGCACAGTGTCACATGATACAACAAGAGTACTTAAAGATGTACTCATAATTTGTTGATATTCTAGAGCTGACTTTTTGCAACACAACTGGAAGTTAATGGTGGTTCTAATCCTCTAGAGCTATAGTTCCATTTGCAGACACCTTGTACTTAATGATAACTATATTTTTCAGAGATTTCACAGCACAGTGTTATAAAGTAAGCCTCTTTCTTTCAAATGTCAAAAATAGTTCGACAAAATATGAGCCAATACGCCAATGCGAACTGTGTTCTGACGATGTTTGCGGTGGCGGGAAACTTTCGTTACAACCTAATACTTTCAGAAATTTCTGTATATGTTACAATCATATCGTGGCGCAAAACGTGAAATCTGACTGAAAGTTGAGAGAAGGATGTGACGTCATAGACCCGTGCGAGTCTGCGCGCGGGATGCTGCGAAGGTTGATTTTTTAAAAAGTATTTCGGAAGTGAAAGTCTTGGAAAGTAGGACAAGGGAATACGACTTCCTTTTGGGGGGGGTTTGACATCCTATTTTCGTATCAAATTGCTGCCGGTAAAAGCCCTACATTTCGATTTCCAAATACTACTTGCATGATTACCTAGGAGAAAAGGTCAAAGAAAACTTTTTTAAAATGCCAAACTGGATAATTCTTTTTTATGAGAAGACATAATTATCCTAGTCACACCCGACAAAAATATCACATCTCAAATTAAAGATCAATCTCATAAGTATGTTTTAACCCATTTATGGCTAGCGTCCCTTTTTTGGGACGGCATTTTCGCTATTAGTCGAAAACGTTACTTATTTTTCCTAGCCTTTATTCATGAGTATTGAGCCTCAACTCTACAAAATATTTTAACATGACCCAGTAGTATGTTGATATTTCAGTTTTTATGTATAATTATTTTAAAAGAAATCATCTTTTGTTCAAGAAGTTGACATCAGAAATTTATCTATTATTTCTGTTATCAGTAAAAATCGAAGAAAGTCGCAAAAATATCCAGGCGCAAATGGGTTAAAAACATAAGCAGAAAGCTGTTATCACCCATAAACGATAACTGACAAGACACGTTTAAATGTAAATGATGCCCTTTTGAACTATATAAATTTCGAAAAAAAAAAAAAAGACTAGCTAATTCAACTTCGGAAAAATATATAATATTTAAATATTCTTTTGTGTAACTGCAATCAAAGATCAAATAACGGCAAACAAAAACAAAGTGTGTACTTCAGTCTGTAGAATGGACCGACACATTCACATGCATTCAAATCATTTATTTAAAATGAAAGCATCCACGCATATGTACATCTATTCAGAACTACAAAAAATATCAAAGAATCGCTTTTTAAATGTGGAAATAAAAAGGTCCACATAGGTGGACCTCTGAAATGAAAAGGTCATAGTAAAAATATATTTTTTCAATTATTTTACGAAAAAAAAAAAAATAAAGGTTTTTTGTAGATCATTTTTAAATGCAAGTTAAGTGACTATTTGGCCTTTTCGTTTTTCGATAATTTTAAAGTAAGTACAATTAGGTGCCTCTATTTTATTCTTTATTTCGAAACTGTTTACTTTCAAAACTAAACGTAAACTGCAAGATTTAAAGTATTCTAGAAATATTCATTTAAGCATGATAGGTGTTAATTAACACCAATTTTAGGGAAAATTTATTTATGTTATCATTTACACGTAGAACAGAAAATACCCGTGGGTAGTAAAGTAAAATCTCCGTATAAAAGTTTCAAGGATTTAAAACACAAATTTATTACTCGAAAATTAGAATTAATTAATATTATTCAAAATTAGAATTACTCAAAAAGATCTTGTAAAATTACATTATAGATAAATTTGTAGAAGTTATAAAAATAAATAATTAATTAAATATCAATCTACTTTTGTATTATTTATGAATATTTTGTATTAACAGCACTATAGTATTAGAAATTATTAGCCCATCGAACACTATTTAAAGCTATAACTAAGTTTTATGCAGACTAAAATGGTTTGCAAGTTTACTTCAGTTACATATTTTAAGATTGTTTTCTATAAAAATGTAAGTTAACGAAGACTGTATGCATCCGTCAAATAATAAATATCGTAAAAATGATACTTTCTTATTATTTCTAAGAACTTTCTTTGGAAAAAAATATTTTATTCGTTATATAAAGCAATTTTAAAAGTTACTTTAGTAGTAAAATACATTTTAAAACATTCGTAATAAAATACTTATATATTTTAAAAATATATAAGTATTTTATTAATTATAAGTATTTTATTGTCCCTCCCCCACCCTAACAGAAGTTATTTCGCAACCCAGTAATTGGTTTGGATAGTTTCCCTTGGTTATTTTTAACTAACAGTACCTCGAATAATCTTGGTCGACTGGACAGAGAGCTTACGTTCAAACCCAAGCACCTGCTTAAAAAAATTCAATTCTTACCGATTTTGTTTATTTACTGACTGTCATCACAAACATAATTAAAACAAAAATTTTCTTGCGTTTTTTTAACTATACTTTTAAGTATTAGAATTTGAGATAACAATGCAGTCTTTGTTTCTGATATTTTATGCAAACGATTACGCAAAGCTCTCTAAACTGTGAAACTGTATTTGAAAAAATGATTATGTGCCTCACATTTTTAATGAGAACACAATTTTGCACTCGCGACCGATCGATACATCTCGCTGGGGAGCTTTAGAATACAACAAAAGACTGTGTGTGCTCACATAATGTACTTAACAGAAAAAAAAATAAGAAACACTGAGCCAGTAATAAAACATCTTTACTCAAGACAATTTTCATTTAGAGCATCTGCCTCCATACAGAGGTATTGACTTTCTCTCCATTGCATTCAACACGACCGGTCCCGGAATGAATCAGAATGAAACAAAGTGAAGGAAAAACTTGAAAAAAAAGAAAAAATGGTGAGAAAAATTTTCATCAGATATGTTGCTTTGCACGTCTGATAAAGACCGGAGCGCGGTGATCAAATTAAAGAGAACTGAGCGGGTGTTACTTTGGAGAAAATTAAAAAAAATTGGGAATGTATTGCTCGCAAAACAGCCAGCACTCTTCCCCCCCCCTACCAACCCCTCCACTCGCCCCCTTTAGTGATTGAGAAAAGGCAGCGACTGGATTCGTTTCTTCCTGTAAATCAATCTCCCTGGAATTCCAATCAGTTTAAAACGAGTTCAAGTTGCCAGAGCAGAAAATGAGTGTTCCAGTTTCTTTAGATCATGCGACCTTTTTTTTTTTCAGAAAAAAGAGGCCTCTTTTTATCCCCGCCCATCTAAATGCGAAATTTATAGTAAAAGTACAGTCGAGGGAGTTGTACCTGGAACATTATACAACAGCAAATTCTCCAATTTAAGACTATATTTGATAAATGCTACGGGTGAAACGGAGTGAGAACGGGCTTCTTATAAGGACATGGGTATGGCTGGAGAGCTTCTTGCAAAAGTAGCTTCAGAAGTAAAGGGGAGTTGTTGCACTGCTGTGAAACCTTTTTTACTATCAATATGCGCATTACTAGCGTCTCTCCGCCCTTCCCACGTGAAAAAAAAAAAGAATTCGTAAATAGTCACCTTTCTCAATCCGTAGGTTATGATAAATCAGTTTAGTCATGATCTGTTTCAGTCTTGGTACGACGAAAAATAATCGAAAAAATAAGTAATTAACGCAGCGGTTCTCAACCTTTTAACGTCGCCCCCCCCAATAAACGCTAACTTACGGTGGCGCCCTCTCACATTTTTCAGTATACATTCAGTTTTTTACTTTAACAATGAGAATTGAGTCGAATTTTCTACAAAATGTTATCAGTAAAATTTAAATGAACATTTTAAGCGAAAATGGATATATTTTTGAGTAAAAATGAGAAAAGATTAGATGAATTTTTTAAAAACATGCATCACTACTTGCTCTTTGGTTTTTCTCGCGCCCCCCTGCAAACGCTCTGTGCCTCCCTCGGGGGTCTCGCCCCAAAGGTTGAGGAATGCTGAATGAACGCACGTGAATCAGTCATAAACAAGATAATTAAATTATGGCTAAAAGATGAACTTGATTAAAATCCTCAGTTTTGCATTTCTCAACTTTGTTCAAACTCTTCTAGTTTCGTAGTTTTGAACCATGTATTTGTATTGTTCGCACATACTGTGTGCACATTTTTTTTTTATTTTAAATTAATCTTTCTTAAGACAAAGCATTTAGAAACGTATTATTAACTAAATTGTATACCCATTTTATCCCACCACACTGAAGCATAAATAGAAAGAAAATCATTTTTTTAATTCTAACTTTTTCTTGATAGTAATCGTAGAACTTTTTTAATTTGAAAATAATAACGTAACTCAAATTTTCAGGAATGAATTAGTTTCTTGAAAGCTTTTTGAAGATGCAAGAAAAAAACATGGAATCAATAAGCAAATAAAAACTAATATTATGTTTCCAAATTCAATTAATAAACTTTTTAATGAGAAATATAAATCTTGCCCACTGATATAAATGTAAATCTTGCCAATGTCTGAAAATATAGGCTAAAAGTAAGTGTCACTTAAAAGCCACTTATTTATATTTTTTATCAAAAAGAAATACTTGCCAACCACACATTTTACCCCATCATTCCTTATATTTCTTAAAATTTAGGAGCGAATAAATAAATCCGTATTTTTAGGCTGTAATTATGAAAATTATCGAAAATCTTAATAAATAAAAAATTTCAGTGCTTATCACTATACTTTAAATTATCTTACATTATATTTTTATATAGCATAACCCTTCACTAATCATTCTTATATTCCTCTAAACAATGCATCGCACAATTTATGGAAGCTAATAAGTAATGTATTGAGTTATATTCATAGAAGAATACAAGCGAGTCTTTTAGTTATTGTTAAACAGATGAATTTTATGTTTCAAAACTGTGGGTTGTGGGTATGTTAATAAATTTACTTTCAAAACCTTTTGTAATCAACATTTATTTTAAATTCTAATTGAAGTTTAAACAGAAATTAAACCATTCATCTTAGCTGCAGAGGAAGTATGAGTTAATTTTTGTTTAAATTCAGATTGAATAAAGTACTTCACTAAAACTTCAAGATAAATAGTGCAAGTAGATTGTATGTATCTGGTTGTAACGAAAGTTTTCCGCCATATCTGCTTGAAATACTAACTTCTAACTCCTTAGATAACTGTTTTTGAACTTTCGGTACCAAACCTGCACAGCGTCACATTATACAACAATAGTACTTAAAGCTGTACTCATAATTTGTTGATATTCTAGAGCTGACTTTTTGCAACACAACTGGAAGTAAATGATGGTTCTAATCCTCTAGAGTGATAGTTCTATTTGAGACACCTTATACTTAATGATAACTATATTTTTTACAGATTTCACAACACAGTGTTATAAAGTAAACCTCTTTCTTTCAAATGCCAAATATCGTTTGACAAAATAGGAGCCAATACGCCAACGAGAACTGTGGGCTGACGAAGTTTGCGGTGGCGGGAAACTTTCGTTAAAACCTAATATATAATCTGTTCATTACCTGAATTTTTAAATTACAGTTACTTAACTCTGTACATTATTGATGTGCAAAATTAAAATGAGTAATATTTAAGTCACTTTGACATTTATATATGTGACGATGTAATTCGGGTCATCATCCCCTCTGAAGTAATTTTCCTAATTTTTTTTCGCTTTTTAAACAGTTTGTAGAACTACTTTACCTGCGAAAGTTTTTGGAAGATCGGATATTGAGAAGAAGTGCATAAAGAATTTAAAAGCACTACAGCAGAATAGCTCAATTAAATAGAAAAGCATAAAAGTATAAAAGTAAAACACTTGAACTAAATTATTTTTAAATGACCATGCCCCAGTATGGAACTCAATGCAAAAAAAGCTTTTAGTCGATTCCGCCGCCGAAAATTACTCTCCAAACCCATGTAACAGATACTTGAAAAGAAAGTTACTTTACACGTAAACAAAAATAAATTTACATTTATAAGGGAAATCGATTGGGATTCTGTCTCAAACATCTTCCAAATTACGAAAGTTCAGCAATGAAAAAAAAAAAAAAAGAAACATCCCCGGAAACATACATATCTAAGTTTAATGTTTTCATTCTCGAAGAACAAAGGAAGCGCCGCGAAAATCCTTTACTCACACAAAACCCTGGCAAAACTTGCGATGGTAATAAAGAGAGAGAGAGAGAAAAAAGTGCTTCGAGTGAGTAACATTGCTCAAATGGAACGTATTTCAGTTTTCGAGAGGGCACCAAAGCACTCGTTTTCGCATCAGGATTTTCATCCTTTTTTGGGCCCGCTTAATGGAGAGCAAGCAGGATGAGAGGAGATTCCGTAAAGAAGGGGAGAAAAGAATGGGGGGCGGGGGGGGGGACTTAGTTCGTAATTAGCAGTGACATTCGCACTTTGGGATTTCTAAATCGTATATTGGGAGCCATCATCGGGAGTTGTTAGTTCCTAGGCCGATCCATACCGGTGCTGTTGCACAACAACTTCGGGGGGAAAATGAAGAAAAAGTATGAAAAGAGAATGGGCCTCCGACAATTTGCAAAGCCATGTCAAAAAGAAAAAAAAAATGGCGCTTGCTTCTCTTCTATTCTCGTAAGAAGAAGTAGAAAGTCGAAAGAAAACCAGAATGTTCGATGTTTGTAAACGTGTCAAAGAGTTTCTTCTTCTGATGAAGAGTGTTCAAGAAAGAACAATCGATAATTTGACTTAGAACTCCGAAGAACAACATTCTTTCTTTTGGGAATCTTGGAGATGTGTCAAGACGTCACGGAGATTGGAGGGGGGGGGGGCAAAAAAAAAGAAAAAAATTAACGGATACACACCAAATGTTTTTAAATTTGTTTACTGTTCCAAGAAAAAAAAAGGAGTAGGAACCCGGAGAGAAGGATTCTGTGATGCGAACTCTTGTTCAAATTATAATGTCGAACAGAGCTTTAAGATGTGCCCATACCTTTTCTCCCTCGGGATTTGCAATTTATACTCCGTTGTCGCCAAGTTAAAAGATGCGCGTTCTCTTCTCCCTTTTTTTCCGCTCTCTCTCTTCAACGACAAACACTCGCGTGCGTTTAATATAATAATCCCGGTGCCCCTTTCGGGCGATGTCACGGTGCGGAATTAAAGTCACAAAGCGCTATTAAAATTGTTTAGATAAATATTTCAATAATGTTTTGACTATACACAGTGTCAATAGACGTTAAAATTCTCCAGGAGGGTTGACGTCATTTGGTGTAGTGTAATGTAATAGCGTTTCTACTTCAGTGCAATTCGTTTGCAAAGCAATGCCAATATCAGTTTCATTCTAATTCGAGTAAAGTTAAAAGGGTTTTTCACTATTATTATTATTGAAATAATAAATGCAATAATTACAATGAAATAGTCTCATTTTCTACAAGAACTAAATTAAAAATGAAGCAAGAAAATTACTGATTCTTTATTGTGACAGGGTATATTCGCATTAAAAATTATATAAATTAACGAAAATCAATATTTTACGTTTCATCGAATGAACATTTTCTACGATAATGTTAAAATTAAAATTAAAAAAATGAAAGTAAAATGACCAGTACATGAGGAGCTCTCCTTAAAGATCGATAACGCTCTTTTCTTCCAAGTAAAGATTACAGAAGTAAAGTATAACAACCCGTTTTGTTTTGCATTATGAAAAAAAAAAACATATTTAAACGTCTTAAAGTTACAACCCATTAATTTGTTGCAAACACTTTCTGATTTTTGCCTAACTTTAAATAAATTCAGGTGAAATATAAAATAAGGTTGTAATAACAGAGCACGTCATACTTTTTACTAATTTGCGTAGTTTTATAGCAGAGGATTTTTAAGCTGCTCACGAAATTTTAAATATGCAGTTTCTATTTCTTTGAACAAAAATTTTAATATTTACTTCCAATATCAATAAAATTTATATTTGAAGTAAATAATATTTTTGATAGAGCATTAATAAAAATGATAATGAATAAATAGATATTAATATGAATATTTTGGTTAATTTAGAATACCTTTGTTACAGCAATTATCGAAATTTTTCACTCATATTAAAATTCCTAGTTTATTTCATTTTCAATAGCATTAATAACTGTATATACATAAAATACAATGAAAATATCTTTAATATTACTTCAGTTATAATATTAAGGTTTTAAGTTTGAGTGACAGACAAGTTTGAGAAAGGGTTTCTTCTAGGCTGATATAAAAGTTCAGTATTTTTATGTCTAATTAATCTGGGAAAAGAAAAATATGAACAATAACAACAACAACAATACCTAAGTATACCGAACATTTTATTATAAAACAGTCTCCTTATAAAGTACTAATTATCAAACTCATAAATAGAAAAAAACATTTCAAATAATTATTCGTAATATGCAGATTTTTTCTATGCAGCCTTACAAAAACGATTTTTAAACAAGAATCCTACTATCTTTCTGCAGAAAACTTACTGTATTAAAATTTCATGCATATATTAACTTAATTTTCTTTTGAAACAGCACAATATCATTAAAAGAGTACTTTTAGGAATTTTTACTCATAAACTTCGATTTAAAGGGAGGGTGTGTGTGTCATTGTAAACCTTATCACATTTCTATTTATACTACATTGCAGTAAACATCAATGTTTCATTTCATTTTCGTGAAACTCTGTGTTTATGTACATGCAGAACTAGCAATGCAGATACACGGTATAAAAGTATTTTTTCTTTCTTTCTTAAAAACAAAAATTTGGGAAGTCTATAAAGTTTTTTGAATATCTATACATAAAAATGAATGCTGTTATCTATGTATGAAGTTGATACATTCCAACACTGTTTGACTGATTATCATGAAATTAAGTACATCTAAGTCTGATTTTTATGCTATTCGTTTTTCTTTAACTTGCCACTAGGTGACGCTTAAAAGGTAAAATTCTATACCGTTCTACTGTTAGTGATGAAAATTGGTGCACAGATATTTGAACACGGAGAATATTCGTAAGTAAGAATTTCATGACTACACTATCCATTTTACTATAACTGCGGATAGATGGGGCTGTAACGGATCAACTTCTATACCATTCTATCGATCGCCATAAAAAGTGGTGTACTATAAAAATTCGTGTACTCACACATTTTAGTGTGGAGAATATTTTCTTACTATTCATTTCACCGTAAATTTCCACTAAACGACACTACAGCGCATTACTACTTTAACTTGCCACTAGATGGCACTGCAGCGCATCAAATCGTTGATGGTTCAACTCATGGGCGTAGCCAGGGGGGGGGAATATCGGGATATATCCCCACCCCGAAATTTTTGGATTAGTGATGAAATTCCATCTATTTATACACATATAAGTTCATATCCCCCCCCCCGAAAAATTTTCCAGGCGCATATCCCTCCCCGAAAAATTTTCCTGGCTACGCGCCTGGTTCAACTGATCGCTATGAACATTGGCATACATAGATATTTGAACACGGCGAATATTTTCGCGTTATCCATTATGCTATAATCCGCCGCTTGATGGCGCTGTAGCACAACATTACTTTACCTAGCCAATAGGTGGTGTCGCAGTGTATCAACTTCGTACCTTAAATCGACACAAGATAGTGCTGCAGCGTATCAGCTTCTTGACCATTCAACTGATCGTTATATAAAAACATCATTTCGATGTTTCGAATTTCAAATTGTACCACAAACTTAGTGAGAATAATTCGCATTATGGAAAAAATAGTGTTTACTTTTACGGCAGCCATGATAGCTCAAAAACTTCACGAAACAAGGAATGTTTCATGAAGATATTTTTATGTCTATAATATCAACAATATTTTAAGATTTTTTTTTTCTGTAGTAAAGTTTTACAAAGGTGTTGTGCAGAATGGCTAACACTACACATCTTTCACCCTTTAAGAATTAGAAGACAAAATGAAACAGTTGTCCACACCATCTGACGTTATTTTAGAAATTATCCCAGATAGACGAAAGTTTATCCAGCAGAAACACTTTGAAAGTGAATAGATTTGTTTGCAAAACACTTTTTATGGTCTCTTTTATCTCAAATGTAATTGACATAATTTTTGTGTTATCATTTTGCAGTTACCATCTCAAGTAACTATCTGTAAGGCAAAGTTTATGTAGTAAGTCAAAAAATTTCTCATGTTATGAAATTTCGAAAAAAGATAAAATTAATTTCACTTATTTGAGTAAAAAACACATTTAATTCCCTCTGTTCGAATGACGGGTACGCAGCTAGTATAGTATAAAACAAGAAGAATATTGTTCTTGTCTTCTAGAATGAATTTCTTCAATAACTTTAACCTTTTATCTACCGAATTGAGAAAAACTAATATTATTAACTTGAAACTGTTTTTTTTTCTTGTTTTAGTTAGACAATGAAAGATCAATTCTGATTATTGTAATGTTAATGAAAATTGGGGAAAAAATAAACACTATCTATACGCCTGACAATTGATTCATAAACAATTAACAAGTATTTTTTTCAAAAGAGAATAGCACGAACAAAACTGAATAAATCATGTAATGCTTCGAATGACACACTTTTGAGAAATCTAATTCTTCAATCACATAACTAACATCTAAGAATTTACTAATCCTCATAATTTTTTTTTCTCCCCCGTTGGCTGGTACCATTATATTGAGCAGAAAACTATCCATTTAGAAGAATCTTACTTTAGTAGGACATGCAGTCATCGTACAAGAATATTAAAGGAAATATTTGGTAGTGGTTTTTGAAAGAAATGGTTAGAATTAATAAATGGTTAAAAAAAATATTTGCATGGTACTTCTAGGTATTGAAGGTAGGTACTTCTAAATATTGACTTAAGGAAGTTTTCAAAATGCATCCTTAAAAAGAATTAAGTTTTTTTAGATTTTTCAATAAATTTCTGAAGCTATTTTAAGTTTTAATAACTGAAAACTTTTTTCTGAGCTATTGCATAAATTTGCTGAACGATGTTTATTTAACAGTGTTTGTTGCTGTTATTGTTTACTTAACAGTGTTTAACATAAACTTTATGTAGATGCTTAAATAAATATTTTTTTGAAATGATAAATTTAAATTGCAATAAAATTGATTAAAAACAGAACGTAGAAGCTTAAAAAATATGAACTGATGGGAAAATAACCATAAATGACCATAATTATAAAAACATACATATGTAGCACATTGTTAAAAGCTGTCTTTTTTTCATAAGTAATACTTCAAAAGGGCTCAGTCCCCCAAAATAATATAGGTTAATAATCAGTCTTAGTATGCTTTTCAAGAAGTAAGTAACTTAACAAAATTATTCAGTTCAAGAGAATAAATTAAATGCAGAAATATAAAATTGGTGAAGCATACTCTCAAGTGAAAGAATGTTTTACTGACAGTAAGAAAATAATCGAAAACCTTGCCTCCAGATTACTTTCTTTTTTAATAATACTTTCAAAAAATTTAAATGATATTTGGATTCTTACATTAACAATTGAAATTTATTATTTACGACAATCCATAAATCTTTGTGAACTAATCGAATTCAAACTAACATTTACAACTCAATAACTACAGTGAGGTATATTTTTACACTAGGAGGATTTGTAAAAAATAGTATTAATATAGCCATCACATAGGACATTTAATTTCAAGGTTTTACTAAAATTGCATAGGAAAAAAAGGTATTCCCTTCAGGCTCTGTTTTACTTTGTGTTGATTGAATTCCGATATCTAAAGTCTGTAATTTAAGTTTTTTTTTGAGGGGCCCCAGGGGGCAATCAGTCTAGATCAGCGGTGCGCAAACCGGGGGTCGCGAGATAATTTTTGGGGGTCGGCAAATTCAAAGAGATTCAAATTTATGAAATATCTACAATTATTCATTTCAAAGAACTGAAATAATTCAATAGAATAAACTGACAATTATTATTTTAAGAGCGCGATATTCGCGATCGCTATCACGGGGCTTCAAAACCACGTTATCATGCATAGTGATCTGCAAATTGATCATGCATAGTGATCTGCAAAATTATTTTCCATTAAAACAAAACATCGATCTCGATTGGATCCAGAGGATGACTTAAGACTTGCGATTTCCAATACAGATCCGAACATAGAAGCAATCATGAGCTCTTTGCAAGCACATATTTCACATTGACTTTTTATGATGTAAAGTTTTTTAAAAGTATTTTTCATTAAACAATATTTATATCCATATGCATAAATAAAGCATTGTTTCATAAAATTATGTGTTGATTCATTAACTGATTTTTATGATGTTACAACTTTTATAAGATTTTTATGGTGGTTTATAAGTTTAGTGCGCTAGTTTAAAAACGCGTTATTTCAATCGATGGCATCACGACACTCTTTTAAAAACACCCTGTAAGAGCAACTCTCAGAAAGAATTTCAATGTAACTTCGTTTTCAATTAAACAAAATGTCTACTGTCTATCCAGGGGTTGCGACAAAATTTTACTCAAAATAGGGGGTCGCGACAAAATTTTACACAAATTAGGGGGTCGCAGATGAAAATAGTTTGCGCATCACTGGTCTAGATGCTTGCCTCAGTTTGTTAGATATCAGGTCAGCACATTCTTTGTGCTTTTCAATTAATAATTGAGGTATTTCATTTTTATACTGTTCACTACAGTTGATATCGTTATTGAATCTTTGTAATAGCTTTTCCTGGATTTTCATTGCTTTTTTCTTATATACTAAACTCTTCTGTATATGTATCTCAGTGCGCATTGAATGCTCTCATGCTACAATATGCCCTCTGGATCAGAAATCGAAATTGCCTAGTTGATCTCTCGAAGCCATTATCAGATAAGCTTTACTGTTTGTAGTTTTAACGCTTCAATACTTTTTTTTCATTTCAAATTTTCCGGTACTTCCGTTTAAAAAAGAGAATGAATTATCAAGTAGCTTCTATGTTAAATAACTTCTATGAATCTTTGATTTTTTAAAGACAATTTCGCAGTTACTAGTAGTTAACGCTTTTTTTTTAATACTTTTTTTTTTTTTTTTCCATAATTTTTCTTTTAAATTTTCGGGTACTAAAAAAAGAAGAGAGGAATGAAATAATTTCAAGTAGTTGCTTCTATTGTAAATTTAACTTCTGATGATGAATCCTGACATCTTTGATTTTTTTCTCTAAGACTAACAAACCTCCACAAGGGACAAACAATTCGCGAGTTATACTAGTAGATTTGGTTGGGATGTTTAATGTGAGTTTTTTATAAAAGATATTCAAAACAGGTATTCAACAAGCATTTAAAGGATTAGCTGCATAAAGTATTTTGGCTTATTCTTGATAATTAATACAGAGTTACTACAAAAGAATCTTTCATTTACAAAATCCGATTTATTCGAATGTATTATACTTACAAATATGATTGATATACGAAAATAACCACAAAATATTCAAGTCTTGTGCTCACTCTACAAATGCTCTATGACCTCGCTTTCTTAAACTAGCCTCCAGGTCGCCAGATTTGACGAAATGTGGCCTCTTGCTTTGGGGACACATTAAGGACATTGTTTATGACATTACCACCACTATCGAAAACGATAGAAGAGCTGAAGAAACGGACCAGTGATGCATTGATGAACATTAACGCGACCACGCTACAAAATATGTAGAATGATTTGAACTACCGCCTGGACGGTGTGCCATGTGACCAAGTGTTGGGGGGGGGGGATACACAGAGCATTTGTTAGAGATAGCATAAAACTCGAATATTTTGAGGCTATTTTCGTATATCAATCATGTTCGTAAGTATAATACTTTTGAATAAATCGGTTTTTGTAAATGAATGATTCTTTTGTAGTAACCCTGTACTTTCATAGTGACCTTATTTGTTACTGATCGGTCTCTATTTTCCAATTTTTAGGCGTGCCTAACAAAATATTACCCTTAACCCTTTAACGCGCAGTGTTTCCGCTCTGGGAACACCCAACTCTGACGTTTTGACTGTTGCCAGTCACGAAGAATAGATTGGATTTCTATAAAAATAGTGGCGGGTGACATAGCTCCACGAGAATCCTTTACTTTTTAGCACGTCATTTCCCGTCAAAAAAATGGTCACGATTATTTTTAACAGCACTGGCATCTGCTGAAAAAAATGGAAGAATGCGAGAACAGCTGGATAGATTGCCCAATGCTGAAAAAAGGGCAGCCGTTGCCATCAATTGACTTAACGACCAGCAAGATGGCGGACGATCGAAACGTTCATCGCGTGCCAAAGATCTAGAGACCCTTTTTTTGACGGCAGCTGGCTGTGTGTCACAGCCAGCTGTTTTTGACCTTTTTTTTTGAGAGAATCTTTCACGGCCCACTGATACAACGGCCTGATGGTCAACAGAAATACTTCAGGGCGCATTAATTTTCTTGATTTAAAAAAACTGATGTTTGTTCTACCTGTGCCTTTCGTTAACCCTTTGAGGCGCAACCTTTTCCCAATGCTGAAAAAAAGGGACAGCCGTGGCCATCGCTCGACTTAACTACCAGCTACTTTTTTGACGGCAGCTGGCTGTCGTCAAAAAAGGGTTTCTAGATCTGTGGCACGCGCTGAACGTTTCGATCGTCCGCCATCTTGCTGGTAGTTAAGTCGAGCGATGGCAACGGCTGCCCTTTTTTTCAGCATTGGGAAAGGGTTGCGCCTCAAACGGTTAATCATTTTGCGTCTCAATCATAGAACGCTCACATATCAAAAATTCCGTCCATTTCCACGAGTGACAAGATAAAACGTGCGCACACACATGGATGGCAAAACGGAACAGTTCATTGAATTCCATCCTGCACCCAGAGGCGAATCTGCAACAAATTTCTGTCAACGATATTATTCCGCGAAATGACAGCATTGATTACTTCACTATAAAAATGTTCCGCCAGAATCACACCTAAGAATAAACACAGCGATGATGTCGACACAAGATTTATAAGAAATGTTGTATTTTTTTTCCTCCCTTTTCAGCGGATTCTTTTTAGTCTGCGCAAGGTGTTCTCCAACGATACACGGATTTTTTTTTTTTTTTTTCGAAGATGAGAAGAGGAAAAGGATTTGCACTTATTTTTAGAAATCATACTATTCACAAGTTTTCCTAATAAAACGTTAAAAACCCAGTAAGAAAACTTGGTAACATTTTAAAAGATGTATGCATTTTTAACAAAAAAAAATAATATATATATATATATCCGTGTCGAAAATGTTTCCTTTAATGTATTCTCCAGATCTCTGGACATGTTCTTTTTAATAAGATTTTAGAATTTAAAATGTTCCAAGGTTTTCTATAAATATTTAGAGCTCCATATTAATTCGAAAGAATAGCTGATATATTGCCAATAGAGTAACGTTTGAAAGTATAACTTATGGAGTTTTCTATTGTTAAAGGAGCTTTTTTAGTTTTTCTTGCGCTTTCATGTTTTAACTTCAAAAAAAAAGTAATAATATGGAAGTCCAGAAGTCCATATTACCACTTTTTGCAAATATTAAAAGTGTTTTATTGCAAATATTCTGAATTAAATCGGTCGATTACATTTGTGAAAGTGCAAGAGGCACTTAAAGGACTGTATACTGTTTATCAAAATTATGCAAAATTAACAATTTGTAGGGTTGTTTCAAATCTTGTTACATTTAAAATCTCTTTTATAATTACGATTTCTACCCGACGTGGCTTTTCAAAACATGTATTTTATAAAAAATATGGACAAAATACCTTAAAAGAGTCTAATGTTGCTAAAAATTGTAAGAAATTTCCATTACAGTATATGGTCAAATGTTACTAAGAACAATATTGTGAGCTATTGTAAATCATTGTAAACTGCTTTTATATTGTATAACACTGATGTATTTTACCAATTGTAATCCAAAAATTGTGCTGTAAAAAAATAAAATAAAAATGAGGGAAACCGCTGCTTGCTGGACCTGAGCCTACGGCTAGGGTTCAGCAGGACACTTCAGGAACTAAAACAGGATTTAAACAAAATACGTAGGCCGTTCCAGCAGATAGTATCCTATAGTATCCTACAGTAAATTCTATAAAATAGGAACATTGTGTGAAAATGTTTATCTAGAACGGTCACCTATTTATTTAATTCAGAAGCTATATATTTGGATACTATTAAACAAAACTATGACGAAAGATCCTTTTTTAGTAAATTTATTTCCTGTTTTCTATAAAAGATTTCATTATCTTTGTTCTTATTACTCTTTATTATTTATTTTATTTTATTTTATTTATTTATACTTGAATTCCACCATTATTGTTAGATACTTACTGATTATACGTTTTGTTTTGTTTTTTTTTGGGGGGGGATAGTGTTCCGCAAGAAAAAAGCACAAAAATTCACCATTTTTTATTTCTTCCTTTGCTGGCTTATTTTGGTTGCAAAATTAAAAAAAATTTGAATGTAATGTAATTTTTAATTAGTATTTTTCGTGTTGTTTCGGTTTCATTGAAATATTTATTACAGTTCTGTGAAAAAATAATACGCATTTAGCGTTTGCAAGTCCTATCCCCAGGAAACGAAGCTAAAGATTTCATAATGGGCTTACAATTATTTCCAACAACTAGCAACATGATAGGCACCAATGTCAATAAAGACGCCAGAACACATTTCATATGGAAATCTAATGAGATTCTTTTGAAATTAACCTGAACTAAGTAAAAGTTTATTGAAACAAATATTTTGAAGAGAAAGATACTCAGAAAGATACTTTTGAAGAGAAAGAACAAAATATAACTTCTTTTTTTTATAAAGCATAACAAAACAATTTATTTTTAAACTTTGAGCTTGCGATTATCAAATACTTTCGAAATGCAATGGTTTCAAAGGTGAAATTTATTCTTAGATTCTGCAGTTTTTAAATTCGAATGAATATTATACTAATCCAATTGGCTGGGTATATTTCAAACTACGTTACAATTCCCATCTTCAACATGCATAGAAGAAATTGTTTTCCTAGAACCTTTATTTATTATTGATTAGGAAACTATTTCATTTAGCAAAAATTAACACAATTATACACTTCCCATATTGTGAATGACAAAATTAATTTTTGCTTAAAAAAAGTCTACAAATTTCCAATTAACAAAAAAATTAAAAATAAATTAGCAATGTGTTTATACATTGGAAAGACACAGTTATTTATAGGCTCTAAAATATCATAACTATTCTAAAACCTTTAAATAATTACAGCTGTTCAAACTATTTATAAAAAAAGTGCATGTTCATCACTCTACCCAGACAAAACATTTTGTTCTGCTTTAAAAAAAAAACAGACAGTCAGAGGAAGATTATCATTGCACAAGTCTTAGTCAGTGGCGTGGTCGAAGCTGGACGTGGGGGGGGGGGACGCTGATTCGCAGGGGGACACTCATTTTCTAGGTTTAAAAAAAAAAAAACTCTTACTGCATAATAAAATTTTCGTTTTGTTCGCGAGAGAGCCATTGTCATAAAAAAACAAAAAGAAATTTTTGGACTGTTTTAATAGACATTAAGAATTCATTAAGATCCCATTTTTAAATATTTCAGTAGTGAAAACGTATCCTTAAAAATAGAATAAATTATGATCTTTCCAAACGCACCCTTGGTAAAAAATGTCCATACCGAATGGTCAATGAAAAAAGTGACGAAAATCGGGGTGGCGAATAGTCACGTACCAATCCAAAAGAAAATCTGTCGCTTTGACATTAGATTGTTGATACATGTAGCATGAAAAATAAAGTAGCTTACTTTGTCGATCAAAATAACTTTGGATACTAACATATTATCCCGGCGGTCAGTCCCACCAAATTATTATTATTATTATTATTATTATTATTTATTTTTTTGTAAAATGTGCTGGCAAACAGTTGCCAATCGTATTCGTAACCATCAATAATTTCATGTGTCCGGCATTTATATTGGTAAAAAATCGCTTGTCTTGGCGGACAGCCGGGATAATACGTAAGTACCTAACCTTGTTTTTACTATTAACAAATAAGTATCAGGTTGTAACGAAAGTTTTCCGCCATATCTGCCTGAAAAACTAACTTCTAACTCCTTAGATAACTGTTTTTGAACTTTCGGTACCCAACCTGCACAGTGTCACATGATACAACAATAGTACTTAAAGATGTACTCATAATTCGTTGATATTATGTAGCTGACTTTTTTCAACACAACTTGATGATTCCACAAGTAAATGATGGTTCTAATCCTCTAGAGTGATAGTTCCATTTGAGACACCTTATTCTTAAAGATAACTATATTTTTTACAGATTTCACAACACAGTGTTATAAATTAAGCCTCTTTCTTTCAAATGCCAAAAATCTTTTGACAAAATATGATGCAAATGCTGCAACGAGAACTGTGTGCTGACGATGTTTGCGGTGGCGGGAAACTTTCGTTACAACCTAATAATAATTTAACAATTAGTTAACTTTAATTATCAAATAAACAAATAATAATTAAATTAGTTTTGTGGGTTGCTTGAAGTATAATTACACTTAATTAAAATCAGATAAGTTTAGGTTGTACTTCGTCAAAAATGAGCGTCCTTCCGACTTTTTCCTTAGGATTATATCGCTGGTCTTAGTTGATTATTCGCTTTGCTTCTAGGTCTTACCAACATACATCAATGTTTATCAATCTTCAATATCAATCAATCAATTTTAAAAGGAAAGAAAAAGATATGAAAATCACTAAAAACAAGTGACAGGATTGATTTTTTTTTTTTTTTTTTTTTTTTGAGAACAGACCTAGAAGGAAAAAAATTTGCAAATGTAACACCCGAATTTTAAGGATTTTAAGGAAAAGAGACACTACCATAAATTGAAATAAAGTTTTGTTAAATCCAACAGCAACCAGGTGCTAACAAAATAAAATTCTCCATATATCTTCTCTCGCTCCCATACATCAGAATTTCACTCAGACATCTGTGTTATTTAGATCACTCAAACGTGTGACGGGTGTTCGACAGAAATAGGGGAAGGGGGGGAGGCGTGATCATCTGATAGGGGGAGCGTGCCAGGCTTTGTGTGCTTCTTGAATGTCCTTGCTTGGGCCCCTTTTCCTATCAAGGCCCTCTTTATGGCCCTGAAGTTCCTTACATCAGCTTTAAATATTAGTTTTGATAGCTTAATATATGCTGCATTTTAATGTGTGTATATATATATATATATATATTACATAACTCGGCTGTTCGAGCCTTGTCAGGGGGAGACCCCCCCGAACCCCCCTAATTTTTTAGTTTCATTATTGCCATATTAAAACGATATTCATTAACTATGTCATTTTATCTCTCATTTTTCGTGTATTTCGCCTGGTAACACTATGTCGAAAATTTTAGGATTGTAACCTATTTATAGAAAAATACATGGGATGCCTATTCTACAGCTTATGAAATAGTGTAAGAATAGATTAAAGCTGTTGTGAACTAATAGTATTTAAATATATGTAAAACATACATGTGATGCATATTCTACAGTTTACGAAATAGTGTAACAATAGATTAAAGCTGTTGTGAACTAATAGTATTTAAATATATGTAAAATTATGTTACATACTTTTATGTCGCATTTTTGGGACAATTTTCAATAAAGGGGGTAAAGAGATAAAATGACGGAGTCATTAATATATATAGTAAAATGGCTGAACTTATGAATCAAGGAATCATTCAACAGCAGTTATAGTAGTCCAATATATTCAATGATCATACAATCTAATACAGAGAAGGACATAAGTTGATATATCCAATAAATGGAAAATCGAAACAGAGGTAAAATCGAAAAATGAAATGGAATTTTAAAGAATAAAACAATGAGTAGTAAGCATCAGCTATACTCTTCAGGCCCCACAAACTGAATACTTACTACCAAAATGAAAACAAAATTACAGGATTTCAATGCAGTTACTTAGCACAAAAAAAGCGAAAGATGTAACTATGGGAGGATATATTGTTATAAAAAAAAAACGAAAAATGGAGGCAAGATGGCCGAAAGCAAGAGGCATGCAGGCATGGCTTCAAGACTGAGTGAAGAATGTTCATATTGTTGCCAGACGATGAGGGAAAAGTACCAGATACAATATTTCGAAAGTTAAATAATGACAAAACTTGAATAATTGAATAAATAAATAAATAAATAAATAAATATTGTATTAATTGCATGATATATTAGGTATATAATACTTAAATAGGTATACATCTATGACTATACATCACTATTACCGTAAAAGCAATTAAGAGTATGTCTGATATTGCTAAAGACATACTCTTAAGAAAAAGTTAAAATAAAAAGAATACCAGTGATCATCCAATCGCTTCTTTTTTTAAATATTTTTTTAGAAATCAACATAAAAGTACTAATAAATACTCATGATTTATTGATTCTTTTTTTTAATTTAAGAAAATCAGCGTCCAAACCCCAACTTCTCCAACCAAGAATTCCCAAGAGGGAACATTTTTATAATATTTCTAATTGCAACTAGGAAATAATATAGATTTTAGAAATCTGCTAGGGTAATTATATCTTAATGCAGTATAATATAAAGAAGATACATTACCTGTATACATAGTGATTATAATTAAAGTTCCACTTTAAACGATCAGAAAAGGGAAACTATTGCACCAAATGTTATCAAACCTGGTAATTGTGTAAAAGTGGTCAGGGGATTTATTATCGGCGAAAAATAAAAGTTCAAAAATTCAACGCTAGGAGCAAGGATGTATTTAGGAATGGGGGGTTCAGGGGTACCCGACAAAATTCTGATTTTTGTTACTAAAAAGGTAATAATACAGCGTCCTTTTGAAAAATACTGCCTTTTTCACCGTTTGAACCCTCTCCAAAATATTCTTCATGGGAGGGGGGGGGGAGGTCGGACCCCTGAATAAACATTCTTGAAAATATTTCATGCTCCTTTATAATTTTTTTGCAGGGATAAACGGAAGAACCATGCGTGTAAAAATTGAAATATTGTATTGCCTTTTCAAGTAAAATAAGTTTGACTGAGGTGCTTTAAAAATATGTGTAATATTTAATAGCAATACAAGGAAGTCTTTCTCCGCATCAGATTTATAAAAAAAAAAAAAAAAAAAAAAAAAAAGAATATGAAGAATAAGAAGAAGATCTAAATGTTTACACATTCCTACCCCGTCCAGATTTCACGGCAAAGATTCCTTTTCTGTCTCCACCATTAATTCCAGGCTTTTAAAGACACATCCCAGAAAGTGCCAGTACTTGTCTAATAGAGATGAGACGGGCTCAGCCCGAGCCCGAAAGCCCGAGCCCGAGCCCGGGCCCGACTCGGGCTCGGGCTCTGTAATTCACGAGTGTGTTCGGGCTCGGGCGGGCTCGGGCTCGTGAAAAATTTCTTCTTTGTTGAACATACTCCTTGAAACAGATTTTAAAAAGTGATTCATGGGATAAATAGACGTACTTATTTCAAAAAATAGCGGCACGGGGGACTAGAAGGTGTGTGAAGCTCCAAAATTTATTGTATCCTCTTAATGAAGTAGTTCATTTTATTTGTCTTTAGCTGAAATTTCGGGCTCGGGCTCCAACTTTAATAATATTGCTCGGGCTCGGGCGGGCTCGGATTAAAAGTCTTCGGGCTCGGGCGGGCTCGGGCTTCAAAAGATGAGCCCGAACTCATCTCTATTGTCTAATAGGCTTTGCGATGAACGGAAGCAAATAGATTAAAGCAAATAAGACCCAGAATATTTGCTTTTAGATTCTAACAAATGATATCATTGTTTTGTTAAGATAGGACATAGATGGTTTCAACTTCAAAGACAAAAAAAAAAATTGTTTTGTTTTGAAGAGATTAAAGTATCCATAGAGTCAAACTTGACGAAATTTTTGGCATAACCTAAAAATAGTTGCATTAAAACTTAGTAAAGTTCTCAGAGAATCTGTAAAAGAACTAAAAATATTATTTTCATCCTTTGATTCAGGAGTAGGATATTATGAGCTTCTGCATACTTATTGTATGTATATTGTATTTGAAATGAATGAATGAATCCACACTACCATAGGCAGTAATGTATTGGAATTCTGTTTAATGTTCCTGTAACATAATTATAAATGCTACATACACTGTTTTTGATATCTTGTAATCCTTTACAAACATATGTTTACATCATATGTCAATTTTATTTTCTTTGAAACAGAAGAGTGTCTCTAAAATGAACAATAACTGTCCACAGGCGGTGGAAGTCTTTTGTGCCTCCCTGTTAATGACGTATCCATGCTATATACACTGAATAACAAAAGAATATGTGGTACAGTACATAGAAATAACATATCTAAATTTTGTAGAAATCCGTGCATATTTACACGAAATCATAAGCATTTAAATCGAAATCATAAACATTTTTCAACTCTAATATGGAAATAGTTAAAAGGAAATACTAAATTTAGAAAATGGGGGTAGGGGTGAACTGAAGACCAATTTCTGTGAATGACGATAACAAAATGAAAAGGGAAGGAAAATTTCACATTCAGCTGCTAGAAGGTACTGTGAAATCATTTTTTAAAATATAATTCATCAGTATTGGATGAAACTAGGTTATAAAAAGAAAGGAAATTTCAAATTGGAGTTTTTATCACAGATTTTAATTTTCTTAAGCTAAAATTTGTGACATTCCACGGACCGTTTCGACTTAGTGGAAGCTCTTATTTAATACAGAGAATTTAAAAAATGTTTATGGCTTCGATTTGTCAGTTTGTGGTGTTATATCAGGTTGTAACGAAAGTTTTCCGCCAGATTTGCTTGAGTCAGCTCACGCGGTACCCAGCTATTGACCTTATATGTCAAGTTTATGCGATGCTTAGCGCGACTAATGGACATGGCACTAAAGTCTAACTCTTTTAGCTAGCTCTCGAGTGGATGAATATTTTATCTTCTTCTACAGATTGTCGTAGGCGGGCCTCATCAGCATCATTAGGCCGGCCAGAGCGCTCTGCTTCTTTAATGTCCTAGTCCACGTTTTTTAACTTTCGGTACCAAATCTTCACAGCTTCATATGATACAACAGTAGTACCTTAAGCTGTACACATGATTCGGTGTCATTCTGTAGCTGACCTTTTGCAACAGAACTGAGAGTATATGATGGTTCAATCTGGTAGCGTGATAGTTCCATTTCAGACCCTTTATACTTAATCATAACGATATTGTTTTACAGATTTCACAACACAGTGCTCTAAAACAAGTCTTTTCTTTCAAATAACAAAAATCGTTTGGCAAAATAGTGGCGAAGACACCAACGCGAACTGCTTGTGCAGGCAATACTTGCAGTGGCGGAAAACTTTCTTTACAACCTAATATTTTGACCTCAATATATATGCGCTATTTTACCACGCCAAATCAAATATGAATTTTTCATTTGTAATAAGCATTTACTATTTCATGTTTTCTTTCATGATTTGCATATAAAAATTTTCACAGCCAAGAAATGCTACAAATCATGTCCCTTGCATTCTATGTCATTGAATAAACTTTCATTTTACAACATTAACATAAAGCTTTCGAAAAAAGGAGATTCTCTTGTCTTATTATTTGGTTTGCTCTGAAATTAAAACCATTAAAATAACTTCCGAAATATGCACCTAACCCTTAGTGTTTCCTCACAATTCTTTGTACCATACAGCGATCAAGTTGTGAAAAATAAAACGATTTCCTAATCTGTCTAACATCTCAAGAAATATTGCGATTATGCCTCTTTTTTTACACCGCAAATGACTGATTTTACTTAGTAACTTTTTTTCGTCTGTTTATTATACTTTATTTCCGAAAATTTTGATTTTTTAAATGTGTGTTACCAAAGTTTTCACAGATGAATTTCCCAACATTCGGCTCTAGTTTATCTTATGTTGTCATTGATTTGTTCCATAACTGCCAACTGTTTTTGAATGTTTTTTTTTTGGGGGGGGGGAGGGGGATTGATTAATTAAATAACTAAGATGCGTATATTTATTCAATGTCTACTATGTCACTCCCTTAATGTTAAACTGTTTCAATCGTTAATTTCACATTCAGCTAAACAAGTCAAATTCCTTATTATAGCCTTGTGGAGCCTGATGATAAAAGTCAAGCTTAATATTCTAGAAAAAATGAATAAGTTCCAAGTGATGTGCATTTTATCCATTGTATTATCTGTCCATTATGTTACCACATGTACACTCCGAGCCGACCGTGTTGTATGGTGGGTAAAGCACCGTACTCCGGTTTCGGGTTCAACTCCCGGCGGCCGGGGTTCGATCCCCGACTGAGCGTGGTTGTCTATGTGTCCGTCCCTTCATAGGGGGTAACGTGGCCGCCCACTGGGTGCCCCCATAATAAAATGGCCACACCTTCGGGTAGTTATGGCAAAAGGCTTGTGGCCAGTGCCTGCCCATTAGAAAAAAAAAATGTACACTCCGTGTAAGTAGGAGTTTAAGCTAAAGCATATTTTAATATTTATAATGAAGTACTTAGGCATACTTACGTTGTTAAAATCTACCAGGAATCCAAATTTGTATTCATAAAATAAAAATAATCTTTATTTTTTTTTATCGAGGAAAAATGTACTGTCTGGAATGAACGCAAACAAGTGGACATACATTAACAAATAAGTTGAAGAATTGCATTTATTTAAACATAATGAATTTTCTTTATTTTTTTACCTACCAAACTAGTGTGTAACCACTTGAATTAGTATTTAACCCTATTTCTTTTATTCCTCCTTTATTTTAATATAATGTTTGAATGGTACTGTAATGGCATTTTTCTTTTGTCTATTGATAAAAAAATAAATAAATTTTGTTACTTGAAAGCATATGAGCATTGAAAGCATTGAGAAAAGCATATGAATTTTTTACACATTTTATTAGAAGAAGTAGTAGTTTTCTGGCTGATACTAAACGAAAGTTGTTGAAAAAAAATTGCTTTGAGACATATATTGAGCAGGGAAATTGGACAATTTTTTAACAATGAACCATATCTCTTTCTCGTTATAAGTTAAACAAAAGTATCTTGCTATTTCTAAGTGTCATATAAAGTGTTCGCCAAGGGGTCAGTTCACTGAAATACGGACAAAAAAAATCGATTTCTTTTAAATCCTAAATTAAAGTTTATTTCATTGTAGACAATTTTAGTACCAACATTTAAACCATACGACATTTATTTCATGAGATACAGCGAAAAAATTTCATGAGGTATAACGGAAACGGGTCCTAAATTTTATCTTTAAATGCTTATTTCTCAAAATGGAAAATTCTAACATCCCGCGTAACGTATCTTTGGAATGCGTCAACATAATACCTTAAAATTTTCAGGACTTGTTCATAGTATTGCTATGCATAAAATGAACTTTAGTTACAAATATAAAATAGATAGAAAATCTTTTTACAAAAAAGGCACACTAAATGCAAGAATTTTATTTTTTCATAATTAAAATTAAATATTGTTCTTACAATTTTAACTATGATTGTAGTTCATATCATTAGTAGGAGTGTTTGGTTTGGTGTGAGGTGAAATTTGTTGAATAACATTGAAGACTTTTGTTGTTATCCTACGCGGAGTGCATTATAGTAATTCTGAGGACGTGAAATTTTGTGTTATATTTTTGTGTTTTTAGGTAGTAAATAAACTGCATTTTAAGACAGAATAATTAACATTCATGTAAATTTGTACTCTAGCTGTTCCAATTCCATTTTGACGATACTAAAAATTTTAGACTGTAGCATGTTCATTTGCTGTGAGCTAGCTTTTTGCAAGCGTGACGTTAGGTTCCGTGGGACATTCGTAAACAAATTCTAAGAAGCAGGTATAATCACGAGCGGGGAATGTATCTGCTTTATGTTTGTGAATGAGAGAGTGAACAAATTGAAACCATAAAAAAATTAAAGTATATTTTTAATCAAATCTTAAGCATAGCTATGAAATGTATAGTATTTGCTCTATAGAAGAGCTAAACAAACTATACGTTCCCTTTTTTTTGTGTGTGTAATGCATGCTGTCTTTGATATTAGTTTTCTTTTGTCCAAAATATATTAACGTCACTAAAATATATTTGAAGCAAATACACTGTAAATAAAATCTGTCAAATTTACGGAAAAAAAACTGTCAGCCGAATTGCCAGTTTATTTCCACATGTTTTACTGATGTCTTTCGTAATTTTTGTTTTCCGTATGCGGTAGATTTCAGTAAAATAAACTGAGAATCTGTAAAATTTTAGATACGGAAATAAACTGGTGTCCTGACTGACAGTTTTTTTTTCAGGAAATTTGGTTGACAGTTTTTTTTTTCCCGGAAATTCGGCAGACAGTTTTTGCAGAGAGACCTGGCTGATTTTTTGTGTGATCCTTAAAAAGAAACTATTAGCACTCCTTTTTAGCAGGGTACCTATAAATAACATGCACATTTTGTCACAACCTATCATACTTAAAACAATTAGAATGCAGACACGCAACACAGACAAACCGAAAAATAACTTTTTCAGTTTTGTTGTACAAGAGTCCGACCTTTCAAGAGGGAAAAACTCCTTTCTTTAAATATATATATATATATATTATATATATATATATCTTTTTTAAAATTTATTTTTCAGTTTATTATAAAATTTCAAACTGTTTAAAAATTTCCTTTTCTGTTGCCGAAGAGATATACGAAGTGCTAGAAACAAGAGAGATCTTGCAAAAATATTTCACAGTTCTTAAGTCGTTCAACAGAGGGCGGTGTTTCTGAATACGTGATGCAATGCTGTACATTTTGCGCTCCAACATGTGTTTCATTTTGATTGACATCATTTGTGTGTGTATGTGTGTGTGTGTGTGTTCACTGATTTCCCCCCTCCCAGGTTACTTTTCATTTTTATTCATGCCAAGGAATACACCCCTCTACTAAAGGCGAACGATTTCGTATCTCGTATTTCGGCTTCGCGCTTATCAGCGTTCAGCGCAACTAGGAGAATATAGGAATGAATATTATTTGATGCTGTTATGCGTTTCTGTTATCGTATATATTCAAGGTTCTCAAATTCAGTAGCGTATTTTGGACAGGTGTGTGTGTATTCTAAATGTATAAAACATAATCAATTGAAAATAATTTAACAATTCTTTACCTTGTTACGTGCTATAACAGTATTGTATGTTAAAAAATTAATTATAATAAAATTAATTAAAATGATTAATAATTATGTGCATGTCATTAGCGCCTTTGTGCATGTAATTTTGCATTCCTAATAGACACAGTTATTTTTGTACATTTTCAACTTAATGTCATTACTTTTAAACAGACCCGTGGTAAACAAGTTAATAATTTGTTTAGCATCTTAATACTGCCATGCTTGTATTCAAATTACCCCCCCCCAAGGAAAAAAAAAACTACTTGAGTGAAGAAAGATATTATTTGCGATTCGTTAGTAGCACAACAAGTTTCTACTAATTAATTTTACATGCACTTTTCTTTTTTATAGGTAAATACAAATGTGCGAAGTCATTTTTGAATTTGAACTGTATTCATCATCACAATGTAATCACATGTCAAATTTAAGGCGGAAATAGTGATATTTTTCTTTGATTTTTTTTTTTTTCAAAAATATTGACTTGAAACAAATTCGAATAGAATCCGCCCATAAACCTTGCCACATAAAAACAAGAAATTTAATTGTTTTTTTAAATTTATTTTAATTAAATTAAATTCTTGAATTTAAATTAGTTTTTAAATGTGATTTATTTTAAAGCCTTTAAAATTTCCATATCATTCCTTTTCATTTGTAAGGCAATAACATTCTTTTAAATAATTTCAATTTTCTGATTTCAGTTTATGATAAGCAAACAAAATGGTGCAATTTTTTAAAATTTCCTTACCGTCTTCTGTTCGCCCTCACTTTCTGTAAAAGCCAAACTAGCAATTTTGTGCTGCTTTGCCTTTTTCCTATGGACCGAAGTAACGCCAATAGCTTTATTTTTTATTTAGGTTTCTTTCGGACAGCACATATCCCAAATTATAACTTACTGCATTTTATCATTTTTATTAATCAAGAATTTATATTTGTGTGCGTAGGAAAGAATAAGTAAGTTGTTAATTTTATTGTGTGTAGTATTATATAAAATGTAGCACGAAATATAATAAAGAAAGAATATATCTTTCGTAGAGCAGTGATTTTTGGCATGTTTGTTTTATAGTGAGTGATCCTGATGCAGGGGCGTAGCCAGGGGGGGGATATCGGATATATCCCCCCCGAAATGTTTGGATTAGTGATGAAATTCCGTCTATTTTACACATATAAGTTCATATCCTCTCCCGAAAAATTTTCCAGCTCATACCCCCCCGAAAATTTTCTGCTACGCGCTGTCCTGATGTATCCCGTGTTCGTCTACCTTTTTGCTGGCCTGTGTATCGGAAACTGTAATCTTTTTAGGCCACTTTTCGAACTGTCAATATAAAGTATTTCGCCACTATAGGCAATGTTTTACGGCTACATCTTTGATAAAGGGTTGTAAATTATGCTCCAAAATAAGAAATATTTTCTATTCTTTTTTCAATTTTCTAATAATAATTTGTATTATTACAACATCCTCCCCAACCGGCGATGTGTTCATTGCTTTATTTTTCACGAATTTGACAAATCTAGCATATTTGCTCACTAATCACTCAAAAAGAAAATTATAAAAGTGAATATTTTTAATAAAATATTCAATTAATGCGATTGTTCAGGAAAACTTACTCGCAACTTTTGGCAGCGAATGTATCAACTGGTGAGCAAATCGTTTATTAAAGGGTCTCGAGCTCTTTTGACCGCTATCGTAGTGAGTGCCATAAACTGTAATTTGAAGACATTTTATTTGAGCTGCCTGGATTTTCAGTACTAGTTGTAAAAGGAAATGTCCTTTATTTCTCAATCCATGTTTTAGAGCTTTCATCGGCTGAATCAGTGGCGTACCTAGTTAGTTAAGTAGAGCCCATGGCAACTCCGCTCTTTTGTATTAAGAATGACACCGATCACTTCGTTTGTTAGGGTCATTCTAAACATTTCATCAGAAGGACCGTTTGTATCGGTTTCTACCAGGAGAGTTCATTATGCAGATGATAAAACTCGCAAGGGTTGAGGTTCTAAGAACGATGGTTCAAAATCAATCCTTGAGTGTCTTATTGTTTTAACCTGTTTGCTCCCCTCTTTGGAAGAACGTGGATGCCAGCAATTTTCCCTTCTGTATCCAACATTGCTTCCCGTCATGGGTATTTGAGTACTCCTGTTGCTACCCAACGTTTTCAGCCAAGCGCATGCGCGGCAGGGGCATTCAAAGACCTACGCTGGCAATCAACGATGGGCACAGAAGAGAGCCTAGCTGTCGCCTCGTCCTGGCAACGGTGGAAAAGAATAGGGTAGGCCATTGCCCTCACCCAGCGATTGCCGCGGCTACAATGTACACTCTATAGCAAAAAAATCGACGCACCAAGAAACAATCATCCGATTGCTTTGAAATTCCGTATGCATAATTTGTTTTGAACAGATAAGCAAATGATTCAAATTTGGTGTCCAATGAATGAATATTTTGGTCTCTAGCGCATCGGAACTGCGCATCCAGTAGACGTATATAAGGAGCAGTTCTTCAACGGTTATTAAAACTTTCGGTTTGATTGCGATTCAGATGACATTTCAACAACTTAAAAAATGCCTCGCTGCAGGATTCGTGCTCATTACGAGCAACTGTCAGAGTTTGACAGAGGTCGTATCATTGGATTGAAAGAGGCCGGTTGGACTAATCGGAGAATCGCTCGTCATTTGAGTCGAAGCGATGCGACGATTCGAAGATGCTGGCAAGGATGGGTGGAAAATGGCAGAGTGCAGCGTCAGGATGGTAGCGGTCGACCTAGGGCTACAACAGATCGTGAGGACAGAGTGATGGTCCGATCAGCTGTCACAGCGCCTTCTTCATCTCTATCAACCATCAGACGTTCAACCCAAACACCAGTGTCCATCATGACCATTCACAGACGGTTGAGAGAGCGAAATCTGCGCTCGCGCCGACCGTTACGCCACCTGCCACTCACGCCTGCACACTGCCGAGCCAGATTACGGTGGTGCAGGGCTCGATCAGGTTGGAATGATGCCGACTGGGGACGTATAGTCTTTAGCGACGAATCCCGCTTCCAACTGTGTCCTGAGATCGTCGAAGACGTGCTTGGAGACGCATAGGGCAAAGGGGGGATCCTGCTTTCACTATTGCACTCCACACCGGCCTTCAACAAGGCATTATGGTCTGGGGTGCCATTTCCTTTGACAGCCGGACCCCTTTGGTCGTCATTAGAGGTGCACTTACTGCACAGCGGTACGTGGACGACATCCTAAGACCTGTTTTGCTACCGTTTCTTTTGCAGTGCCCTGGGCTGGTTTCTCAGCAGGACAATGCCAGACCACATACGGCTCGTGTTGCTCTAAACTGTCTGCAAGCTTGTCAAACTCTTCCTTGGCCTGCCAGATCGCCAGATCTCTCTCCCATCGAGCATGTCTGGGATATGATGGGAAGGCGATTGCATCTGGCACGGACTGTTGATGAACTCGTTCGACAATTGGAGCGAATTTGGCAGGAAATACCGCAGGAGACCATCCGGGAGCTTTAACGTTCTATGCCACGCCGTGTGGCAGCTTGTATCCAGGCTAGCGGCGGATCAACACCTTATTGAACTTGTTACTGTAACTCTGAAATAAATTATTCAATTGTTCTGAAATTTTAATCATTTACTATTCTGTACATTGTCTTCCTATCCACCAATTTTCATCTCAATCGGACACCTCCTTCTTGGTGCGTCGATTTATTTGTTATAGAGTGTATTTGAATGGGGATATTTGGACGCGTCTTACGTCGAGCGACACATGGGCTGTCCTCTACCGAACAATAAATAGATGGGGTGTGAAACCGCAATATTATCCACTGTCCCCAATTACCTTTTGTCCGGAGTATCTCCCTCTTTCTCTGCGGGTCGAAAAATTTACTTCCTACAAGTGATAATTGGCCAAGCGGCGAGCGGCTCCCTCTCGATGTGAAAAGCGGCCATAAATGCTTCCTCCGTTGCGTCAATCTCTCACCAGAAAACTGTAACCCCCTTTATGTGTCTCCCTTTTTGCCATACACTAGATACGCCACTGGTTGCCTGGATTTTCAATACTAATTGTAAGGGAGAAATCCCTTTATTTCTGAATCCAAGTTTTAAAGGTTGCACCAAGTAAATATAAGGGATGATATTTTGTGGTCGTTAAAGGGAGCCACTTTGAAGTTTTGTGAAGTTTTCCTACAGATGGAGCCAAATGATACAGGTGTTCTTTGAAAAAATACCTGCTCAGAAAAATTTAGTCTGAGGCAAAAACTTCTCAAAGCATATTTTTATTTACTTCCAAAAACGTGTTTTTATAAAGAGCTTCAAGCATTTCATTCCACTTTTGCAAACAAGTTCCATTTTGTAAACATATTATAATTCACTGATCAAAGTTAATTCTTTTTTTTTTCCCCATTTATTTGCTTACTATGTTTATTTTCCAATACCATATTGATGAATAACTAAAAAAAAAAATGTCAGATAGTTTTGAAAAGAGTTTACTTTTTTTTTCAATTATGCTGGTGAAAATTTTTGCAGTACAGAACATGAAGAGCACGCTTTAATGCATGCGAAAGCAATAGATTTAATCGTAAGGCGCTCTTTTACAAATAATATTCAAATTCCTTCGATTAAAACGAGGCTTGTTTTTTCCCCCAAAAAATAGAGCACTTCTATTTTAATTCATGAGATCACGATCAGAAAAATGTCTTGTGTGCTGAAAAGTTTTTTTTTTTTTTCATTTTCTGCCGGCATAGACACGGTTTATTAAAATGCAAGCCCGCACAGCATCCCGAAATATATACTTCTTTTTAAAAAAAGAAATCCAGCGCTCCAGGGCGGACTCTATAGATAGGGAACATATCCTCGTCAATGCTGTGTGACAAAAACATGATCAAGGAAATAATGCTCAACCTTTTAAAAACAGTTTTTGCAAAATTTCTCTAAAATTCCTGACTCGAAAATTCATTCTCACGGTCTCCGCACCTCCTTCGCTTCTCATTTCTCGCGATGTACAAAAAGCATTTCTGATGAGAAAAAGGCTTGGAGGAGCACGAGAATTTTAAAAGAGGGGGGGGGGGAAGTGAAACAAAGGGGAGTGCGAAGGCGGGGGTGGGGGGTGGAGGGGGATTGGAAGAGAGAATGCACAGTGCCTAGAGGAACAACCCTTCGCTCCATCGACCAATAAGAAGTCAGGGGATATTTCACACGAGTTTTTAAGTAAATAAGGAAAACGAGCCTTTCACATTGAATATGTTGCATAATCTTCGCACTGAAGATTACACGGCCTGCCAGAAGTGGCGCTACCGTCGCGAGAGAGAGAGAGAGAGTCCTTTACAACACTGGCTCTGATAAGAATGATGGTGTTTCATAAGGGGGAGCAGAAGGAACTGAATTTAAATAATAAGGGTTTTACAAGTTGTCAGCCATGATCTTAATGATAAAAATTTTGCTTTTGTTGTCGCGAGCTACTTAAAAAAAAAAAAAATGTATTTTTATTTAGTTCCCCATCCTCTCTCTGGCTGCTCGCCTTTGTCAGTGACGTGAAGCATATTTGAAATTATGATTAGTTTCTCAGTGTGCGTGTGTGTGTGTATGAAATATTTGAGAAGCTTAAAATTCATCTCTAAGAGTAGTTGTACGCCTCTTCCCTTAAGTAGCGATAAATTGCTTCTTCCTTCTCTCACAGAGCCTGCTTGTGAAAGATTATTTTTCATGCATCGCTTATATGATTTGTTTAGCCTGTTAACGATGAGCTAGTGTGAAGCTTCTTTTTATTCTGCCCCAAACCCCCCTCCCTTCGACAGCCTCATTTGCTATTCTATAATTTGCAGCGAAGAGTAATTTCCAATTTTCGTATCGGCGAAAATAAATGAAAAATCTTCGCCTCATACAAAATAAATATAAGTCCGAACTTAAATCCAACCCCCCCCCCCCCCCACACACACACACACCTTTTTTTTTTCTTCTTTTTTTTTTTTAGTATGATGAATCTCTCGAAAATTGCATCCAAGTGCTGATAAAAGATAGGAGCAAAAGTAATTAGTTTTAGAACTGAAAGAGCTCTACTGTACAAAAAAGAAAAAAAAAAAAAAAAAAATCTTTCAATAGTTCTGATTATTTACGAATTCAATATTAGAAAGAGGGGAGGGGGGGGATATATCTGATTATTGCGAATTCGTTTGGATTCATTTGAATAAAGCAAAAATTCGAAATGTCTTTATCGCGAGCCATTTCCAGCGTAAAATTAGTTTTTGATTGATAAACAAACGTGCCTCTTTATGCGCCAGAAAACAGCTTTATTAGTTGAGAATATTGAGCAAAATAGCTAACAAAGGAACGAATCCAAATGAGATTCATTTTTATGAAAAGTAATCAAATGGTTTAGATGAAAGACGAAAAGAAGGTGCCTCGACTATTTCTAATAAACTCGATTCTTATTAGTCTTTTCTCAAATGTTGCGAGTTAAAGCGATGAAGTACTAGAACTTATTTTATTACACTTTACTCCTTTGTGTCAGAAAAATACCGAACTCTATTTTTTTTTAATGTCTGAAATTTTCGTTTTATTGGAATAGACTCTACACTCGTGTTTTCAAACTTTCTTTAGAAGAGAAGAAAATTCAAATTAAAGAGATCCAAAATTTTCATGAACATGTATGAACAAATACAATGACCAGAACTAATAATAAAAATAAATTTTGTTCAGAGAATAACCTAAAAAAATCTGGAGTGACTCCACTCGACTTTCCGAACACTTACGATTAAGATCATGACCAAGCATTTAAATAAATTTTAATCGATGAATAATTCAAATATATATACCAAATTGAAGCTCAATCGAATGCACCGTTTAAACGCTTGCGCACTTTCAAGAATTTCTCCCCATATTCCATTATGCCATAACATAAAAGAAAGTTTTAAACGTACTCTGTAGGAGAACTATAAGTCCTATACACACCAAAATCAATACCGGTCTTAGGATGGTGGTTTATAACATGTATACCGAATTTGAGCTCAATCGAATGTATCGTTTAAACGCTAGCGCACTTTCAAGAAATTCCCCCCATAGGCCATAATGAAAAATAAATCTTTGTCGTAGCCCTGTAGAAAAACTATAAGTCCTATACACACCCAAATCAATACCGGTCTTGCGACGGTGGTTTATGACATATATATCCAATTTGAGCTCAATCGAATGCTCCGTTCAGGAGCTATCGTGTTCACTCACATACACACAAACACACCTATACACATACACACACACACACACACATACACACATACATACATACATCTCGTAAAAATAGCATAAATGGATTCAGAAGCCCTCAAAACGTGTAAAAACACCAAAATCTCGAAGTCGAATTTTTTCATGATTAGAATACTTTCCTTACATGGTACTTGTTCGGAAAGTAAAAATATATGTGAGAAACTGCCTCGATGTTTTCTTATTTGTGTGTTTGAATTTTTCTTTGTCCATTCCAAGTAATTCAATTTATACGTTTTTCTTTTCTTTTTTTTAGTAAATCAGGTGAAAATTTGTTAAGTGACGGAAAGTGCTGTAAGGAGCATGGGTACTGAAACCCTCTTTCCAATTCAATTCAGTTGCATGTATTATACACTCACCTAAACTGTAAAGAGTAAACAGTCACCCTTTATGAATTAACCCTTCGAGGCGCAACCCTTTCCCAATGCTGAAAAAAGGGCAGCCGTTGCCATCGCTCGACTTAACTACCAGCAATATGGCGGACGATCGAAACGTTCATCGCGTGCCAGAGATCTAGAGACCCTTTTTTGACGACAGCTGGGCTGTGCCTGCTGGTAGTTAAGTCGAGCGATGGGAACGGCTGCCCTTTTTTTTCACTACTGGGCAATCTATCCAGCTGTTCTCGCATTTTTCCATTTTTCAGCAGATGCCAGTGCTGTTAAAAATAACCCTGACAATTTTTTACGGGGAAATGACCTGAAAAGCAAAGGATTCTCGTGGAGCTATGTCACCTCCAACTATTTTTATAGAAATCAAATCTTTTCTTCATGACTGGCAACAGTCAAAACGTCAGAGTTTGGGGTTCCCAGAGCGGGATCGCTGCGCGTTTAAGGGTTAAAGGGCAGAGAAAACACCTAAACTTTAAAAAGAAGTAATTATCCAATCTTATACAGAGTAATAAGTTGTGGGAACTGATACCTTGGAATTGAATCTTCTCAAACTAAACTTTATTGAAAAAGATTTACTTTTAAGACAAGTCACTTTAACAATCATGTAATATATTCACATCCATAGGCGCACCCACGGAGGGGGCTATGGGGGCTGAAGCCCCCCCTAAAGGTAGAAATTTAGAAGTGAAAAGTTTAAAAAAATGAAAATTGTCGCTAATGAATTATTTTTTTTCTTTCTTTTTTTAATTGTCTTCAAGTTATTTCTAACCAAAAAAGACATTTATTTAAAAAGTTTTTAAATAAATGCTTACAGTTAGTTTACGAAACACTGTTAATCTCGGTTACAACGTCACTGAAAAGAGCAGTTAATTATTTATGACTCCATACCAAGTTACATTGCTTGTGGGCTTGTGTTCTATGGGACAGTCAAGTGGTACCGAATATGTAGACGTTATAAGAGAGTTGTAACTAATCGAGGTCACTATAACCGAGTTCAGCAGTATTTGCATGTCGCCCAGCCCCCCCCCCCTAAACTAAAATCCTGGGTGCGCCACTGTTCACATCTCTAGAGATAGGATTAGTTTGGCTGCTTTTTCGCACCTTGAGTGTCAATATTCACGCTTTTCTTTCTAGTGTCTTGTATATTTATGGTTTCGGATTTTTATACAATTGCACTAATTCCATATATGAAAGACATAGAACGTTTCCAATTATTGTATACCGAAATGCTTTTTTTTTTCGTTAAATAAGAAATAATATTTTAGAAAAGGCTTGAGAGGAGAAGCAAATTCATAGAAATAAGACTCGAAACTTCGTTCAGAGTATGTGTTACAAGTAAAAAAATCTGGAGTGACTCCACTCGACTTTCCGAACACTTACGATTAAGATCATTACCAAGCATTTAAATAAATTTTAATCGATGAATAATTCAAATATATATACCAAAATGAAGCTCAATCGAATGTATCGTTTAAACGCTGGCGCAGTTTCAAGAATTTCTCCCCATAGGCTATAATGTAAAAGGAATTTTTGGCGTAGCCCTGTAGAAAAACTATAAGTCCTATACACACCAAAATCAATACAGGTCTTGCGACGGTGGTTTATAACATATATACCTAATTTGAGCTCAATCTAATGTACCATTTAAACGCTAGCGCAATTTCAAGAATTTTCCCCCATAGGCCATAATGTAAAAGAAATCTTTGTCGTAGCCCTGTAGAAAAACTATAAGTCCTATACACACCAAAATCAATACCGGTCTTGCGACGGTGGTTTATAACATATATACCCAATTTGAGCTCAATCGCATGCCCCGTTCAGGAGCTATCGTGTTCACTCACATACACACAAACACACATACACACACACACACATACACACATACATACATACATCTCGTAAAAATAACATAAATGAATTCAGAAGCCCTCTAAACGTGTAAATACACCAAAATCTCGAATTCGAATTTTTTCATGATTACAATACTTTCCTTACATGGTACATGTTCGGAAAGTAATAATACAGAAAACCAAGTTTTAATACTTTCAGACCTGATTAAACAATTTCTATTTTAAAAACAGAAATTGAACTTGTGGTTAAAAAAATTAAAAGAAATAGTCCTATTATATGGTGGAAAATTGTTTTTCCTCACGTGCACAAATTAAGACATTCATCTTGTAGATATAGAAGTCTAGGTAATTTTTGAATCTTCAATTGTGGACTCAGGGTCAGAAAGAGTTCATGATGCTTAAATTCAAGATCCTAAACAGACACGGATTTATTTCAATAAAACTTAATGTTATACTTCACTTTGTGAGCTTTCGTTCCTGCATTCTTTTTGCACAGTGCCTATTTTGCTGTTACCATGTTTCCACTAACTGTTAGAAATGGGCTAATATGAATGATGTGCTTTCATCACTCAAAAGCAAGCATTCAAAGACTCAAGTTTTGTGTAAACTACTTCTATTTTACTTTCATTAGTTAGTCAATGCATATCCCATTCGTATATTTTGATATCTATGCTAACATTTCAGAAAAAAATTACCCATCGAAAATTTTAGGAAGTGATAGGAAAATGTCGCTTCTAGGTAATTTCTTTTTTGGACAGTTCTTTTTCATAATGAAAAAATATGTTCTTCACTCTTTCCAATATAAATACTGATAACTTCAAGCAATTTTCTCAAAGTTACTCGGTATTTAAAGTGTGCATTCTCAAAACTTTTCACTTGAATACTTCAAAAATTAGAGGTATTATACCATTTTTTTCAGTGACTGCTTTTAACGGAAACTCTAAAACTCATAACAGTGACTCTTCAATCCTAAGAAATCAAAAAACAGCAAAAGTATCCAATTTTTACCGGTTAAGGTGTCTCATTTTTAAAAAATTATCAAGGGTAAACTCCCAACTTCTTACCCCTCTTTCAAATCAGAATAATGTTACAAGAGTTTTCTTCAAAATGATCACACTTATACAGTTTGTCGATTATATAACCAATTAAAATACTGTATGATTAATACTTACAAATTAAATTTAAATACTGTATGATTAATACTTACAAATTAAATTTAAATACTGTATTAATACATACAAATTAAATTTAAAAACATGATGCTTATTATTTATAAATTAAATTTAAATAATGTATGATTAATACTTACGAATTAAATTTAAATACTGTATTATTAATACTTACAAATTAAATATAAATACTGTATTATTAATATTCAAAAATTAAATTTAAAAACCTGACGTTTAATACATACAAATTAAATTTAAATACTGTATGATTAATACTTACAAATTAAATTTAAATACTGTATAATTAATACTTATAAGATAAAAAAGAAATACTCTAATACAGCTCCAAGTGATGATTTCGAGTGGGAAAAAATATTTATTGGATTCATGGATTCTTGGTTATCAAAAACTACATTATTAAATATTACAAACTAGATTTGGAAATTTTTGTGTCTGGGTCAGAACCGCCCCTCCCTTTTTTTTGTAAATGTAATCTGAAATAGACCAACTAGACCTCGATTCCAAAAGTGTATCAACACGTGCATTTTTGATTGAGGGTTCCAGCATTGGGTTATATAATTGACAGACTGTAAAATCAACCAACGATTTACTTTTTTCCACACGTCTCTGCATCTAGAATAACCTAGCACAGGAAACTAATAGCAATTTAATAGGCGTCAGAACAACTGGAGGAGACTCACCATCCTGCTCTACTTTATGCTTTTCGCAAAACAACAGGTTTTTTCCCTTCCACCCGTAGTTTAAAATATGATACATTATTTTACTTTGTCTGATTAATTCGATAATCTTACAAGTGACATTTACATACTCTCTATAACTTTATCAGACTCACATGACAACTAAATTATTTACTGATTCGGAATTCACTGAGATTTTGATTTCTGACTCTCGAGAGATAAATCAAGATAAAAGAACATTTTTTACATTATGGATAGCATTTTTTCTAGCATGCACATACCTAAAATCTTAACCCATAGAGCCTAGTGTATTGGAATTTTTTTGTGTGCTCCTATAAAAATATATTCGTGCTTAATACGCTATTTACGATAGGGTGCATGGTACAGTACATAGTAATAACGTGTGTAAATTTCGTATTAATCGATTCATTTTTACAGCAGCTAACAAACTGAAGGGAAAATCCCTTTAAACTTTGCTGTAAAGTATTAAAAAATGACGTAAAAATAGGGATGGACGCGAGACGATTTTTTGCGAGAGAAAGATTTTTAATATTACAATATAGGGATTTTGCCAAGATTTTAGGCTGTTTTGCGAGACGCCAATTTTCTGCCTCGCGTCCATGCCTACGTAAAAAAGGACCCATCTTCTCGAAAAAATGCTTCAAACGCTACTGAATTTGAGGAATATTATCGTTATAAAAAAGCGGCATTTGGATATAAAAAGCTTGTAACATTAAGAGAAAAGTAACTCTAAGTAATATTTTCAAGCTTAAATTCTGGAGGTGAGTAAATAGAATTATTTTAGGCTCCACTGAAAGCTAAAATTCGGCATGGGCGTGAAATAAAAAAATAACCTTTTTCGTCTTGCAAAACAGCTGCAAATCTTTGTCTCGTCTCGTCTCGCAAAATTCTCTTTGTAATGATAAAACCGTCTGTCTTGCCTCGTATAATAACTGTAAATCTCGGACTCGTCTCGCATACACCCACAGCAAAAATATCCTCTTCCTCTGCTAATAAACTAAATTACAATTTGATGGCATTTATGTATGTGAATATGAATTTCCCTGTATACTTTAAAAAAAAAGTACCTAATAAGTTATTCTACGACTCTAAATTCCCCCGAAACCCTCAAAAATTTTGAAAGCAAAATTCTTAAATAGCAAAATGGCAGCTTAATAGAATTGATGTTCAGGTTGGAATTTTCAGGCTGAAAAAAAAAAAAAAAAGATCCAGTGGAATTTCAAACACATATCCAAAACATTAGCTATAAAAATCAAGTGAACCAAGTTCAAGACAAATTCACTTTTAGTGGGTATTAAATGTAGAATTTTTCTTTTCTTTTCCTTTTTTTTCCGTGGAAAGAGTAAAAATGATTTACGTGTACGTACACTAAAATAACTATTCTAAAATGCTCATTTGAAATAAACACATATGGAAACATGAGTATTTCCAAGATTCAAATATGATTTCAAAGACGGTTTTAAGTTTCCTTGAAGCATAAGCTTTTATTGTTGATAGATATGTTAAAAAATATTACAATTGAAGTTTGTAAACAAATCCTTAAAACTCATGGGAATTTTCGAAGGAGGAGAAAGTAGATAGTACCAGACGTTCTGTTTTTTTTTTTTTTTAACTTATATAAATTTAAGTTTTGCTTTTTACGCTTTCCAAAAAGTAAAAAAAAATTAAAATTGTGCATGATTTCAGTTTTTCTGCTATAAAAAATGCATTGAATACGACGGAATTAAAATCTTATTCCTATGTACTGTGCTATGTTTGTTACCTATTGAAAACAGTGCACATAGAATGAACAGTTCTCATACAGGTGAACTCAAAGGAATTCCAGCACATTACCCTTTATGGGCAAACACAATTTACTGAACATTTTATAGATGTTAATCTGTATTTCAAAGTAAAGAAAATCTGTGCACGTTATTTCTTTATAGATTAAAATAGTCACGTACTAGTTAGTCGTAAGGTGCCTTAGGCGTCCGTTGAACAGTAATGAATGTACGTACGTTTTAATTTAATGAATACGAAATACTTATTAATAATTCCATTAATAATTTTCTTTCAGTATTCAAATGCGCTTTATATTACATATTAAAAATATCAAAACATAAATGTATTTCAAATTTTATAATAGTATGGGCGTATGTAAGATTTATGCCATGCTACCACCTTCAAAAGTTTTACAGTGCATGTCTAATCGTACGTAAATCATATTTGTCTTGCTCTACTTTATTGGAAAATGTATCCTATTTAATGAATTGGCTCTATTTATTTATCTTGTTTTATTATACTTGAAAGTGTACCACATCCCATGCGTCGGTACTATTTGTATTTCTAGCTTCATTATTTGGAAAGTGCATGATAATCCATGTGCCAGCCCTATTTGCTCTCCTTGTATCATTATGTTGGAAAGTGCATCATAATCCATAGTACGTATACATGTCAAATTTATGCGATGCTAGTGTCAGAGACAGTCAGTGAGTCAGAGATGATCATAACTAACTGGTACTGGGAGTTTTCTCAACGCAAAGGACAATTATGTTGTTTAATATGCTGTTCCATATCACAACACTAACTCTGAAGGTGTTTATACAGGTGAAAATTTCAGTAATACGTAAGGGGGGGGTCACAATTTACTATAAAAAGGCTCGGACTTTAATAGTTTGTTAACAGGTATACACATTGAATGAGATGCTATACTCCTCCCTCCCCTCGGCTCTGCCCTCGTTCGGCTACGCTTCTGTGACTTTGGCTACAGTTTAGAAGATTATTTATGTAGAGAGCGTTACAAAATGAGAAATGGGGTTGTCTCGTCTTGCACAACACCTGCAAATCTCTGACTCGCCTCGTCTCACCTCGAAGTGATACCGATAAATAACTCAAACGTCCAGCATAAAAGATCCATTTATTTTGTTACGTATGGCTAAAAAGAAACTCAGTCCAAAAACATCAGGCCAAATACAAATACATTTAAAATACACATAATTTTTAAAAAATCGAACAATATTCAAACACCAGGACATCCATAGAATTACAAGCAAAATCTCTAATAAGCAATTAAAAAGTCTAGAGGAAGAACATTCAGCTGTTCAGGACTTGAGATTTCTGGCGATCCAATAAAGTAAGGCAAACATCATCCTTTAAGTTGAAATGTCGCGCCAAGTCTCTTTTACTGATAAGACATAGACTGTTGCTCAATATGCCCCTTCTCTTTAACCCTTTAACGCGCAGTGTTCTCGCTCTGGGAACTCCAAACTCTGACGTTTTGACTGTTGCCAGTCACGAAGAATAGATTGGATTTCTATAAAAATAGTTGCGGGTGACGGAGCTGCACGAGAATCCTTTACTTTTTAGCACGTCCTTTCCCGCCAAAAAATGGTCACGATTCTTTTTAAACAGCACTGACATCTGCTGGAAAATGGAAGAATGCGATAACAGGTGGATAGATTGCCCAATGCTGAAAAGAGGGCAGCCGCTGCCATCGCTCGACTTAATGACCGGCAAGAGGGCGGACGATCGAAACGTTCATCGCGTACCAAAGATCTAGAGACCCTTTTTTGACGACATCTGGCTGTGCCCCTTTTTTGAGCATCGGGAAAGGGTTGCGCATCAAAGGGTTAAAGATCCGTTTAAGATACCGAAATAGTGGTTTTGGCAAACTTTTTTTTTTTTTTTTTGACTTGAGGTCAAGGCTCAATAACCCTGAGCGTAGTAATGTTATAAAATTACATTCGAACAAAATCAATTGCCTGTGCGAACCAAGATGCATTTGAATCCATAATTTTTTGTTTCTTTTTTACACGATCTAATGTAAAGTGAAACTTTCAATCAACCCTCATTACGATTCAATGTTATGCCGCATCTGATTATCATATTCCAAGGGAAAAAAAAAAAAAAAAACCCGAAAGACAACCCTTCTGGGAGGTATCTCGAGCGATAATTTTCCCCTTTAAAAGGGGGATCTTCTCTTTAATTTATGGGCAAATCCTGACCGCTCGTTCGTTCGTTCGCTCTGCATCTGCCCCCCCATCGTAAGTGGTGATTCGGAATTTTTCTACCTGTTTCCATAGTAACGAGAATTTAAAGAACTCTGAAATAATAACAGCAGAGAAAAAAGGGGGGAGGGAGGAAATGCGCAAAAACATGCATGGGGAAAAAAAAAAAATTTCGCTCGTACCTAATTACTTACGTCAAAGAAAGATTTTTCATTCAGTGGAGAATATTCGAGAGGTCGCAGCATGAAGAGATATCTTCTCTCTCTCTCTCTCCGGAAGGATCCTCCCCCCCCCCACCACCCACTACTCTTTTTTTTTTTCTAAAGCAGGAAACTGCCCTTAAAAGAAAGACCCGGAGGGGGGGGGGGAGTAGAAGACGCAAGAGAGCGAAAGAAAGAAAATCCCAAGTTATTAAAAGTGCGGTGGCCATCGACAACTTTGACGTTTTTCTTCTTGTAATGTTCAAAGACTGTTTTTGTTGTTTTTTTTTTTCTTTTTCTTTCTTTTGCTTTCCTTCTATTTCATCTTCAGAGCTAGCTGGATGGATTCACATATATATACAGACGTATACAGCGGTTACCATAGTTACCCGAAACTCAAACGATATGCGCACCTATCACCAGCGATAGCAAAAGAAAGAATAGCTGGATATCGAGAGATATAAGAAAGATATAGACAAAAAAAAAGAAAAAGAAATAGGGGGAGGTGAAGACACGAACAAAAATCGTCCGAAGAAAACGGGGGGGGGACGAAGGGGGAGGGAGGGGGTTAAAGGTTTGATCAATTCTTTAAACCTCCCTTCTTCTCTCTCTCCCTTCCCAAAGTTTTTAATTTTTTAAAGCCTTGCTTAAAAATCGTAATAACCACTCAAGTTAGCTGCTTGGTAATGCAGAAAGACTTCGCTGAATGCATTTTTTTTTTCTTCTCCTTCTACGAAAAGAAAAATAAAGCGTTTGTGTTCGAGTTTTTTCGAACTCATATTTTCATTTTTTAATCCTCGGATTTCTATATTTATATACTACGTATATGATTGTGGAAATTTTTCTTTCATCAGGCTGAAACGATAATTTTTTTTTTCCTCCCTGAACAGATAAAACACTTTTTAATAGAATTCTTCAGAATACCTGGAGAGTTTTATTTATTTTAAACGATTTTTTTATAGTTTAAAACTTTTATCTCGTCTCCGAATCCAACGGGAGTACTGATGCATAATAAGTGTGCATTTAAATGAATTTTCTCTTTCCTAAATAAAAATGGGTACGTTTTTGAATTTTGCGCATAAGTTTGAAAATAAATAATTACTGGGCACAAGTTTAATGGAATTTTCTTTTCTCACAGCGTCATACTGTTTTTCGCCATTGAATGAATGCAATATATTTTATAATCGAGGTGTACCGATGTATTGGTTCTCTTTTTCAACAGAACAAGAAATTGCTTTCCTAACACTAGGTAAACGCTGTTTTTTACTTCAATTTTGCTGTTTGATGATATTTCTCAAAATTATCAATTATATAAGAAACACATTTATTTACACTACTGGACGAAAGTATTGCAAATTTCAGAAATCTAACCCTTTTCAATACTAAGCCACCTCTCCCCCGTCAGAAAGAAAAATCAATATAATTGATATTTTTCAATGCCAGCAAGTCAAGTTTATTATTTCAAAGACAAGATAGCATTCAGTTAAAGAACAAAAATAATTGTTTAATTTATTTTAAAAATATCATAAAAAATACATAAGCTATTACAAAAGTCATAATCCATTTTGGCTCGCCGGAATAAAATTAAATAAAGAATTCATTTCAAGTTCTTCTGCATAAAAGAGGATAATAAATAAATGCAATTGAAGTAAATACCATTTATTATGTTTCTGGGCAGCCTTGACTATGATCACAACAACCACTCTTTTAGATATGGAATCCTCAATGTTTTACAACACCTCTTTCGGTGTTTCAGGGTGCCAACTTAAATAATGGGTTCCCAAAGCTCTCAATTTGATTTTTAGGGATTTTCAGATGTATTCTTTCCAATTATACTGTATAAATTCTCAAAAGTATTTAAATATGGCAAATTTTCTGTCCATTTTTTCTGGGCTTATTCTTGAAAAGATGGTTAAATGTCTCAAACTTGCAATACTTTTGGCCAGTAGTGTGTGTTCTGGTTAGTTTAAACATTTTATGAAAGTGAAGGTCAAAAACAAACAAGCATGCAAATTCTTTTTAAAAAGGGCTATTTTTTACAGAACTTTTAATATTAAGGAAAAAATAAATAAAGATTTCTTCTCTCCGAAAGTAAATTTCTGTTAATTCTTCGTTCTATACTCACTTGCTTCCACTGAAAATATTTAACCAATCGAGTCGAGTGATGACATTCGGTATTTCTCGATTTTAATGATAAGTCACTTCTTTCCAGCTTGCGTAAATTCTCCACTAATTAGTGTACCCACGGTGGGCACTTTAAACTTTCAGTTAACAGAATTGATAAGAAAAATATTAAGTCGTGTGCTGCCATCTGTAATTTATTCTGTACACCTCTAACATCGCTTTAATACCGCTTTAAAGCAGTCTAAATGTGAGAAAAACCAGCTGAGTAGGTAATTTCGACTTTGTCTATTGGACGGCGAGAAAATTAGCAGGTAGGTAGGTAGGTGCGATTGTTGAGAGAGAAGAGCTATTAGTTCAGAATGTACCAGTGTTCTTAAAAACAAAATTCTTTTCTAACTAAGGTGAAAAACGTTTTCTTCCAAAATCACAACATAAAGACGCTTTGGAATTAAGCACCCTTCTTACTTATCGAGTATACAATTATGTTCTCATTTCATTCTATATATAAGTAAACTACAATGGCAATTTATTTTACACACCTATTTATTTTACTCTGCTACAAGTTTAAAAAAAAAAAAAACCGAAAAATTTACTGAAATTGAATAATTTCTGATTCCTGAAAAAGTTTTATTTTCAAATTAAACCTTCAAATAAGTGGCAGGAAACTCGGCTTAATTTTTTTAAATTTTACTGTCTTCAGGATGATTAAAGTTAGACTCTGAAATTCAACGATCAATACCAGAACACTCAAACACTCAACAGAGAACTGGTGTTTAAAAGATGAAATAATTAAAATTTTGACTTAACTTGAGACACTTAAAAGGTACTTATCGTCAGGACGTACGTTCCGGGTGAAAATTGTTCGCCCTTCATCAGCTGCAACAAAGTTCTAGCGACAGCAAAAGCAGTGAAGAGTGAGTAATGAAAAAGTCAACAGATGAAAAAGTGCATTGTTATCCGGGAGAAGAAAAAGCAAGAATTAGGGATGCACGCAAGACACGAGAAATCGCACTGTCTCGCGATCTCGTCTCTCGCGAGATTTCAAGCGAGAATTCCACGTTTCGCATAAATTTACGATACGAATTACTCTTCAATCAAAATTGCAGTGCTGTATTTGAGGAGGTATGCCATCTGGAGATGGGAGGGTACACTTTGCCTGAAGCCTCTACCGTTTAGCTTGCGTCTCCTTTGTTATCGTTCCTGGTATACTATCAGCACTCTACGATACCCACAAACACGTAACATTTAAAATTAGGACAGCACGATGGATATACAAAACACACAAAGGAGAGGATAAAGAAAGAAACTGACCATATTGCCTGACCGTATTTAGATGGGGCCCCTTTTACTATTACAAGCATTTTAACCCATTTTTGACCGCTGTTGAGTTTTGCAATGCAAAGCTTTTTTAAGATTTCCTCAATTGAGTTTTAAAATTAATTACATATATTTGAGCAAGCTACATTTAAAAATTATTTTTATTTTAATATTTGTATCATTAGCTCATATGGACGCAACGTCAGGGATCGCTATTATATGACACTCCTGTTCATACTTTTGAAATTTCATTTTAAGAAACGATAAAACTATAATATGCCTTCTGATAACAAAACGATAAAATCTGATCGATATCTGAAACGTTAAAACTATATATCTTCAGTTATCCTTTATAAAAGAAATATGTTTATATTTTTTATCATTTGTGCTTATTGCTTTTCCGTTTAAGACGTTTTCCATTTAAAGTGTTTCATAAAATCTGGAGAAAAGTTCTTATAACACACACACTTACACGTGTGTGCTTTAATAATTTTATGGGGTAAAAACTCCATGTATAAATTTGTAAGTAATGATTACAGAATATTTTTTTTAAAGAAACCATTCATGTATTAATCTGCGCAGAGTAATATTTGCTTGTAAATAAAAACCAATGGAATTCAGTCATCTTGTTAAAGACCTTTTTTTAGATTATTCTTTTAATTAGCCTCCCCTCCCCCAACTAATCAGTAATGTCAACAAAGATATTCGGTTTTATAGTTTTTATAACTGTTGTTTCTTGTAAACATTTAGCTTAAAAATAAGGTTTGAATTGCAAGTGAGTTTTAATGTCTAATTCATATTTAGGCATAATCCAGAATTATGAATCTATAATTCAAGTATGCTATCATTATTTTTTCATGGAAAAAATTTCAAACTTATTTAGAATGTCTGGCTATAATTATTACCTTTTATAAATAGTTGAAGCAATTTTGCTTACTTTCATATTTTGTGCTCAAATTGTGTACTAGATAAATGTGATTTTTTGTTTATCCATAATATTGGCTGTATTTCATCAAAATGCATGAATACGTATTACGGATGTAAATCTTATGGATATTTCAAATTTTTCTCTTAAATAAATTAATATTTATAAATAAAATATTCACATCAGTTATTAAAAATGATCCTTTCACCATAAAGCAAGCTAGGCGAACGTAAATGAATGATCTACTGGAACGATTGCGCAAATACAACGCTGGACTCAGCGGAGCATTCAAAGATCCACGTTGAGAAACAACTCAGGTCACAAGTCTTCTCTGTTGTCTCTTTTTCTGATGGTGGGAATGAACAGGTTAAACCCATGTTCTCGATTAAAAATGCAACCCATATCTCATACTCTAAACCGATAGGGGGGATAAGCAGGCTCCACTATAATTATCCCGTCCCCAATTGAAACTTTTATGAATTCACTGTTCCACACATTGGGGACCGCTTAATTAGATTAAAATTTTATTTGCGCAACATGTCCCGGGTTCTGCATCATTTCTAACAAAATTCAAAGCTTTGCATAACTTAAAAAGCAAATGAAACTCCCATCAACTATACGTATTACATTTACGCAGTTCCGGAAATAAATAAATAAAAACAAATATGTTTTCGGTGTCGTGCCACATTATACATACCCATTAAATCTGAATTTTTATCACTTCAAATGCACATATAAGTTAATATGGTAACTAATATACGTACTTATAGTGTAATATGTATCTAATTGTTATTATTAATATTAATTTTCAATAATATTGTATTAATGATACTAAAAATAGGGTAACAAAATCGCAATCCTTAACTTTGAGAGACGTCTCACGTCTCTCGCAAGGCGAGACAGGCAATTTCTCTGCGATACGTCAGACAAGGCAAAGTGTTTGCGAGACGAGACGAGATATACCTGTTTGTGGTCTCGCGTACATCCCTAGCAAGAATCCAGGGAGAATAAAATGAAAACGAGGGTAGGGGGAAAAAAGCAAAAACACAGGATGTTATGTAAAAGTAGACTCTGAATAATAAATAAATAAATAAAATAGCGAAATGGCCAAAAATCATAGAAACATACAATAACAACAGCATTAAAAAAAACGCAAAAAACATAAGTAGTCCATTTTGTTTAAACTAAAAAACAGGACAACACGTTATCTTTTAAATACACATAAAATAAATAGAGTAAAACGCGCACAATAAATGAACAAATAAACTGTTTTTTGTTTAATTTTTTAATACACTTAATATATATATAGCCCCGTTTATTTTCTTCCTCTCAATTCTTTTTTCCCTTATATATGTTTTACTGTATATATATAGTATGGCATATATACACAAAGACACACAAAACTAAACAAACAAAAGGGGGGGAAAGAATTGAGAGGAAGAAAATAAACGGAGACTTACAACACTTGGAAACAACCGTTTCCAAGAACAGTGAATAAAGGGAATGGAATAACCGTCGCTAACAAGATGCTTCAATGGCTGGGTAATGTAAAAAAAAACCTTTCAAGGAATCAGGATGGGGCGAAGACTGAGCAGTGCATTAAATCTTATCTTTAGAAAATAGAAAACGATGATTAAAATTCCAACAATGAGAAGCAATGGAAGATTTGGAAATTTCCTGCTTAGAAACAGAACTGTCATGCTTTTCGACCCTAAATTTGGAGCTCTTTGGTCTGATCATTGTAGCCTAAATTTGCAAAGAATTTGATAAAATCCCCTCCCAACCGTTCTCAGTAGATAGGATTTTTGAGAGAAGAGAATTTAAGTGTGATTTTAGATGACTTTGAAGATGACTATTAATGATGATTTAAATGAAGATTTAAAGATGACTTTGAAACTGAAATTTTTGAGAAATGAGAATTTTAGCCCCTCTATTATTGGTAAGGCTCTTTATAAATTTAACTAGTTTAATTCTTCTACTAATATCACTAATTCTTTTAATCGATTAACTATTATGGCTTTATTTTCACATTTATGCTACAAAGTTTCTAAACTTCTCAAAAATTTCTGTTTCAAAGTCATCTTTAAACCTACGAATAAGCTCAAAGTCTCTTCTCTCAAAGATCCTACCTCTAATGAGAACTATTATAATAATATTCTTTTTGAATTATATTATATTATATAATATTCTTTGTGAATTTTTTGGGGGGGTTATAATATTCTTTGTGAATTTTTTGATTTGGGCTACATTCTTCAGACCAAAAGAGCTTTCAAATATTGGTTCCAAGATCATGAGAAATATGTTTCTAGTTGGGAGCATTCCAAATCTTCTGCTGTTTTCTCACTGTTAGAATTTTAATCATCGCTATCAATTTTCTAAAGATAAGATCTTGTACACTTCTCAGTCGTCGTCTCATCTTGATTTCTTGGAAAGTTTTTACATTACCTAGCACTTGAAGCATCTATTTAACAACGGTTCTTCTATTACTTTTATTCATTCTGCTTGGGAACAGTTGTTGTAAGTCTCTCTTTGCTTTCTTCCTCTCTCTTCTTTTCCTCCCCTTTTTGTTCATTTTGCTTTGTGTGTGTATATGTATGTGTTTTACTAAATATATTAAGTTTATATTAAAAAAATAGGTAATAAAATTTATTTTAATTTTATTATTTTAGTTAAGTGTACTTAACTATATTTACATTATGTGGATTTAAAATAATACTTTATTGTCATGTTTCTTAGATTTAAAAAATATCTGTATTGTTGGTTGATATCTTTTAAACTGTTGTTATTGCATGCTTCTGTAATTTTTGTCCATTTTACTATTTTATTTATATATTTATTATTTATGATCCTGCTTTTTTCTGTTTTCTCCCCTAACAGTGGCGGATTATTGTAAGTTTGTCGGGGGGGGGGCGGTTAGTTAGAAGATTAACATATACATCCATTTTATGGAAGTAGGATCTTTTACATTAATTTCTTTTTTCTCGAGGGGGGGCGGTCGCCCCCTCCGCCACCTCCCCCCATTAATCCGCCCTTGCCCACTAATCACTATTTTCTTAAGTCCCCCTGCATTCTTGCATTTTCCTTATTCCGAATGGCAACACGTCTTTTCATCTGTTTACTGTTTGCTCTCACTCTTCTGCTCTTGCAATCAGGAGAACTTTTTCCAGCAGATGAAGGATGAACAGTTTTTACCCGAAACATACAACCTCGCTATAAGTACATTTTACATGTGTTCTTTTACAAAGTTATAATTATTTCAACGATCAGCACTATGGGAAAAATCATTCGTTTCCCACGATATTAAAGTGATTATTAACAGGTACATGACGACAATTCCGGCCTCGCATTGCTGTGTGATTCTGAACCTTCTTGGTCCCCTCTACCACCCTTTATATTTTTCGCATATAGTTTGAGACCCCCCTCCTTGTATATATTAATAAGCATAGTAGAACCTCGATTATCAGACCCTCGTTCAACAGAAACTCTCTATTAACCGACGTTGGTTTCCTGATTCTCTCCTGAGCCTATTATCCGAAATTCTAGTAACTGATATTTTCTATTAATCCAGAATTATTTTTGAAGCTTTTCTTTATTGTTCTACTTTCACATTCCTTGTGCATGAAAGCACTCTTTCCAAGCTATGAATACAGATAAATATTTTTGTGGTTCCCGTTTCTTGGAATTCCTTTGAAATCAGCTTAGCACTCCCCATTTCGAAATCTGGAAAGCCATATTGTCCAGTGCAGATTGGTTATAATTAAACTTCCCCTATGAACAGTGCTCTATATATCTAGAACGGGCAAACGGAATTGCAATCAAAATGGGTATATTGGCACTACACGATATACAGTCAAGGATTTTCGATTAAAAAAATATTAGTTGAAAAAATGCCCACTAGATGGCGTTTTGCATGAAAAACGGCCCATTTAAGGATGGAAATGGCTCATTCGAAATATAAAAACAGTTTTAACATTCATTCAATACGGGAAAAAAACACTCAAAATACTGGTGTTAAACGATAAAATAAATAAAAATTTTGTGAAAAAACACACATAAAGTGTTACTTATAACGCGTTACGATCGTTTTGACCAAAAATTCTTTCGGTCTCGTAAAGTTAAGGATTGCGATTTTGTTACCATATTTTTAGTAACATTAATACAATATTATTGAAAATTAATATTAATAATGTGACAAAGTCCTGACACAGAGAACTGAAAAAGATGAAATGTATATCTATATATAATGTGTTGTCCTGTATATTGTATTTATAAAAAATAATTTAAATTTAAAAAAATTGTGTTTTTATCTTATTTTTGTTTTATGTTTTTTTGTTTGTTCTGTTTTCTCTTGTTTTTCTTTTTTGTGTATGTTTGTGTGTTTTTTTTTTTACTTTTTATTATTATTCTTATTATTTTTATTTATGTATTTTTGTTTGTCATTATTTTATTTTATTTTTACCCCATCCCCCTTTTTCACCCCTCTCCTTGTTTTTGTTCGCCTTCTCTTTTTTTTTCCATGTGGCTACATGTATGTTTGTTTATTCAGTTCTTTCTGTTTAGTGAGACGAAGGGCTTTGTCTGATGAAGACCGAAAGAATTTTCGGTCGAAACGATCGTAACATGTTATAAGTAATATTTTATGTGTGTGATTTTTTTTCCATAAAGTTTTTATTTATTTTATTAATCCAATAGTTTTGGGGCATTTATTTACTCATTTGCGTAATATTGGAGCTGATTTCACCATGCAAAGTGACATCTAGCGGACATTTTTGTAACTAAACGTTTTAAAAAAATTCCCTTTGAGCGCATCTCGTGTACAGTCTATATGCTAAATTTGGTAGCAATATGCTTACCGGTTACAGTCGCAGAATGCTGTTTATAGGGGAAGTTTAACTATAACTACCTTGTGCACTTCACTAATCGAATGCTATTGCACACTGTGATTGTATGCAAGCGCAGGAAAAAAATTTTGTTTTGGTTTCTGTTGTTAATTCAAAGCTACTCATAGGCTCTCTGCCTCGGATGTGCGTGCCTTTATTGGAGGACTTTTCTAGGGGGGTTCTAATGTGTATGCACGTTACATATGGAGAAAACCGACCAAAATTACAGACAGTTAGATTAACAGCCGCACGGCGGGACACGAACCAGGGGAACAAAATTTTGAATTTAGACATTTATTTAGCAGTTAAACAGTCGTAACAGCAATTCGATGACGATGTTACATATTAAACTAGATGATTATTAAGAAATTCTCTCTTATCCGGAAATTTCGATTATCCGATGTAGGTTCGATCCCAGCGAATAATGGAGGTTCTGCAGTATTAATCAAATGTAAATGTTTTGGCTAGAACAGAAAGGAAAAAATTTGATGCTTATAGAGATGCCTTTGAAAAATCTAATTTACACTAACATGAAAGAATGCAAACTAAAAATATTTTAATTACAACCATTTAAAGCAAATAAAAGTCGTTAATGTTTACAAACTTTGCGTATCTTCATAGCAAATAGTTATTTATATTTATATTACTTTTAATTCTAAACAAAGTTTGAATCTAAATATTCCAGTAAACCGTGATTTGTCTATGAGTTTCATGCCAATTATACGTACTTTATTTCTTTAAAATTATTCTACGGGATATCCTATTAATAAAAAAAAATAATTATGCGAATAGAAAATTGACATAAAAAATTCTCTACGCGCAAACGTACTTATATAAAGGAATATTATTTTAACAAAAACTGGTTTAAATTATTCATAGACATTTATTAAATTCTAATTCAGTATTAGATTTTACACATTTTTTCAAGATTAATTGGATGAAATAACTGATTATTTGATATTCCATTCTAATTTTTTCTTCGCTTTTGAATATTTTCGACTCAAATTAATTATATTTTATTATTTTTATCTTTCAGAAAATACAGAAATATGTTAGCTTGTTTTCAAAACTCTATGTACCAGCTTGTCTCCAAACTTACATAAAACTCCTTTATCTCAGCAAAAAAAGAAGAAGAAAATGTATCTAATTTAATTTTTAAATTGTTTTTAAAAGGGAACGACAAAGTTAGTTTAATATATTTCTAGCTTTAAATGTGATTAAAAGAAATATGAATCTGGAGAATTTCGATCTCAACAAAAAATTAAAATTAAAATATTTCCAGAGCAGTTTGATTCTTTCAAATACTTCGATTTGATACAAAAATTCCAGAGTATTTCAGCACTCTTTTTTAAATTTACATTTATGAAAATATGAATCTGGAGAGGTAGAACGTTCTGTTAATCTATTAAAATAAAATTTTACGACGAATTTATGAGTGCGCACTTAACTTAATATTGAATTATCTATCTAAATTGAATTTTATAAGAAATTTCACTGGGAAGCATTTGCTTTATGGGATAGTATAAGATGATTTTTTAATGTACTTTTATTTCAAATTGTTAGTTTCTTCAACACTTCAGAAATATTTTTGCCAGTTATATAAATCTATTTATTTAAATTGAATAATTCTCAAATACGAACATTTTCAGTTTTTTATCTTTTTTTATTGAATAATATTCTCATTTTCAGAACTTTGGCATGTTTTCAATCGAGTGATTTAAAAGCATTAATACAAAACTTAGTTATTATAGTTTTGGGTATGAAATTTTTGAATAGTTATAGTTTAAATTCTCTTATGTCACTTAGTAACTTGTAATGGGTTTTTCAATCCCGCCTTTGTTGGCGCTTATTTAGGCATATTTTATTTTGCACCAACTTTCAAAACTATTCTATCGCTGCTTGACTACTTTAATTTCATTTGTCTAAATTTATTGTGGCTCTGTAATTGACGTTAGCCAATTTTTGTTCATGCCAATGTCAAGTACTGTCTTGGCATCCTTTATTTAAGTCATTCCACCGCTTTTCGATTGTCAAATAAACAAGGGTTTTTTTTTTTTGTTTTTTTTTTGTTTTTTTTTTTTTTGGACGCTGGATCACCATGAGACCAGTACTTAATTGTTTATTTTAAATTGTTCCTCTAATAAATAAGAGTTTTAAAGCATCAGATGTCTAATGTGATTTTACATTTTGCAAATGTTTCGAACCCGAGTATTGCTGTAACAATGCTCTAATTCAATTTACGACTTTAAAATAGCCCAAGGGATTCCTTGTGATTGGAGTTTTTAGAAAAAGTTAAATTTTAAAGAAATGTCGATTAAGTGGCTCTTTGCATGGTGGAATCAGTTCAAAAACTGACCGGAATTAGTTTATAAATGCCCAAAAACTACTGAATAAATGCAGAAATTGTTTGTACATTTACAACTACCCTTTCTATTCTTAATTTTGTTTTTTTATGCAATACGCCATCTATTGGACATTTTTAAAACTATTTTTCTTTTGAAATTCCTTGAGCGCATTTCATGTATTACAAAAATTGGTTACAGTCCGTTCACCCGTTTTAGCTGTACAGTACTGCGTACAGGAGAAGTTTAATGATAACAGCCCTGTATATGTATGCATGTATGAAATATTACGACGGGTTAGGCCGACGGCTCGCCTTTGGTACTTTGTAGCCGGAGATCGGAAGTCGCTCGGGCTGTAAGCTGTTGATGTATTTGATGAACCACTCCGAGTTTGAGACATATTTTTATTAGCTCTCATGCAAATTTACAAGGCAACAGCAGGCACGAAAAAGCTGCTCCGTGAACCGTGTTTCGAATTACATAAGAGCAAGTCACGTGGTTTATACAGTAATCACATGTTCCTAAAAAGGTGCATTTTTTTATTGGTTAGTAAAATTCCTGGGTCTCACAGCCCCAGGGAATTCTCTCGAGTTATGGAGTCAGAATACCGTGTGAAAGGGGGGGGGAGATATATCAATAGCGTTTTTATAAAATTTAGATCCACAAACAAATCCTTTGATTGAAAACGACAGTTGGTACGCCCCTATAGAGTTCTGAAGGAAGCTTTTGAATTTTGAGAGGGTATTTAATTTTATGTGTTATATGTATACATGCACTGCACGTATCATTCGTATTTTTACAATTTATGTTAGTGGTATCAAAACTTAAAATTGCACTGGTTCAACGGCTATTGCTTTAGTTAAATAATTAGCTAGCATTAAATGAAATTTCATTTTACTTACTGTAGTCATTTTTATGTGATGGACCAAAAAGGTTTACACAATTTTCTCAAAATCTCTTAAAGATTTTTTGAATGCTAAATGCCAAATTTTAAATTGAATAGCCACCTATCATAACGAAACACACTCAAAGAATTAGTGTTGGAAGATTATACAAATAAAAGTTTGTTAAAATGACAGACAAGTACATTGTTATGTACGCTTGTTGTTTTGACATGTATTCGGATATGTGTGCTTATGCACGAGGAACCGCTTATAAATCCACGTCAGAGAAAGGACAAGCATATGAGTGCACTCTAGTGATATCGCAAGGAAGGGGGGGGGTGCAAATGACTTGGGGGAGAACTTTTCTGGGTATCTAGCGCGCATTCACGTTACATCTGGAGAAAACCGCCCAAAACTCCAGACCGTAGGCCCCGCGAGAGGACAGAACCCACGAGAATCCTTTACTTTTTAGCACGTCATTTCCGGTTAAAAATGGTCACGATTCTTTTTAACAGCACTAACATCTGCTGAAAAATGAAAGAATGCGAGAACATCCGGATAGATTGCCCAATGCTGAAAAAAGGGCAGTCGTTGCCATCCCTCGACTTAACGACCAGCAAGATGGCGGACGATCGAAACGTTCATCGCGTGCCACAGATCTAGAGACCCTCTTCTTTACTCAGCTGGCTGTGCGCGAGCACAGCATTGTTTTCAGCATTGGGAAAGGGTTGCGCCTCAAAGGGTTAACCACTGTGCTACACATTGGTGCTATGTGCGCTATTTAACAAAGTTTTATTCAGCCGTTTGACGTCAGATAGGCCCACAGACATACCCTTTTTTTTCTGTAGGTCATTTTGAACTCTTTGTCACCCAGGTAGTATAGTGGCTAGAGCAGCGGTTCCCAAACTTTTAACGTCGCGCCCCACCAACAAATGCTAACTTACGCTGGCGCCCTCCCCTTCACATTTTTTAGCATATATTCAGATTTTTATCCTTCAAAAATGGACATTTACCAGCCTGTTTTACAAAATAACGTTAACAAAAATAACGTTACGAGTAAAGTTTGAATAAACATTTTAAGCGAAGTTGGGTATGTTTTTGAGTAAAAATAAGAATAAATAAAGATTTTTTAAAACATGTATTATCACTTGCTCTTTGTCTATTTTCTCGTCCCCCCCCCCTCCCCTGCTCTTCACCTGCAAACGCTGTGCGCGCTCCACCGGTGGGAAAACGCTGAGTAGAGGACCATTCTATCACACCTTGGTTCCGGGTTCGATTCTCGGCTTAGGCTTGAATGTTAACTTGCCGTTCCTTCATGGAGGGTGACGGTGGCCGCCCACTGTGTGTCCTCATAATAAAATGGCCAATAATTCGGGCCTTAGGAAAAATGCTTGGGAAAGTGCTGGAAATGCTTGATGGAAAAATGCTTAATGGGAAAATGCTGGGAAAAATTGGAAAAATGCTTGATGAGCGAAAAGTGCCCGCCCGTTGGGAAGAAAAAAAAAAAAAAAAAAAAAAAAAAAACATCAGCTCTTTAGAGGTTGTAACGGATAATAATAGTTAAAAGTTTTAAAAACCAATAAATATACACACAAATCTTATTCATTTACATATATTTCGGCTTTTTAAATTTTTTTATTAAATATTAAGGAGTAAATCATAAATTTCCAACTTGGCCAGCAACATGTTGTCAGGCACAGCTAAAATGTACGACACAGGCTTGACGACAGCAGGCTTTTTTGACGACAGCTGGCTGTGCGCGAGCACAGCCAGCTGTCCTCAAAAAAGGGTCTCTAGATCTGTGGCACGCGATGAACGCTTCGATCGTCCGCCATCTTGCTGGTAGTTCAGTCGAGCGATGGCAACGGCTGCCCTTTTTTCAGCATTGGGCAATCTGTCCAGCTGTTCTCGCGTTCTTCCATTTTTCAGCGGATGTCAGTGCTGTTAAAAAGAATCGTGACTATTTTTTTAAGGGAAATGACGTGCTAAAAAGTAAAGGATTCTCGTGTAACTATGTCACCCGCCACTATTTTTATAGAAATCAAACCTATTCTGCGTGACTGGCAACAGTCAAAACGTCAGAGCTGGGTGTTCCCAGAGCGGGATCACTGCGCTTTAAAGGGATATACACATCACATTGCGAGGTACATTTGCATTTGCTGGTTGCCTGAAAACCACAGAAACTGTGGCGTTTCGACTGGAGGAGGTGGCTTCAGTAATGTTCTTAAACTGTTCCCGCAAGTATGACGATGCAGCGAGGCAGACGCCACTGAAATTATAAGTCTGAAAAATTAGTCATATAATGTAAAAAGTACTCCCCCAACCCCCCCGAAAAAAAAGAATCTTTGAGCAAGTGAAGCGAATAATTCTTAGCAACACATGAGAGAATAATGTCAATTTTTGTCTTATACCAGTTTTTTAACCAACTACATCTAAAAGAACTTCAATTCGATATCTCGGAAACTTAGTACGACCCCACCATTGCAGAGTGAATAAGGACACTGAGCACGGTTTAGTTATGCTAGATGACAATTAAATTTTAAACTATTGATGTCAAAATTGTTTTTAGTAGTTCATAGATTTTGTGATAGTGATAATTAGAGAAAAGCAGCGACTAGTGAGACTGTGGGACGGATATGAACATCATGAACTATGCCTACAGGGAACGCACATCCGCCTAACGGTGTTATTCGAAAAAACCATGTGATTTTGGTACATAATTACAAATAAACTAATGATGCCAGGCACTTCAAAATTTTGAAACTGTCTCTTTACAAGCTGTATTACATACTACGAAGACAGGTCAATCTGTATCAGTTTCAAAACTTTTAGAAAAAATTCTTAAAAATCGGAAATTTTCGCAAAGCGTGCGCCACTCTTCGAAAAACCTTGCTGCTCAGATCCATGTTTAAGAATTTTTTTCTGAAAAGTTCACAAAAGCCACAGCTTTTTCGCTTATCGCAGTGTGTAAAACAGCTTATGAAGAACCATCTTGAATTTTTTTTAGAACATGGTGCTATTAGTTTATTTCAATTTGTGTACCAAGACTAAAAACATAGTTCTTTTTTTTCGAAGAACAGCCCTAAAGGGAATATTGAAGTATGAAGGTTCTCCGCCCAAGGCGACAGTCCTTAGGCAGATAGCCCTAGAGTAGCTTTTCCTTGATACACAGTACCAATACCTAGAAAACTTAGAAAACCGTTGATAATATACTGAGCTGATTTGAGTTACTTTATGAGATAAGATAAGGATGAAAGAGAGCTCTTTTAACAAATTTCAATATACTTAACTTAACTATCCTTCAATTTATGATTAAAGATGTTAATTTATGAAGCAACTCTTATTAAAACTCTAAGACCAACAATTTAAACAATGAAAACAACTGAAATAAGGGAAGTCGGGGCTTGTTGGCTTGACAGATTTAAGTAGGCGCTGTCCTCATAATTCGCCTATTAGTCGACAGTTTTAGAGCCCAGTCACAGAATAATCTCTTTTCTCCAAACGCTGCTGTAGTCTTGCTGCTTTGCACTCTCGCAGTGGACATTCACAACAAACAACATGCTACAAACAACAAACAACAATTTTTGCTGCTTCATTATTTTTCTAATTTCTAATTCTCATCTTAATAACTGCGTTTTAAATTGTCTAGTTTCTCACAGTGCATGACTAACTCATACTAAGAAAATTGTAGAATAGGTGCTCATCTATCAAAAGCAAAAGTTAAGAAAAACACCATCGCGCCTTTTTAAGTGCATCAGACGGACACTTTTTTCTGGTTCATTTCTATCAGTAAATAAGAGTTATATAAAAAATCTATTCGAAGGATTGGTAAAAACTACTATGACACTGGCTTGCTGACCAAAAAGCATCAAAGCACTGCAAACTCAGAAAAAAATGGTCTTGTATGCTTTCCATACGTGATATATTTAGATTTTTTTTTTTCATTTAGAAGGTTATGTTTCTCATTTTGTGAACAAATGTATTAGGTTGTAACGAAAGTTTTCCGCCACTGCAAGTATTGTCTGCACAAACAGTTCACGTTGGTGTCTTTGCCAATATTTTGTTAAACGATTTTTGTTATTTGAACTGATTGTTATTTGAATTTGATTTTATTTGACTTGTTTTAGAGCACTGTGTTGTGAAATCTGTAAAACAATATCGTTATGATTAAGTAAAAGGTGTCTGAAATGGAACTATCACACTACCAGATTGAACCATCATTTACTCTCAGTTCTGTTGCAAAAAGTCAGCTGCAGAATTGCACTGAATCATGTGTACAGCTTAAGGTACAACTGTTGTATCATACGACACTGTGAAGATTTGGTACCAAAAGTTCAAAAACGAGGACTAGGACATTTAAGAAGCAGGGCGCTCTGGCCAGCTTACTGATGCTGATGAGGCCCGCCAACGAGAATTTGTGGAAGGAGATAAAATGTTCATCCACTCGAGAGCTAGTTAAAAGAGTTAGACTTTAGTGCCATGTCCATTAGTCGCGCTAAGCATCGCATATACTTGATATATAAGGTCAATCGCTCATTACCGCATGAGCTGACCCATGCAAATCTGGCGGAAAACTTTCGTTACAACCTGATATTATGGGGCTATAACAGGCTCACTGAATATGGGACAAGTTGGTCCCGAACTAATCCCGTTACGTTGTTTCAGAATATATTCTACTATTGTAACCCGTTTTATGGATTGATCAGTGGGCATGAATTAACCAGAAAATTGTAGAGTAGGTGTTCATCTATCAAAAGCAAAAGTTAAGAAAAACACCATCGCGCCTTTTTAAGTGCATCAGACTGACACTTTTTTCTGGTCCATTTGTCTCAGTAAATAAAAGTTATATAAAAAATCTATTCGAAGGAATGGTAAGAACTACTATGACACTGGCTTGCTGACCAAAAATCATCAAAGCACTGCAAACTCAGAAAAAAAATGGTCTTGTATACTTTGGGCCCATAAAGCCTGCACAACACTCGATTTTATATTTGTGATAACTTCAACTCTTGATGATTTCGAGTAAGACAAAAGCTACTCAAACTCAATGTTGCATTCATTATTTTTTGTAACTGTATAACTTACATTTTTACGTTGGGCGATGTAATTCCTTTGTTTAAACTTTCTGAAAAAAAATTAATTTCTCTTAAGTTCGTATCTCATTTGCGTTTCATTTAACTTTTTATGGAACATGTGCCAACTTGCCGCGTAGGTATCGGCAACTATTACCATTGTAATTTTGGAACACATTTTTTCCCTTACTTCAGGCTTCTGTTAAAAATAAACTATACACATTACAAACACAGGACTCCTGCGTATTTATAATCAAATATCTTTGATTTAAAGAGGCAGCTCAATTTTGTTAAAAACATTGAACAAAAAAAAGTAAACAAATAAATAAAAAAAATCAATAGAACTAAGGCTACTAGCCCCAGTCTCCCCTACTGCTCCATTAGTTGTGAATATTTTCTCAAATTTTTTAACCATTAAAAATCATTTTTTTATAAGTTGTTCTAAGTATTTCAGTAAAAATTATTCAAACAATATGGTATTGTAGTTTTAAAAATATTTATTGAATAATATCATGACTCTACAACTGTATACTTTTTATTTCAATTTTTTAATATGCTTTTTGGACTAATTTAACAAATTTACTGCAGATTTAATGGAATTTACTAAAAAATTCCTTGAGTTATACGAAATATAAAAAAAAAACTGTAAGATCACTTTTTTAAATAAATGTTTACATTGCAATCATATGTACTGTTTCAAGGTGCACTAATATATACAAATACTGCTATCTGGTAGTAAATTATTTAGTGAAAGTCACTTCTAGCTTTTCATGGTGAAAGAAGAAGATTTTTTTAAATTCAAAAATCTGCTGTTGGACCCTAAAATGATATTTAAAGTGAACAACTGCTGTAAAAGAAAAACTAAAACATTTGCTTTACAGGCTTGAGATTGTAAAATATTTCATCAAATATTTCTCTGGAATTCAGTTAAAAATTTGTCTAAAATTCAGTACCATTTAAGTACTGTACATGTCTCATAGAAGATTTTCAACAACTATCATTAATTTTTCGATAAAGTTTTAAAAAAGATTTCTGAAGATGGGGAAGGTAGCAAAGAATCAGACATTTTCAAGAAAATTATTCCTTACGAATTGTTTTCTACTTGTACAGCTTTGAAAGTTACAAATTAACACCTTAAAACATTTTAACATACAGAAAAAATATAAAATTGATGGTAGTTATTAAACTCTTAGTTATATATATGCAAAGTAAGAAAAATCTCGGGGGGGATGAAACATGTTTTTAAAAGTTATAATTTTGCAGAATTTTCAATTAATATTCTGAAAAAATGAGAATGTATAATTTGCGTTATCAAGATTTATTTCTTAGTATACCATGAATTTACCTAACATATTGTCCAAATCAAATGAAAAATATGCATGTGCACGACTAGTTCAGGAACCGTCTTTGGTGGATGCAGTTATGCGGTAGTAGGGGAAGGTGGCCCGAAAATGTTCCCCTTCAGGGGAAAACTTTGGCCCTTTTCCACAATTTTTTACACTACATTTTGCATTATAAACATATTTTAATAATATTTAAAACCAAAATTAAATAATGAAGAAAATACAATTTTGAAAAAGAGTCCAAAAGATAATTTTACCCTCACCCAAGGACAAAATGATCCTTCATTTGAAAACATTTGTAAATTGTTTTTTATCGGCAAAATAAAAGATGTAAAAGTAATTATGACAATACATAATGAAATAAAATAAATTTTACAATCATATAGTATGCATAACTTATTTTATGAAAATTTAAAAATAAAAAAGTTTCACAAACGATAAAATGGAATACTTCCAACATATAATTCAAAATTTATGGCCCACAATAAAAGCAAAAATAAATTAAATAATGTAATAGGGAGTCACGCAATTTGAGAATGTCTGAAGGGCTGCCATGATGACTAGGACCCGTTACTGGAGTTTCTTTAGTCAATGGATCATTTTACCTGGCATTGTGGTTGCCCACTTTAGGTTATATTACTGGAACACGCCGAGAAACATAAAAAATTAAACAAGTGTAATTCCCACTTAAAAACATACTCTATTCAGTAATCCAAGTCATATTTCAGTACATTAAATACTGTATTTCTAAATAAATAGGAAAGTCAGGGCTTGCCTTATAAGAGATTTGACAAAACCCAGCTCTTCAGAAGACCTCAGAAGAATACTATTCAGACACGAAACACACCGATCGCTTAAATATCGCCATTGCTTCTCCTTGACTTGACTCAGATGGTTTGTGTGTTACTTGGTAAATAGTGCTATCTGTTGGGAAAAAACATATGTGGATCGTTTTGCCAGCTAGGATCATTTTGAGTCATTCCCCTATCTACCTTATAAACGGTGGAACAATCTAATTTTCTTGTGGGATGGTAAAATTTCATTATTTAAATCATTTTGCCTCCCCAAGAAAGTGGGCCCCTCCATACCTTTACACAACAATTAAATAAAATTCTTAAAATAAATGTTTGCTAAAAATGTGCTGCTAAGCCTCAATAGACTGCTTAATGATAGAAGTTATGTTCTTAAATCTAAAAAACATAAAGATGACTGTTGTTAGACACAAAAAGTGAGACTGAAAATTTGCATCGAAAAGTATGAGAAGTTATTTACTTCAGGTGTTGGAAAAACAGTTTTTTGTCACATAAACTCAAAGAAATTTGTAACTGAAATGATTTATAGCAATAACTATGATGCTGTGGCTATTAAACCTGGTGAAAAAATAAGAAATTAGAACAATGCTCCCTTTATGCATAATTAATGGTGTGTCGTCCCTCCCACTGTCTCACCCCTAGCTGCTTTCCACTAATTATCACTGTCTCGAAATCCATGAAATACTAAAAATAATTTTGACATCAATAGTTTGAATTTAATTGACAATACCAAACATAATACCAAGTTTTATTATATTAAATTGAGTCATTTTTCAGTAATGAATGAACAAACATTTACGCAGTTTTCACAAAATCTAGAAATTTATTTTTAAACATTGAAATATTTTTACTCCTATAGTTTAAAGAGTTTATAATGAACACTTATGATGACGCTTGGCTTCCTTATTGTCCTTTTCTGTTATTTGTACGCGATGCGCGAACAAATAAAACATTTTAAATAGATTTTTGCAAAATATGAAACTATTCAAAAATTTGGAAATAAAAATAAACATAAACGCACACGGCTCAACTTAATTGACCACTTTTTATGGTAGTAAATCTCATTTAATTCATTTAGGCGGCTTTAAGTGATGAGCTAACAAAAATTAACGCATTTTGAATGCATTTTTACAAAATTTAGAAAAAATAAATTCCATTCATAATTTAAGTTGAGTGTCCACCAATCATATCACCGAATTTCGTTTAAGCCAATTTTGCATCGCCAATTTCACGTGATGAGAAAATACGCACACACGCTAAAAATAATTTTTTTTAAAAGCGTCATTGAAAGAATGACAGAATAGCAGACCTATTTTTTTTTCTGGACAATCGTTTTAATTTTCCAAGTACTTGAAACGAGTAGAAAATGCAAAATTGTTGGATTTCAAGTAATGCATATACAAACAAAAATCTAATTTTATTTAAACAGATTATCCATTCAGAAGATCCTTCATTTATTTATTAAACTCGTAAAATATCGTAGTTATTTATTCAATTTCTCCTATAATATTAAAGCTTTTGAAATTATGTATATGGACTCTTTAAGAGCAACTCTCGTGTAGATTATGATTACAGGATACATTAAACGGGGGAAAAATATTATAAATTACTGTATAATTCTTTGTACTACGCCGTTAATAACATGGGTAATGTGGCATTTTCCATCTTTCCAAACCTTAAAAATCGTATTTTTGAACGTCGGCGTAGTAGGTGTAATTCTTCACCTGGTTAATGATTCTCAAAACCGAAATTGTGTAACACCAGTGTCTAACTGGATAATGACTGCCAAAAAGTAAATGAATTAAATTAGTTTAAGTAAATAAAAATCTAATAACAATAATAAACTATATCAGAATGCTTTTATATTTGCACTATAAGCTCCAAAATTAAATAAATTTTCATTTAAACACTATATTGATAAATCCTTAAAACTTAAATTTAATTTTATATTAAGTTTCGCTAAATAAATTCACTTTGGCAATTATAAGAATTTGAAAGCTATACAGTTCCTAGAAAAAAAAATGTACACACGTTTTTAACATTAAAGGGCCTATAGTTTTAATCCTAAGGAAAGCGCCGGACACAATTTAGAGCGCTAGCACTTAGCTGAAGTAGAGATAACGAACAATATTGATGACAATATTTATAAATCTTTCAAACATTTATACAAAATACTATACTTAAGACACAAAATATATTTTTCAGTAACTTGTACACTTATTATTATTTTTGTAATCATGCTAAATTATCTAACCATGTAGTCTCTTATTTTAAATAATTTTTTATGATTGTTTTTTTCCATATTAGCTACATGTCATAGAGCTGATATGGTAACTAAATGAAGAAAGTGGATCTATAATATTTTTCTGTTTTTTTTTAATTATGAACATATTAAAAAACACCCACATAATAAATTATCGGGTTGTTAAAATTTTTTTTTTCGGATTGCATGCTTCAATTTCCTCGTGATTTTAAACTGTAGAGTCTTTTAACTCAAATTAGAAAGGCAGGGAAAAATGTGTTTATACATGCATTCCTAAGTCTTAGCTTCACACACACACGAAAAATTTTAATTAATTTATACTAATTTGAGATAGATCTGAGTAAACTGCAGTTTAAAAAAAAAATTACGGTTGAATGCGTAGGTAAAATTTTCAAAAATACTTCTTTGTTAAAAATATTTTTATCAGTATACCTAGAAGGTAACAAAATAATATATGTAAATTGTATACGACATTTTTTTTTTCAGCTGTTTGAAATATTTTCGTTACCTTTACCATTTGCTCAATGAATGCAGATATCAAAATCAAAAATTCGCTGTTTTTAAATATTCTTTTAGTTCCCCGGCATTAATTTACATAAGTTTTTCTCCCCTCCCCTTTCTTGCTGCGGAAACAGCATTTCCGCCGCGCATCAAATGAAACAAGGAGACTGATGAAGAAAAATTTTGGCGGTGCAATGCCCAGCCAAATGAGGAACCTGCTCAATCCGCGTGGACCTTAAGGGTTGCCGCTTTGCATGTAGTTAAAAGATGCTGGAAAGCATCTAGGGACTGTCAGAGGCTCAACTAATGATTTCTTTCTCTGTTCCTCCATCACTCCTTAACCTAGGCCGCCTAACGAAGCAAGGTATGGCTTCGAACGTGGAAAAGAAAAAATTCTAACTCCCCCTTCCAGAGTTTAAAAAAAAAGGAGATAAAATTAAAAAAAAAAAATTCGATGGGCGTTCTTTTTCGAGAATATATACGTTCTTTTCTTCATCTATTTCCTTCGATGTCTGTTTAATTCTCTTTTTCTCCGCTACTCCCCAACTCTTTATTCTCGGGTTGCTTGTACTTAATGCCTCCCCCCCCCCCCACCCTCTTTCATTTTCTTTTTTTCTAGAACCTCAAAGATTTATTTATTTATTTTCTTACATTTTAACATATATTATAGTATTCGGGGGTAGGAGGAATTTTTAAATACAGGAACCTAAGGAATCATTTCTTATTCTGTGTATATGTATGTGTGTGTGCTAAGAATTGAATATGTAATGAGTACATGCAACATGACCGCTTTTATAAAATGTGTATTCTTTTAGTTTAGCTTCTTTTTCAAAGTGAGAGTGTAGATTCTTCTCTCTCTCTATCGATATCGGCGGTGCTGTAAATATTCAAAGTTCTTATTTTTATGCATGTAAAAGTAGTTTATAGTTTTCTGTGTCCCTCTTTCAACATAATGACGATAAACAACGTAAAAATAATGGAAAAAACTCTCCCACGAAAGACTTTAGACCGTTTACAGAAGGAATACAATAGAGTGGTTTTATTTGTTTTCTTCAAATGCATAGAATTTCTTTTGTTTAGTTGAAAATTAATATTTAGTTTTTCATTGACTTCAAAGATTTTGTGTTTTTAGCTATAAGAAAAAAGATTATTGTGGAATTGGAATTTTTATAAACAACTTTTTGCGCGCTTATTTAAATAAAAAAGACATGATTAAAAGCTTTAGAAATCGCCCCTTTTCTTTCTAAAATCAGTAAATTTTGTCAAGTTTTTTAAGTAATTCTAGACCAGCGCTAAAGTAGACCTATTTATGTTATTTTGCAACTATTTATTCATTTCTGAAAAGAAATTATTGCCCATTAGTTTTCATATTGAAAGTATTTCAGCATAACTAATATTGCATAACTACAATTCGCTGCAAGAACACCTTAAATTAATAATAAATATTCAATGCTACTCCTTTGAAACACACGTATATACAAAGTGATCAGAATTAAAGCACCCCTACTCTGAGCTCTTTATACATCGAACGACTCCGAGTAACGACTCCAAAATTCTAGAACCTACTATTCAAGACACGAGGAAATGAATTACACACAAAAAAACACCACCAGAAACGCCGATAGATAGCGCTCTACAGCAAAAAATATGCTAAAAAGACACAAATAATCACAAAAAGTAAACACATGCAATATGGAATTTTTTCTTTTTAATTTCTATTGCCGATATAAAAAAAAGTGAGGAAATTTAAACTGCCATTGTAACTGCAATTTCGCACTGTAAGCTTAAAAATTTGCATAAACTCTTGATTTGACGCTACCAGTGGCGTAGCCAGGGGGGGGGGTTAGGGGGGTCATAACCCCCCATGAGGAATTATTTTGCCGTACAAAATGTATATTCTTCACTCCATTATAACACACATGTATACATAATATATGAGTTGCAGTAGTCGTAACCCCCCCCCCATGAAAAATTTCTGGCTACGCCCTGGCAGCTACTATTCTGAGCATGCAAGGGGATAAAACTGGAAAAATGTCACTCTCATCAGCGATGGTGGACCTGCTGCCAGAATGCGCTTTGCTTGTGTAGCTGTTTTATGAAAACAAAGGAAATGCTGCAGTTGCACTTCGATACTTTCGTTGACTTATGAAAGGCAAAAGGCCAGTACTTCTTCAATCTCTCTGGAGAATGATCGCTCGATTCGGAGAAACTGGCCATCTTAAAGTTCAGCCGGGTCTTGGACGCAAATCGACTCATTCAGATGTCGGGGAAGATGTTGCCATCGCTATTGTTGCACAACCAATGGATAAAGCTGCAGAATGTAGTAATGCGTGTGTAGTGTCACGACACTTGAAGGTGCCCTACAGAACAGTGCGGAACGTACTAATAAAAATGGTGCATTTTTTTCCTTTACGAAATTCGTTTCAATCCGCAGTTTCTGGTCGTGACAAGGAAAAGCGACTGACCTTTGCATTGACATTTCTGGCTAGAGTTGAAGTGAATGCGTCGTGACCATGCCGGATTCTATGGAGCGATGAAGTGCATTTTCATCTAAGGGGAACAGACAACACCCACAACTGTCGCATTTGGGACAAGGAAAACCGTGGAGATTCCACTTCACTCACCGAAAGTTACAGTCTGGTGTGGATTCACAACCACATTCATTCTTGGACCTTACGCTGTTCGCAATGGTCCACTGGCATGCACCGGGACATCCAGGAGGTACCAAAACCTGCTCGAAAATGTTGTTGTACCTTAAATGCAACTGCGCCAATGTATTGATTCAATTACCTTGTTGCAAAATATAGCGCCTGCACACATTGGATTCTGTGTGCAGCAGTTTTTTCTGCAACACTTTATTAATGATAGTGTAATTAGGCGTGTGTTTCCGACAACCAGGCCATCTCGTTCTCCAGATCTTAATCCCTGCGATTTTTGGCTGTGAGGATATTTTGAAAAATCTTGATTATCGAGGACGTCTGGTAACCATGGCAGATTTGAAAGGCAGTATCACTGTGCATGTGAGAAGCATCTCAATAGACCAATGAAGATCCACAATTGAGCAAACTGTCCACACCCTGCAGAGTTTAGATCTTAAAGAAAGGAACTACATTGAGCAGCATACCTTGCATCGATGACGTTCTTGTGATACAAATGTTTTGTGCGTTCGTGTTAAAAAGATTTGTTAAAAATGTGTATTTTCTGTCCCTCAGCATATTTTCTGTTGTACAGCGCCATCTATCGGTGCTTCTGGAACTATTTATTTTCCCTGCTTAATCCGTTTCCACTTGTCTTGAATAGTTTGTTCAACAATTTTAGAGCCTTTACACTGAGTAATTCTATGTATTGAGAGCTCAGAGTAAGTTTGTTTTAATTCTGACCGCTTTGTGCATAGATATATACGATATCAACTCGATAAGTCCGTACAAAGTCAAAACGATGGCTCCACTACACTGTCTCACGGCTCTATCTGTGAAACGGAGACAATGGAACGATGGTTTAGACTTTGCAAAGACTTATAGAACTGCTTATGTATATACAATAAAGAAATTTTAAAGTAAATTCGTTAGTATTCTTCTTTAAAAGACGTATAAATGTTCAATTATACGCATTATTTAAAACCATGATTGTACTCCTATATCAGGGGTGGCGAGCGAACCTTTATGGATCAATGAGCCATTTTTTCTAAAGAAATGTTTAATGAGGCCATGGACGTGCTGTCAAACCCGACTTTGTGATTTTCACTTAGTAACCGTTCGATCGTGATATAGTGAACTTTGCTATTTTTAATTAAAATGCAAAGCGTTTTGATTGGTGGCGTGCCCAAAATATTGTGTCGCGTGCCATTGGTTCGCCTCCCCTGTCCTGTACCATGCCATTTAACATTCTTGAAAAATGCAACTTTTAAATATTACATATTGGTCGAAACATTACCACTGTTATAGCAGATTTATGCACAAATGACTATATCCAAAACTTCGGGTTCTGGTCGGAGTGTATTCTAATGAGCAAAATAAATTAATAAAGACAGAACGCCGACTACCCTTGGTGTTTCTCAACAGTGGCAATGACACAGTGCTGGCCTCCGCATAGTAATTTCAAGAACAGAGACTTCCATTATAAATACACTTTGTGTCTTTATATTGGAAGGTTTCATAAAAATGATAATTATTTTTTTTCCAATGTATCCAGCAATATAGACATATATCTTTTTGCCAAAACAGAGATCACAGATATACAGATATTATAACAGAACTAAAGATAAAAAGTAAAACAGGTACAAGTTAAAATGCCAAGTCATCAGTCTATTTAGAAGGTCTCTAGCCTCCGAGTATCAATCTGAAATAGACACTGCTCTGGGAGTGAGCTGAGGAATCGAGAAGATGCTCAGGGTCCCTCAATTTTGAATCTGTGAAGGTGGGCATAAAAGCAGTTATGCATCGTACCTAGCCGAAAGACAGCTACAGTGGTGCTTCTGGGATAGTGTGGGATATTATGAATGTTACCATCCTAGCATTTATTTTTTATTCTTTCCCTTATTTCTGACAGCTGCTTAGCTTTGATAACCCTATTGATTTTTGATAAAACAGACTTATAACTAACCTAACCATTTGAAAATTGAACTATATTACATCCCTTTTTGGCCAGCTCATCTGCCTTTTCATTTCCGGGGATGCCATAGTGGGAAGGAATCCATTATAATACAACCATTTTATTTATGTTTATCATACAACTCTCGTCGTGGAGACCTACAATGCATTACAGAAGATGAAAAATAGGAGGTTGGTAGTCATTGGCGATTGCCAGGATTGCTGCCTGACAATCAAAGAAAATGGCAAACTGATCTGAAATTGAAGGGCGGGGCATTTAGAGGTGTCCAAGTTACCTTAATCACCTCAACCTCACCGTCGAACGCGGTCTTGTCAATTCCTAAAAAAAATGTAATGTGATAAAAATTCACAGAAAATTCTGGTTCCTGCAGCACCACTTATATAAAGCTTTGAGCCATCAGTGTAACTATGTAGCAGGAGGATAACGGTTATAAATAGTTTACACACCTGAAGTGAGCAAAGAATCAGCAGTCCTGAGTCCTTTGAAACATGGCTCAAAAGATCCAAAGAAAAAATAGGGAGTCCTTATAGCTTCCATAGCGTTTGTAGTTGGTAAAAATGGCTCAACCTAGGATGAAAGCTCGAAACCGTCCATCTCCCTCAAAGTAGCTTTCAGAAAAACCTCCTCATTTTTCAGTCAGAGGAGGTCCAGAATTAATGCAAGATCCAGTGTGCGGTAAACGTATTCATTTTTGATACATTTTTAAAGAAGCTTTCTTTATTTCATACCGCATACATAGAGCGCTTGCATATGAGACTAAGATGCCAATAGATATGGATTTGACTGCACCACAAATTAGGCGAAGGACGTTATTCTGCAACCGCTCCATCTATTGATTCCACTCTGGGAGACAGTCATGAGGTCTTGCGACAAAGTGTGACATAAGCGGGGAAAGAGTCAAAATTTACTGAAAAATGTGTTATGTAATGCATGCAACCACCCTAATGTAATCTTATGTTTGGGCTCAGAGTGGTTGTAATCAAAAACGTTTTGAAAACTTATTGAGCTTTATGGGAAAAAAAAAATTCCCAAGGAACTTAATAATTACAAGTCTTATTTGTTATTGAATAAGCCTAGCAAAAATTTTGAAATGCAGTATAAAACTGGGCACGATAATATTAACAATTTAAATCAAGGGTGAATAGAAGTTTTCACAAAATGCAAGCTTGTCCAAGAAGTACAATTTCCGCCAACCAATGAAAAGCCATTACAGTTTTCTTTCAGACTTACCATGCATAAATTACCCATATACCACATTCCACTTCATGGTAGAGAGAAAACTTGAGCACATTCCAGGAAAAGGGGAAAAAAGGACACCCCCCCCCAAAAAAAATAAATAAATAAACAAATTCCTTAAATAAATGACAACAATAAACTCTTCGTTATTGAGGTAAACTGGCATCATCCATTAAACATACGGACGGACAACTGGGAGAGCAAGCAAGCAAGCAACAACAACAACAACAACAGCAGAAAATAAAAAAAAGAGCGTTCTGGCACCGCACAATGGTAAACCAGCGGAGCGATAGGTCCTCGGCACAACAGACACGAGCAAAAATCTCGTGCTGTGAAAAAAAAATAAAAAAGGATAATGAGCGACGCAAGTTTCGGGCCATTTAAATTTTACTCTCCGAAGTATGAAATGGGCTGCACTTTTCTGCCGCATTTATTCGCCATCCCTCCTCGTGTTTGGGCTATTTGGAGGATTTTTGTGCTGAAAGGAGAGTTTTTAAGCGGCTTATTAGTATTATTATTATTGATTGGCTGTTTGAGTCTAGGAGGGTATTTTTTTTTTTTTTTTTGTATATTTTCCTTGCTAGGGAGCTACGGCGGATTATGGGTCAAAATTTTATGAGTGGTCAATGATTTGAGGTGCGTTATTTAAAGGCATGAATTGCTAGACAGTGTTGTGCAGGAGACTTAATGCTAATGTCCTCCAGTACCAGTGATTTAGATTTAATGTCACTCTTTAAAAAAATTACGACGGAAAGTATTTATTACGCAATATAAATGTCTGAAAATAAAGTATCTCAATTGGTTCTCTATAAATAACAACTTTAACAGGAGAAATTCTTGAAAATAAAGAACTATTGCATTTTGCTTAGTTGTATGTTATTAACGAAAAAGAAAGCTGGATGAATTTGTTTAATTGTAAAAAAAAAAAAAAAAAATTCTGAAGAAAACGGAAAGAAAAAGACGATCGTTCACAATGATTTGCTTATTTTTGTGGATTAACGGTGTTGTTTGAAAAAAATCATGTGACTTTGGTACATAATTGCAAATAAACTAATTATGCCAGGCACTTCAAAATTTTGAAACTGTCTCGTTACAAGCTGTACTACATACTGCAATAAACGATCCATCTGCATCAGTTTCAAACAATTTAGAAAAAATTCTTAAAAATCGGAAATTTTCGCAAAACGTGTCACTCTTCGAAAAATCTTGCAGCTCAGATCCATGTTTAAGAATTTTTTCTGAAAACTTCACAAACGCCACAGAATTTTCGCTTATTGCAATGTGTAAAACAGCTTATGAAGAACCACCTGGAATTTTTGGAAACCATGGTGCTATTAGTTTATTTCAATTTGTGTACCAAGACTAAAATCAGAATTCTTTTTTCTTTCGACACTAGGGTCCTAGGCCTGTAGGGAGAATGTCCTCCAGGGGGGATTTTCTAAGGGATCCTTGCCCGAATTTATGCGAGATTTTAGAGAAAACTGCACAAAACTCCGAACGGCTAGGTCGGCAGGCGCGACCGAGGATTGAACCTGGCACCTTTCGCCTTCCAGTTTCGAGAGCAGAACCTCTCAGCCACTGGTGGGGTCGATCGTTACAACGAAATTCCTATTTGTAGACATTGAATAAAATAAAGGGGTTGTTTCAGGCTTAAGCTAGGTGCATCACTAACTGATACTGAATTTTAAAATCTGCATTTTTTGATATTTAGTGCCTCTTGGAGGTCTGCAATTTTGTATAAACTGAAGATAAATGTTTAAATTTGAACTTGATAGCACTTTTTGATAAAAGATCTGAAATAAAAGCTTATTATAAGGAGTTATCAGGCAACGTGTCAGTTACTGATGCACTTATCCTATGTAGGAAATACCGAAAAATCAGGGAACTAGGCAGCCAGTCGCTTTAAGAGGCGAGCTGGGTTTGCTCTTAATTTCGTTAACTCGTGGCTCTGCCTCTAGTGAATTAATTCAAACTTCTTGTTAGAACACATTTTTATTTGACTTTATTTTAGAACTGCCACAGATTTATGTGGTTACAGAGATCACGAAAAACTCCGCTCTCTCAACGGTGTTTGCACATTTATTATAAAGGGTCACATGGTTTATAAGATAAGATAATCACATGTTCCACATTTATAGTCTCTGGATTATCAATTACTATTTCATGGTTTCAGTATTGCATTTGTTATTATGTGCTATTACCATGCACTATACAAGAAAACCGCTTACAGCGCCACCTGGCGGCTAAATTTGGAGTTAGCTTTCTCTTCACGAAAATGATACGAGATACGGCAAAAAGTCAATCCCAAAGTTGCTCACCATCGATTTAGTAAAAAAAGATATCTTGAGCACATTCATGTGCACAACGGGCATAATAATGCTACGAATGGAAAGCACAAAAAGCACTTTTTTGGGGGTCAAGCTTTGCAAAATTGCACTTGCCTCACATTAGGTTCATTGATCTTTCATGCTCAAAATGTCATCTGGACTGACTCTGGTCTGCAATTCCCGTAGCACATTGTACAACATGATTGGTAGCAAGCTTGCGCAAGTATAATACTACGCTTTCACCCCTTGCATTTTACGTTTTCTGTTTTTGAGAATGCTAACTCCAAATTTAACCGACAGGTAGCGCGCGCTCTAAGTAGCTTTCTTGTGTAGCGCAATTCAAATTTACTGTACCTATACCCTACTTTACAGCTCTTTCCGTATTGAAATTATTGTATATACACTGCTGGCCACCCAAATTGCAACACCAAGAAAAACAAGAGATATCACAACAAAATTTATTGTGTAGATAACATGTTAACCAAGTAACAAATGATTAAATTTACAGCATTCTATGAAGCGTGGTTCCTGCCAAAATCAGTACCCAGAGTAGCCGCCGTTGTTGGAGATCACAGCTGCCACACGCCTCGGCATTGATTCAAAGAGACTTTGAATGTGTTCTTGGGGTACAGCAGACCAAGCAGCTTCCACACGTTGCCAAAGTTGATCTGGTGTGACAGCTGGGGATGAACTCTGGGTCAGTCGTTGAGCAACCATGGACCACATGTTTTCTATCGGCGAAAGATCCGGAGAGCGCGCCGGCCAGGGAAGCAATTCAATCTGGTGATTGACGAAGAACCCTTGGACAATGCGTGCCACGTGTGGCCGTGCATTATCCTGCTGAAATATGGCTGTTGGCAAGCCCTGAAGGTAAGAAAGGACAACTGGCTCCAACACCTCGGAGATGTAGCGCTGGCTGGTTAAAGTACCGGCAATGCGTACTAGAGGAGTGCGAGAGAGATATCCGATACCGCCCCATACCATAATACCCGGTGCAGGACCAGTGTGACGGTGCATAATGCAGCTGTTCAGCATCCTCTCTCCACGGTGTCTCCAGACTCGAATCCGAGCGTCGTGGTGTTGCATACAGAAGCGTGACTCGTCAGTAAAGAGAATTTCATTCCATTCTGTCGTCCACATCCTTCTTTCATCGCACCATTGGCGGCGGAGACGTCTGTGGTTCCGCGTCAGAGGTAGACAAAGCAACGGACGTCTTGCGGACAGACCATTCTGCTGTAAACGACGTCGAATGGTACGCGCAGACACTGGATGATGCGTTACAGACTGAATCTGCTGTGATATGGTTCGTGATGTGACTGAGCGGTCCGTCACTGCCATGCGTACAATCTGCCTGTCATCACGTGACGTGGTGCACTGAGGTCGATGCGGTCGATCACGTCTGTCCGTCGTACCCTCCTGCACCCAACGATCACATATCCGCATCACAGTTGTTTGGTTTCGTCCAATACGACGACCGATTTCCCTGAAAGATAACCCACAATCTCGGTATGCCACTATCCTTCCTCTGTCAAACTCGGATACTTGATCAAAAGATGATCGTTGTTTCCTACGAGGCATAATTTATCGTTTTTTTGAAAAAAAAGCAAGAAAAACACAATTGCTGTACTTGAAACCGTCGAAATCTCCAAGCCTTAAATAGCGCTTTGAGGTGGCGCCACAGGCGCGCTTGATGTGCGTCTGCGCTGAAATTCTAATCATTTGCATATCTCACCTCAGCTAATGCATGTTGTAAATTTCATATTATTTGCATGCTTCCTTCAGGGTGTTGCATTTACGATGGCCAGCAGTGTATATGTATCAGGGGCATAGCCAAGGGGGAGTTAGGGGACCATACCCACCCCCTCCCTCCCATGAGGAATTTTTTGCCTTACAAAATGTATATTGTTCACTCTCTTATCGCACACATGTATGCATATATGTGAGTCGCAGTAGTCGTACCCCACCCCCATGAAAAATTTCGGGCTACCCCGCTGATATGTATATATATCCTACTTCCTACTAATATACAAATGTCAATGTTTACATGTACGTTTATTACTCTTTCACTCTGAAACGGTTTGACGAATTTGGATGAAATTTGGAGTAAACACAATAGCTGTCCTGGATTAACAAATAGGCTACTTTTTATCTCGCGGAAGAAAACATTGTAATATACAAAAAAACTATCTTTTATCCGAAAAAAAAAAAAAAGAATACAGTTGAGTTTTTATTTTACAAAGCCGTCGACAGATGGCGCAAACGTATAGAATACTCAGTTTTTAATAAATAAAACATCGGATTTCCTTTTCCGCAGACGAATTTGAAATAATTGTTAGACAGTTTTATATTATGTTATGAAATCTTAATTGAACGAATCCCGTGACAAACCATAAGCATGCCATTTGCATGCCAGAAAAAGGATGTTAGAAATATAAATTTAAATTTTGTTTAATCGTACTCATGAATAATGATACACTTTCCAACTTAATGGAATAAGGAAAGAAAATAGGGAAGACGCATGGATTATGATACGCTTTTAATATACAGCACTTTAGAGCGTATTTAAAATCTGAAAGTGTTTCAGATTTCCTTCCTTTCTTTTTTTTTTCTTCTTTCCGTGTTTTGATAACGGCCAATATATCCAGAAGCTCTTCAGAGTTAATGTAAGACGAAAATAATTTGTACCTTTTTGTAGATTTGTATCAGTAAATCATCTTTATTATTTGTAACCAGGGGCGGCCCGATACGGTAAGCGAGGTAAGCGTCGCATAGGAGCGCCGGCTTCGAAGAGAGTAATTTTGAACTCAAAAACTAAGTAGAGCATAAAAGAGGGCGTCTTTTTTAGGTTAGCAGGGGGCGCCACTTACCCTAGGGCCGCCCCTGTTAGTAACCATCGTAATTTTAAATTCCATTCAGAATCTGAGAAATTTCAGTACCAAGGAAGCCGGTATATATATATATATATGTGTGTGTATGTGTGTGTGTGTGTGTGTGTGTGTGTGTGTGTGTGTGTGTGTGTGTGTGTGTGTGTGTGTGTGTGTGTGTGTGTGTGTGTGTGTGTGTGTGTGTGTCTGTGTGTGTGTGTGTGTGTGTGTGTATGTGTGTGTATAACGAAAATGAATACCCATTCAACAATGCTGTTTTAGGCCATATTAGTAAGTTCTATTTTAGCATTTAAAAAAAGTTCACATTCCCTTTAAAAATAAAGTATATTACAGCTGTCAAAATTTGACACCAAAAACCTTGATGTTTTTTCAGAAAGTGATGTGCAGAACTGCATTAAAGTGCGTAAAATTTTTAAAGAGCAATGATTTAATACTAAAAGTAGAATGAAATTAAAACGTTGACTTTTTTTATGCCCGGGCTCAGAAAAAACATTGACCGAGTAGAATTCACACATTCGATTGTCATTTAAGCCTAGAGTATGATAAAAATTTAACACTTTTAGAATAAATAAATTTTTTCAAAGGTTATAATTTTTTTCGATTTTCCCTGATCTTCATTTAAAAAATAATAAAAAAAATATAGTAGATTTTATTTTTGTGTTCTGAAAGAGAAGAAATATTTTTGTTCCTCTGAATGTGGAATGAAATGTTTAAATAAAAACTTTTGAGTCACTTTAACTTAAAAAAGAAAAAGTTTTATACACACAAAGTCGAAAGACATCAGCTTCTGTTTAAGAGAATGAAGCTGTGGATTTATATAAAAGTGGCAAATACGTAGAACAAGTGGCAGGGAATAATTTATACTGATTTACGTTTCATTTTCTAAGTTCAGATACAACACACGTACACTTGATAAATAAAATTATGTAATATTTGCACACATATCTTGTGTTACACACACACACACACACACACATGCATGTGAAGGCTTGAAAGGATATTTTATGATGTGGGACGGTGTTTTCATTAAAAACAATATTTTATATTAAATCAGTCATTTTAAAAACAGATTAAAATATCTCAAGTAATAGTCTACGAATGACTTACAGAATTCGTAGACAGTCTCGTAAGATCTCTCGTAGTCTCGAGTAGTCTCGAGTCGTAGTCTTCTCATAGTCAGTCTTGTAGACAGACATTCTCGTAACAGAATTTTTATCCTATCAGTATGAATTCCCAGCTTTTAATAAAGCAAATTAGAACTTCTCTAGACTGGTTTTTTGATTCAACTTCAAATATGAGAAGGCCACAGAATTAAAAGTGCTTAACCTACATGCTTAATGCCATGGTAACAGTTTTTGAATGAGCCTGCTGTTAAAAATCTTTGAAGGTAAACAGGGAAATGCAATCTTTACATTCTGTTTGGTTGCATTTTCTATGTTACAGTTTGATGCTTTTTTCTGAAATGTTTTCTGATACCTAACATAACTTTTAAAAGGTTTTAGCTAGGCATATTAAAAATTGAACTTTATTGTTTATTATAATGTATTTTTTTCATAATAGCGAATTTAAGAGAAGTGTTAATGATCATGAGAAATTTTTACTAATTTAAACTAACTTTTACAAAACATAACAGGAAGTAAAAAACATTTTTTGAATTATTAAATATTTACTTTCTGTCAGCGCATTTTACTTTCCACGAAATTTAGTCGTAAGAATCAGTTATGTCCTTTATTAATTGCGTAACGTGGTTACATTTAATTTAGTGTAAATAATCCTTTAAGTTTTTTTTAATTTTTTACGTGATTGATAATGCTTCAGCAAATACTAACAGCTGTTTTTCCTTGTTATAGATCGTGCATTTTATTTTGATCGCTAACAGATACAACATATGATCTTAATTTATATTTTAAATAAATTTCTAATAATTCGTACATTTCCTTTTAGCGTAAAATTAACACTTTTATTCATTTAATTTAAGATATTGGAAGCAAGTATTATGCCTATGCTTATTTTTCATGTAGCAGTGTACGCTTCCTAATAGCAAAAATATTTCTACAAATCTGAATTCAAATTTTTTTCTTACAATATATACGTAAAGGCAAACTGAAATAAGCATTCCCTGTATTACAAGTATTGAAATTCTTTTGTCTTAATCTCTGTTTGGCGCCTGCATTTTGATAACTATTTTCAATTACTTACTCGTTCAGTTATGTTAAATTAGTTGGATGCTCGTTCTTTGCAAGGGAAAGTTACTTTAAAAAATAAAATAGTGAGATATAAAAACGTTTAAAAGGCATTCATAAGAAAAAAATGTTTTCTATATTCTGAGAACGAAATATAATCTGTAAACTATCACTTTTATGTAAGTAATTTCTGTGAAAAACGTTTTGATAAATGGTGGTCGGAAAGTTTACTGTTTTTAGAAAAGTTTTTCTAAACTGATTCTTTAACAAGTACATTAAAATGACAAATCCGACCCCACATTGCTGCATGATATTAACCGTTTTGGTTGCCTCTACCACACATTCATGACACATAGTTTATTACCACCCTGTATATGTAATAGATAGCTTATATGTAAAAACTTATCACAAGGTTTTGAATAACATTACTTAACGTGTTAAAAATTTTAATGGTACGATTTAAGAAGACTGATTTTTCATTTTCTATTTAGCAGACGTGTATAATATGTTACACTTGTATATACTGCACTAATATAAATTTTTTATTTTCCTTTTATTTATCACAAATCACCATTTTTGCGAAAAAGGGCTAATTTGACCGTCAAATAATTTTTGAAGCCACTTGAATGGTCAACAATAGTATTTGAAGGCGGATTCAGAGGAAGGTCAAGGGGGGAAAAAGTCTCAAAGATAGCATATTGCTTCATTGTATACTTTTTGGGAAAGCATTTTTCATAAATTATCACCTTAAAAAATCATATTGCCTTATTGTGCAATTTGTTTAAGACAAACAAGCTCATTTGAAAAATTAGCCCCCCAAAAAGAAAAAAAAAATCTTTGTCTAATACTGCTAGATTTTAATTAACGTCCGATAAAAGTGTCATAAATAACTTTTCATAAGAGACCAGTGCAAATTGAATGATACAAAATATCAAGTTTTTGCAAAATGTATCAAAGGAGGTTCTAGTATTGTAAGTGACAGCTTATAAAAATCTCAATCTTATCAGTAAAGAACGCGTACAGAGTTTATTGAATGTACTGAATTTCGTTTTCTGGTACGATGCCACATCAAATGTTGCTGAATAAGTAGATTCCACAAGTGCATATTGTTACTATTGGAAGTTATGGATTGAATTCAATAAATAACGAACCAGAGCCTGTTGTCACACATGCGTATAATTCGTTGTTTATAGAATACTTCTTATATTTTTTGAAATTTGAGACCATTTAAAATTTCCAATTGTGTCTGAGAAATCTCGATACTAGTATTTAAAATAACACAGAGTATGCATTGTGATTAAATAATAGAAACATAATTTCATTTTTTTAATTGCGATGTATATTTTCAATTCATTCTATTATTTAAATTCTATACCTTATAGTTCTACAGCAGGAACAAGTATTATCCCAGTTAGAAAGTACGGGTTCTCTGAAGAGCGTTAATAGACGTTCAGAAAACTTTGTTGCGCTGCTTGGGATAGAAACATTTGAAATTGCATTACAATGCTTAAGACTATGAAATGTTTCCAAAATAAAATATTTCATGAATTTTATTTTTATTTCCTAATTTAAAGTACAGAAGATAGTACAGAAAACAATAAAAGAAAATTTGATATTAACCAGAGAACAACTTTTTAAAATAACGTAATATAAATCAAAATCGATATTAGATAACTGCTCAAAAATTATAATGAAAGAATTTTATCAAATAGAAAAATAATAACAATTTTCTGACCTCACACAAAATTTCTGACTTGTAAAAGTTATTAGTAAGTATTATTAAAATATGAGAACTACATAAGCTTTATAGGGTATAAAGTTATTTATCCCAGAGCTCTATCTATTTATCCAGAGCTATGTAATCAGTATCTCAATTGAATTGTTGTTCATCTGCTAGTAGTACCGATGCTCATTGCATGCTGCTTATGACAGATTTTAGTAAAGTGTAAATAGTAATATCATTTTTTTCATGGCCTTTGAATAAAATTACCTCATGCCCTTCGAATTAAAGGTGATATTATTTGTACACTTTACTAAAATCTTTCATAAACAACATGCAATTGAATAAAATTGAAAGTAATTGAAGTATTAATAGCAAAGTTTCTATCATCAGATTCTTAGAACAAAACATATTGAATGCAATGCAATAATATCAATTATATGATATTTAAATTCGTTCTTGCTTTTGAGTAATTTATTTGGAATTAAAATTTACATAAAATTCTAGCTTAAATTTTAAACATAACTTCATGTTATATAAAAACATTCAACTAATGTTAGACGAGACATACATTAGTTCTATATTTTATTTTGAGTGGGTTGATCATTATTTTGCTTCTGGCCTTGTATGCTGAAAAATATTTATAAAAGGGTTTTTTTTTTAATCTAAAGTGTGTACTTAATTTTTTAACATTCAAAGATTAATGGCTTACTTATTTAATTTTTATTCTTTGTTAGTACATATTCAAAAGAATTACAACATGTTCAAATCATTTTTATCCAAATCACGACTACTTTTTTTAAACTGCTTGGTTCCCTTTCAGCTATAATCTTAATAACTGGAATTCTACTTTTCATAATTATGGGCTTTTTTCAATTGTATTTCAGATTGAAACAACTTCCTTTGAAGCAACAATGTGTGTACACTGTAAAAGACAAAAAAGGGTAAGTTAATTATACAATTACAAATTATACAGTTCTTAAATGAGAAACATAATTATTGCATTTTTAAAAATACGCAAAAATTTTTTTTTTATTGGAAGAGTCCAGATGATGTAATTTTCAATTATTTTGTGTAACCTTGCAAAATGGCAGTGGATAGCTGCCATCTTTAGTGGAAACTAATAACTATGTTACACTTTTAAAATAAAAGGTCAATTTTGACTATCATTTACTAAGCTCTGTAGGAGAGAATGCCTTTCTCCATAGTCAGCACTGAAGAGTTAAAATTTTATGAAATTCGTTAGAAGTATAACTACTTTAAAATTCATACCAAAACAATAATTGTAATATTATATCAATATTAAATGCAAACATTTTTGAATCTACATCCAATGCAATACATTTATCTAATATTGTGTAAACTTTTTACCCTAAATTAGAATTATTTGAAGTGATGATATTAACAATTTGCAGTTTATTACAAATTGATGGTTTTCGGCATTAAATTTTTTTGTACACAAAGTTCTTTGATTTTCAGGGAATTGTGTAATTTAACCGTGAATATCCATATCAAGAAAACTGTAGCGATTGTTGTAAATCTATAACTATCGTTACAGCGATCTATAAAGGCTTATGAAGCTGAATAATTTACTAAACTCATTGTATAGTTTTATGCAGTTTCTGCCAGAAATAGTTTTTTCAGTTTCATAAAATAATTACAATTTATTTATGTTCGCTTAGTGAGAGAGCAGAAAATTTAATAACTACAAATATTAATGTAACATAGAACACTATTTTATTATACTTAGTACCGTGCTGGCCCGTTAACCAAATTAATCATTTCAATGAAAATCATGCTTCTTTGTTTTAAAGGTATGTCTTTAAATTTATTTGTTTTAGTGTTGCCACAAATTTTGGGTGACGTCATAATCTGATAATGGCCATTCGAAATACTGACATTTTAAAATGTATGAAAAGACATAATTGATGTCATTTCCGTTCATAAAAGGATTATAGAAATAACTTTATAGGATGATAATGTGTTGTACAAATTCTTACATAGATATTTCTTAATTACAGCAGTTGTGGGCTTTCTCAAGTTAATCCTCAGTGTGCTGCTGTTATGTTCATGAGCTCCATGGTTCTGCTAATGAGTACTGTTTTACTAACAGTAGTGTTAACGTGCCAAATTTAGCAACCTGGTGTTTTTATCGTATGCCATTATTTAAACCTATGTCTGGTTACAATAATATAAAAGAAAGAGGAAATAACATAATACACTTTGAAACTTTTTACATGCTGTATAGCTTTGATTGCATATTTTAAAATATGTATTTAACAATGATTATTCAAAAGTATTGAAAAGGACGTGATTGAAATTTTTCAGTAAAGTGTAATATTGCACAGTAAAAGGTTTTGTTTAAGGAATTGGAAAGTGCTGGGTTTGACCTTACAACTGTCTATCACCGATATCCTTTCGTAGACACTGTTATAGAATGTCATCCACAATGAGTAGAGCGAATGTGGTGTACAGCAAAATGCCGGAATAGACGCCAACGTGCCATTGTACGTCACCACCTGGAATCTTATATGTTGCAATTTATATGGCGAAAGCAATCTCTCCAAACTAAATTGTTTCTTAAAATATTGGGAGGCATTGCAAATTTTGTGCCTCCTCTATGGATTTGCATTTCGACTATTTTCCCGGTCATGCATATTGTTATAGTTAATAAAATGTGGTAAAATGTGGCAAGGATACCAACCTCTTATCTACTATTTATGCTTACTCTATTACTTCGTTCATTTTAACAGTAACGTGTGCAAATAATTAAACTTGGTGGAGTTGGCGATGAGTGAGGTTGTCAAAACAGAAAAGTATCCACTAATGTTTACATCTCGTTGGTGCCATCCGCGGAGTAGAAATATTGTTGATTTCGGTACCGCCTGCGTTAGTGTAATATATAAATAGATAGATAATTAGTCAATGGATTACGTGGTCATCTAAATGATATCTTAACCAGGCTTTGTTTTGACATTTTTGAATAAAAATTGCTAAGAACTTCGATTACATTTTGAGATCCTCTTTGATATTTTTAAATGCTATGCAGTAGATCTTCCGGAAAAGCATCCATGTCCATATCTAATATACAATGTAATCATTTCAAATGGTAAAAAAAAATATGTGCTACAGAAGTCATTTAAAAGAGAAAACAAAAGTTAATAATAATAATAATGCAATAATAATAATAATAATAATAATAATTAATAAATAAATAAATAAATAAATAAGTTTCTCCAGATTTTAGAATGGGTCAAAACTGCAAAAGCAAATAAACAAATTTAAAATAGTTTACAACATGGGTTTCATATTATTCTGTTGATATGCATAAATAATGTAGACCAATTATTACAACACGTATTTTTAAAGTGTTACAGTACCGAACTTGTAAATAAGAGCAAATTTTTTTCAAATTTTGGTCAGAAACATCAACATTTATGTTGTGTTCTTTCCCTTGACCAATTCAAGAAACACAGAAAAAGTGAAAACTGTTTTAAAAGTAAAAAACAAAATCCTACACGCATATTCAAATTTGAGCACGGATCTAAGTATGAGTCCCCAAAATGATTTTCCAATAAATATGTGTTAAAATTTGAACTGATGTTCACGACTTCTTTGTGACCTTTTGGTGTTATTTGTGTTTCTGTGTGTCAGGAAAAAATCAATCATATGCAAAAAATAACAAAAATGAATAAATAAAGAACCGTTGACAAAAAAAAAACTGACTTTTGACAAAAAAATTATTAATTTATAAAAAAATGACAAACATTTTTTAATAGTAATTTGGAATTTTAGTACTGGAATAGCACATATCTAATTTTTAAATTTAGTTTTTAATCATATCTAATTTTTTAGATATGATATGAGCTTTTTGTAATTTCTTCACTTTAATAAAGAATATACATACCTATTAAAATTCAATAGCTTAATTTAAACAGACATAAACATAAATATATGTATGCTTAAGCAAAGTTTTATATTTTAAATTTCTTCCTAATATAGTTATTATTTACTTTTTTGTGTATACGTGTTTTTAATAATATATATGCTTATCGAAATAGCTACTTACGTACACAGATAGGTATCTATGGAGAGATAAAATGTCCATTTAAATTCTATGATCAACATACGCTCTAAGATATAATAGAAAATATAAATACGCCAATCAAAAATCATCAAAAATTGGAAAGTGAAAATCCTAATAAACAATGAGACCTATTAAAGAAACAAGTAATATATATATATATATATATATATATATATATATATATATATATATATATATATATATATATATGTATGTATGTATGTATGTATGTATAATTTAAGTCAATCCCTACCTAGGTCAACAAAAAAAAATTTTAGTTACTTTTTATTTAATTAATTAATTAAATTAAATCAATGAATTAATATTTGAAAAAAACTGTATTAACAGCAAGTGTCATCCCCTTGATGTTACAATTTTAGAAAAATGTATTTGATCCTGAGTGGATGAATGATAAAGTATTTTATTAACGATTGAAAATTTGAACAAGATATATATAGGGAGAGCGTGAACTAATAGTAGGAATTGAAAAAAAAAAAAAAAAAATAGACAAGAACAAAACATTCAAACATGCACTAGAAAATAACATTGTAATATAATAAATAAATAAGTATACAAACTTACGAAATATGAATACAATCCAAAAAAAAAAAAAAAGAGCCATATAAATACAATGCAAAATCCAAATTAATATCAGGTTGTAACGAAAAATTTCCGCCAGATTTGCTTGAGTGCGGTACCGAGCGATTGGCCTTATATGTCAAGTTTTATGCGATGCCTATCGCGACTAATGGACATGGCACTATAAAGTCTAACTCTTTTAGCTAGCTCTCGAGTGGATGAATATTTTATCTATTTCCGCAATTTCTCGTAGGCTGGACTCATCAGCATCAGTAGGCCGGCCAGAGCGCTGCTTCTTAAATGTCCTAGTCCTCGTTTTTGAGCTTTCGGTACCAAATCTTCACAGTGTCGTATGATACAACAGGAGTACCTTAAGCTGTACACACGATTAAGTGTCATTCCGTAGCTGACTTTTTGCAACAGAACTGAGAGTAAATGATGGTTCAATCTGGTATCGTGATAGTTCCATTTCAGACCCTTTATATTTAATCATAACGATATTGTTTTACAGATTTCACAACACAGTGCTCTAAAACAAGTCTTTATCTTTCAAATAACAAAAATCGTTTAACAAAATATTGGCAAAGACACCAACGAGCACTGTTTGTGCAGACAATACTTGGAGTGGCGGAAAACTTTCGTTACAACCTAATAGTTTAATGACGTCAAATGAAGCAAGCATATTCGTTACTGGTTAAGTATGTCACGCAGTAGCTAGATTACAAAATAGCAATGCATACGCGAAAATGCAAATCTTTCGGATCTTTTCACAGCGCGTTTATCGCACATTTAAAAAGAAATGGCTTTGCAGTGGGCTGAAGGATATTTTACCATTAGTTACACCATTTCTAACTCAAGAACGGCTGGACCGATTTTAATGATCTCTGATTTGTTGTATGCGTTTTCTTCCCGAATAGCGGAATAACTATTAAAATATCGGAAGCCGCTAGGTAGCGCAGCAGAACGTTGAATTATATTCAGCCGCTTGCTATGAAAATACCGTTTAACCAATTTTGAAGAAAATTGGTACGTATGGATATTTGATCACGGAGAATATGTTTACACTATCCATTTCCCTATAACTTGCCACTAGATGGTGCTGCAAACTGTTCAACCACTTGCTGTGAAAATACAGTACAACCGATTTTGATGAAAATTGTTTATTTCTGGATATTTGGACACGGAGAATAATTTTAGACTTTCCGTTTTGCTATAACTTGCTGCAAGATGGCTCTGCAGCGCATCAAGTTCTATACCATACGACCAATCGCTGCAAAAGAAATTTATACTTACACATTTCAGCACGGACAATCAGGAGCGTAGCCAGGAAAATTTTTCGAGGGGGGGGATATGCGCCTGGAAAACTTTTCGGGGGGGGGGGATATGAACTTATATGTGTATAATTAGACGGAATTTCATCACTAATCAAAAAATTTCGAGGTTGGGATATATCCCGATATTCCCCCCCCCCCCTGGCTACGCCCCTGCGGACAATATATTCTAACTATCCATTTAGCTGTTATTCACTACTAGATGGCACTGCAGCGAATTATTATTTTAACTTGCCATTAGATAGCAATGCAGCACACCAACTTCTTGTCCGGACAATTGATTTCAATTAAAATTGATATGCACTTATTCTTGAACGCGGAGAACATTTACGTGTTATCCATTTCGCTATAACTCGCCACTTCATCGTGCTGTATCACATCATTACTTTAACTCGCCACTTCATTGTGCTGTAGCACATTATTACCTTAACTCGCCACTAGATGGAGCTATCAACTTCTTTCTTTAACTCGCTGCTAGATGACGCTGCAGCGTATAAAGACTGTCCAACTGATCACTATGAAAACTGGTATAGATAGATATTTGAACATGGAGGATATTTTGGCGCTATGTAATTTGCATTAACTTGGCACAAGATGTCACTACAAACCAATAACTTCAGGACCGTTTAACTGGTCGTCATGGAAATTCGTATACATAGATGTTTAAACGCGAAGAATATATATCGCCGCATCCGTTTTGCTATAACTCACCTTCTGCACCGTTCAAACGCTTACTATGAAAGTACCGTTGTATATACATATTGTATAAATAGATAACTAAGGCTTACCTTCGAAATTTCGAGCCAACTGAGAAAAAATCTAATTGAATAGTTATGTGTTTGATATGCATACTTAACATATTGTCAGACATTAGTGCAAATACTTTGATCTTGTGAAATAAATTTTCCTATCTGGATTTGACTTGTACGGTCCTACGCATTTCCTTGACGCATGCAGAAATTGACAGCTAAAGGATTTCAAATATCATTGGTTCCCTGTTTTGACAAAACGTTTTGTTAAGTTAAATGCATTTTGTCAAATCAATTTGGTTGAATAAAACAATTTTTTCCTAAGTTACAAAAAGAAGGAACCAAAGTATTTAACTAAACAAATTTTGTTCAATTCAACAAAATACCTTTAAGTGCACTACTATTTATGAAAAAATGTAATATTTTAATCATTGATTTTCATTTCAGATTGCAGTATTCATACGCAACAAGACATCAAAAATATATAAAAGTTCTTTAAAATATTTTTTTTCAATTATTTCAATTTCGCATCCAAACTAATCATCGGTTAATGACGACGCGCCAATTATTTATTCGATTTTTATTGTTCATCGTGAAATAATTCTTCAACTCCTGTCACGAACAGATTTAATGATAAGAAAAAAAATCCCCGCACAGTTAAAAAAATGTATAAAAGCTATCAGAATGTATAGTCATAGGTAATGCAGTTTTTGGTCTGCCTACCCTTCCCCTGCCTTTATTCCACCAAAAGAAATTCAACGTTGAAAATGCGCCATTTTTTTTTCCTCTGCTTTCCCATTTTTTTCCTTATTTTTTTTTATAATAAATTTTCTCCTGGCATCGGTCTAATCAGCCAATCGCGGGCTCTGGTTGGTTCATTAAAATATTCAGGGATGCAGGAAATAAATTTGCCGCTCTTTGATATATACATATATGTATATGCATTTTAGAGTTTTAATTTTTTTTTCTTATTTTGAATATCTGAAATACCCTTTCACAAATAAAAAAAATATTTAGTAATTATACGGACAAAGCCGTCTCCGAAAAATATATTCCGTACTAGCTCAGTTAAAATACCTTTTTTTTATTATTTTGGTTCTAAATAATGAAATGAGATTTTTCTCTTGAAGAAAGATTTTTCGAAATTACGTTTTATAATTGCAAAAAGCAAGCTGCGCCGAGAGAAATTTCTTTATTTTGATTTATTTTTTTCCCTCATTCCTTCACGTTTTAAACTTTTTCTTGTTTATTACTTTAGGTTCAATATATTTTAATCATCAGCGCACTTTTAAAAAATCTTTCAGTGTTCTAAAAGTACACAAATTTTCTTTTTCTGATTATTTAAATAAGAAATTCTCCAAGCCAAACTATAATAATGATGGCAGGCGTATGTCTCCGAAGTTTTTCTTTTTTTTCTTTTTTGTGTTTAATTTGTTAAAATAATGAATATATTTCACCATAATTTCATCTTCGAATTTTAATAAACTAGCGAGTACTGCCTCAACGATGAAATTAAGCTCCATTCCGAATTTTTTAACGTTCGGCTGAGCATTTATCAAAAAATACCAGATGGTGAAGAGGGCATTCTGAAATAAATTGATTACAAAAAACTTATTTTTTAATCAATTTATCCTAGACCCTTTTTTGTAAGTGGTTAATTCGTAACGGCGTGTTTTCGTTGTCGAAACATTTATTTAATTATAGACATTTTTAATAAATTCGGAATGGGAAATGTTGTAGCATGCCACCTCGCGGGCAAATCTTTTATGCTACGCTGGTCGGATACAGCTGGATGCCTCGGGGCAGCGGATTGATCGCGTAATGTAATTTAAAAAGCTCAGAAATTTAGTAATTCAATTTTAAACAATGAATTTTATCTCAGATAGCAAATATAACTACGGGTAATTGAATTTACTGAAAAGTACCCAGGTATTAAAATGAAAGTTATTTTATGCATCGAAATCTTCGAGAATTGGAATGCGATGTAGCTCCCTTTAATGAAGTTTGGTTCTCACGTTTTGATATGTATACGAGAGAACAATAATAATAACTGTTATTTTAACCCATTTAGTAAAATATATATCAAGGTGTTTAACTTGTAAATAAATTAAAAACATTCTTAATAAATATAAGTAAATTAATATAATAAATATAAGTAAATATAAAGTTCCCCTACAGCTGAAACGGGTGAGCCAATTGCCACCCAATTCGGCATGTAGACTGTGCACGAGATGCGCTCTAGGAAGTTTTAAAAATATTAGTTCAAAAAATGTCCACTAGATGGCTCTTTGCATGATGAAATCAGCTTTAAAATGACCAAAGTTTTTAAAAAGGCTAAAAAACTATTGAATAAATGCTGCAATTGTCTGTACACATCGAATTAGCCATTTCCGTTGTTAAATTTGTTGTTTTTCATACAAAGCGCCACCTAGTGGATTTTTTTTTAACTTTTTTTTTTTTTCAAAATTCCTTCAGCGCATGTGCTGTAAGTCTCTATACCAAATTTTTGGTTACAATCCGTGCACCCGTTTCAGCTGTAGAACCCTGTTTATAGGGGAACTTTAATTACCCTGCACAATCATTCCAGCAGGTTAATAATTTTATAAAACTATATAATTTTTCTTAGAACGTACCAATTCTGTGAAATTTAATATGAACCAACGAGTAAGGATGGACGCGAGACGAGAAACAGGGCTGTCTCGTCTCGTCTCGCAGCGGCAAATATTTGTCCCGTCACGGGTTTCATCTCCTGTCTCGTCTCGCGCCTCGCAGAGAAATTGCCTGTCTCGTCTCGCACGAGACGTCTCGAGAGTCTCGCAAAATTAAGGACTGCGATTTTGTTACCCTAGTTTTAGTAACATTAATACTATTTTATTGAAAATTAATATTAATAATAACAATTAGTTTTATATACATGTTACCCTATTAGTACATACATTAGTTACCATATTAACTCGTATGTGCATTTTAAGTGATAAAAAATCCGATTTAATCCGTATATATAATATGACATGACACCGAAAAAATATTTGTTTTTATTTACTAATCCCGGAACTGCGTAAATGTAATATGTATGGTTGATGGGAGTTTCATATGCTTTTGAAGTTATACAAAGCTTTGAATTTTGTTAGAAATGATTCAAGATTCAGGGCATGTTGCACAAATAAAATTTTATTCTAATTAAGCCGCCATAATGTGCGGAATTCATAAAAGTTTCAGCTGGGGACGGGATAATTATAGTGAAGCCTGCTTATCCCCCCTCTCGTTTTCGTGTATGAGATATGGGTTTCATATTGAATCGGGCACCCGGGTTTAACCTGTTCATGCACACCATCAAAAAGAAGAGACAACAGAGAAGACTTGTGACCAGGGTTGTTTCTCAACGTGGATCTTTGAATGCTTCGGAGACACAGCGTTGTATTAGCGAAATCGCACCAGCGAATTATTCATTTACGTTCGCATAGCTTGGCTTATGGTAAAAGAAGCATTTTCAGTAACTTACCAAATATTTTATTTATAAATATTAATTTATTTAAGAGAAAAACATGAAATATCCATAAGATTTAATTACATATACGCATTCATCCATTTTGATGGAATGTAGGCAATAATATAAGTAAACAAACAAACAAAAAAAACACAGTTATAAGTTTCCAGTCAGAGCATAAAATATGAAAGTAAGCATACTTGCATCAACTATTTTTTTAAAAATGTAATAATTATAGCCAGACATTCTAAATAAGTTTGAAAGTGTTTCTATGAAAAATAATGATAGCATACTTGAATTATTTATTCATAATTTCGGATTATGCGCCAAAATGAATTAGACATTAAAACTCACTTGCAATTCAAACCTCATTTTTAAGCTATCTAAGTATTTACAAAAAACTACAATTATCAGAAATATGAAACCGGATATCTATGTTGACATCAGTAATCAGTTGAGGGGGATGGGCTGATTAAAATAATAATTAAAAAAAAGTTCTCTAACAAGATAATTGAATTCCATTGGTTTTTATTTACAAGCAAAGATCACTCTGCGCAAATTAATAAATGAATGGCTTCTTTAAAAAAACCGTTCTGTAATTATTATATACAAACTTATACATGGAAGTTTTTTTTCCATAAAATTATTATCTACATAGACATATAACAATATATATATATACAGTGGAACTTTCAAATATTTTAAGTGGAAAACGTCTTAAACAGAAAAGCACTAAACATAAATGATAAAAAAACATAAACATATTTCTTTTATAAAGGGTAATTGAAGTATTATATTACAGTTTTATCGTTTCTTAACCCATTTGTGCTTGGATATTTTTGCGACTTTCTTCGATTTTTACTGATAACAGAAATAATAGATAAATTTCTGATGTCAACTTCTTGAACAAGGGATGATTTCTTTTAAAATCATTATGCATAAAAATCGAAATATCAACATCCTAATGGGTCATGTTAAAATATTTTGTAGAGTTGAGGCTCAATACTCATGAATAAAGGCTAGGAAAAATAAATAACGTTTTCGACTAATAGCGAAATTGCCGTCCCAAAAAAGGGACACTAGGCATAAATGGGTTAAAATGAAATTTCACAAGTACGAACAGGAGTGTCATATGATAGCCATCCTTGGGCACGTGTGTCATATGATAGCCATCCCTGACTGAACGTCCATATGAGCTAATGATACAAATGAGTTACAAATATTAAAATAAAAATAATTTTTAAATGTAGCTTGCTCAAATATACGTAAGTAATTTTAAAATTCAATTTAGGAAACCTTAAAAAGCTTTGCATTGCGAAACTCAACAGCTGTCAAAAATTTGTTAAAATGCTTGTGATAGTAAAAAAGGCCCTAAAGTGAGTGCCCCTGGGCCCATCTAAATAAGGTGAGGCTTTGGACTTACCGTGCCTCCTTTCCTCTGTATACTTGTTATTTTTCTGTGTTCTACTCTTCTCTGTTTTCTTTCTTTTTTCCCGTTTCTTTCTTTATTTCCTCCTTTGTGTGTTTTGTATATCCCTCGTGCTGTCCTAATTTTAAATGTTACGTGTTTGTGGGTATTGTAGAGTGCTGATATAGTATACCAGGAACAATAGCAAAGGAGACGCAAGTTAAACGGTAGAGGCTTCGGGTAAAGTGTGCACCCTCCAAAAAAGTATTCGAGTAAGAAATAAATTTTCTATTTTATAGATTTGCGGATAATAATTGAGTTTTAGAAACACGCACAACTTGACTGAAATACGGAAAGTCATATTTATACATAGCCTAATTCATATTCTATGACAAATAAATTTTAATATACAAAACCAACGTAAGGAATTTATCTCTTACTCGAATACTTTTTTTAAAGTGTGTATACCCTTCTCACAATAGCATATCTTCTGAAATACAGCACTGCAATTCTGATTGAAAAGTAATTCGTAAATTTATGAGAGACGAGAAATTCTCGCCAGAAATCTTGCGCGATACAAGACTCTGACACTTCTCGAAAAATATTTTCTTTCTCTTCTCGCATTGCGAGGCGAGAACGCGAGACAGTGCGAGATTTTACGCGTCTCGAGTCCATCCCTACCAACGAGTAATGCGTAAAAGGATTTATTTACAAAGTATTAGCTTCACTAAAAATAAAAATAAATAAGCAAATCGATTTTAAAGCTTTATTTATTTTCTGGGGCATAATTTGATCAGAATGATATCGTTTGATTTTATCACTTTATTCCTGCATTTTTCACTTCTATGCCAAAAATATTAGAGTACAAGCCAATTTTCTTATATCAAGCTCAAAAATCCAGTTTTTGCTAATAAATTATTCGTGTATCGAAAAATAAAAAATTTTCATATTTTCCCCAAACCCTTTGGTTTTCATAATATCAATTTACGAAACTGAAATCCTAAATTTATCTTACGCTTGGGTCTATTACGCGTTATTGCGTGATTGGCATAGAATGAGTTGGAGGTTTTTAAATCTCTTTTTTAATTAGAGAAGCATTTTATATTAAAATTAATTAGTGTTTTTATTTGCAAAATGTGAAACAAAATTTATTAATTTATAATTAAAACGAAAAAGTGTCAAACAAGAAGTATGATTATAAGATTTCTTTATAATTGTTATTTTGTATTTAATAAAAATAAATATCTTATTTTTTTGGAGCTTTGGACAACTTGAGAACAAGTTGAAATTTTATATTTAATATTAAAAGGTTCATTTTTCAGTATTTTGTAATTAATTCATTATCAGTCTAAAATCTATAAAACTTGTATTTTAATATTATAACTCATTAGTGTCTAATCATTTTAATGGCACTCTCCAATTTATACTGATGCCTGCAGTGTTAAATAAATTTCCAATATTAGTAGGGTAAGATTCATGTATTTAGTTTTCTATAGAAAATGAAAAAAGCCCTGAAAAATTCACATTTTACTTTGCTATCGCTAAGCATTTCGTGAAAATAAAATTTATTATAAATGAAGTTAAAATAAGATAATAAAATAATACTTATGTAATTTTTCAACAGGCCTCAAAAAAGAACGCTGGGCGTTTATGGGTTAAAAGCAAAATATCGTTCTTAAACTCTTAAAACGTAGCTCTTTCTAAAATATGCAGGATATCTAAAATAACATTCATAGTACCAAAATAATAATAATAATAATAATTTGCCAGAATAAATTGATACCTTTACTTTTGTCGTTAATTAGAACCAAATATATTACTTGAACTTATTTTACCCCGTACTATACATCTTCGTATATTTCAGTTATAATCCAAAAGTGTATAAGGAACTTTTTTAAGCCCTTTTTTGAATGCAAATTAAAAGAAAAGGGCTTCCAGCCCTTTGTTTTAAATGCATATTCGTATGCATAGTTTAGTAAGATTCAAAGAAATCCATGAATACTAGTATGCTATGCTTCATTAGTATATATCATTATTATTTATTGAGGGGGGAACTTATACACATAATTACTATTTTAAAGATTTAAAAGCTTCAGAAAATTTCAATAATTTGGCCATTTGAAACTAAATTTTGCCCGGATTCACTAAGGGAGTGCTGCTGCTCTGAAAGTAGCTCTACCGCTGAACAGAATACCAATTGCACACTTAAAAAGCAGAAGGAATTACAATTGAATCCCTCGATGATTTTTTTCCTTTTTTTTTCTTTGAGAGAGGTTTCAGAATATTTTCCCCCTATATGTCCATTCCATTGATTTTATAGTATTTAATAGATAGTCTGAGAATTTTTTTTCCCAATTTTCCATTTTAAGAGTAAAGTTTGATTTCCTGTATCGTACATGAAAAAATTATAAAAGAAATTTTATAGCATCAATAATTTTAAGAATAGGTAACAAATTAGGCGCAGAAGAAATACATAAAATTAATACTTCTTAAAAGAAATTGTATTCTAATAAAAAATTTTAGCATGTAATACAGGTTCTTACAGTTTTTGATGATTAATACATCACAAAAATAGTTTTCTGTCAGCCTCCTGACTTTTATAGTTTAAAGAAAGAAAGAAAAAAAAACTCATTATTTAAATCTTTTCTCTGGAGAAACTGTATATTTTTATCTGTAACTCTGACTATATTAATAAATTTTTTGAAAACGCACCAGTAGGATTTTATCAATAATAATTTATGAAATTATCGATGTATCTGTTTAAGAGACGTACTTTTAGAAAAAAGAAATAATTTTGAGAAATGCCCAGAATAAATTAATTCTGTTTGGTCACTAAATCTCTCAAAAATGCCCAGCAAGTTATACCATAATCCCAACTTCTGTCGATTTTGCGCACATTCACTGGATATCTCTTGATGGACTTTCTAAAATTATACATAGGGATTACTGACCAACCAGCTTTAAATTATTATCTTATCACAGATTGCAACGGAAACAGACCGTCCGTATATCCGATGCAGCATAAAATCATCTATTTTTTTCGGGGGTGGAGGGATTAGAATAGTGGGGTATGTATCTGTAAAAGAAATTTTTATATGCGTTAAAAATTCTTAAAGTGGGTGCTAAGGAAAATCTTCCACATTTCTCTGGGCGCTGCACGACGAATGGCGGACGAACAAATTCCAAGTGGGATTTTTTTTTTTTTCGAAGGTGTACGTGGCTTCTGCAGTATCCTACTTTGGATTATGGAAAGGAAATCCAGTGAACGATTGCTGATTACACCAGAGAAAGAGTTTAGAACAAAAGAGGTAATAGAATAAAGTTCATTTAAAGATTCTTTAGTGAGTCTAATTTGTTATGCTTTTTATATTGGCCAATAGATGGCGGCACTACCATCAGAATTGTTACATTCATAGTGCAAATGTTTTATTTCAGCATACGTAAATAAATATCTTAAACATTTGATTATAAACGGGAGCAAAGCAAACAGACGAAAGGGGTTGTAAGGGTTAGATATCCGTTCAAAGTTTTACACAAATTTTATCTCCTACTACAAATATAAACTTCCTTATACGCGAGAAATGAAATTACATTATATCGAAACCACATGAAAATCTTATGTTAAAAAAAAAAAAATAATTAACTATATGGAACAGTCATTATCTAATATTTAAAATACCAGAAAACTGCCGTGAAAGAGATCCTACGACTTTCTTTCTTTCTTTTTTTTTTTTTTCCCCGAAATAAATATCAGGCAACTGGATAAGATGTTAAGGCGAGTAGTCAGGCGGTGGAAGTTCAATTTTTTAAGGAAGCAAGTTTAAAATTTACGGCACAAGTTCATTTCTTTTAATGTATTATTTATGGGTTTAAAATTGTTTGAGGTTATAAACTTTTACTTTCATTGAAAGTAGAAATCCTTTGCTAACGATCACAACATGTCTCTCAATACTAAATTATCTTTTCGATTTTTATGACTAACGTCATACGTACACAGAGCTTACCCATATCATTACCCCAGTATGTGATTTTTTAAAAATATGCCCGACATGTTTTATTTTGCTCAAAATTTTCCAAATTATATTAGATCGCTTCAAATATGTAACAGATTACGTTAGAGACAAGATTTTGAATATTTATTTAAAATAATTACTTTTATTTTACTGAATAAATTTAAGGGGCTGGCTACAATATTCTGACAGATAGTTATTTTTCGACACTCCTAATGAGCCTGTCATAAAAGTAACAAATAAACATTGTATAAATTATTGTTGACAAAAGGTAGCAATTAGGACACTGAATAAAATTGGGGTATGCAGGAAATATGTCAAAAATAAAATTATTATTAAAGAGTTTAGAGCATAGTAATCAACGTGTTATATTTTTTAAACCAGCTCGAGTTTTGTAATTATTTCTAAAATTTAAATGGGTTTTCTGTTTTCTTTAACTATGACCATTGCTGGATGAAGCAAGGAAAAAAAAAAAAAAAAAAAAAGGTATAAGCCGATAGTTATAGACGAATTATAAAGTCGTAAAACATTTTGAGCAGTTTCACAAACTTTTGAAAAATTGTGTTCAAAATTTTGTATAAGATGAATAGGTTGCTTTGAGGGAAAGTAGAATAAAGACGGGGAGGGGTGAATATAAATGAATTTATGATTCTATTAAAATTGAAACTTGTGATTTTATTATTTTTCTTAGGTTATTTTTCTTATAGTTATCCCGATGCTTAAAATGATCCATCATATTTAAGATAATAAAATGGGCATTTAACATTCTTACAATTATCAGCATGTGTCTGATAATGGTAATACTGAAGGAAAAGCCATTAGCAATTAATATCTCAGTGCAAGCATGAATTCTACAGCGTGATAGCATAATAAAATGAATGCTCTGTTTGTGGGGTAAATGCGGGGGGGAGGGTTGACTCCTTTAGCACATTTTTTAATTTTTGATTTTTTAACTCTTTGCATATTACGAAAAATAGCATTTTCATTAACTAGAATTTAAATTTGACCTTTAATGAGCATTTAATTCAAAGACTTCTATAGACTTCTATTTCTTATAATTTAAGGGGCTGGCTACAATTACCCCCATCAAAATAACAGAAATGCAAAAAAGTATGGAAAATTACATTCACTTTGTTTTATCTTGATAGCCGAGCATACATTTTTTGGGGAAAAAATAAATAATGAAAACTAAATAATGAAATGATAACTGAATAATAAAAATGGTACTACAAAATTAATGATTAAAGAAAATCTACATAATGAATTAAAAATAATAGATTTTTTTGTCACAGACACTCCTACAAACCTATACGAAATTATGTGTAAAAGCAATCTGCTGCGACAAAAAGAAGATAGAGTCTTTTTTTTTTTAATATAATGTCGTTTTTTAGCATTAATTTATTTTAGAAAAGTAAAATTAATTTTAAACGGATCTATTGTTACAAGCAAGCTCCGCCTAAACAAAGGATTCATACTTGTTAGATTTAGGTAAACTCTCCTGCTGAATCTACCGCAATGTTTTATTAATGCAGAATGAGAATTATTTATCTTTGCTTACATTTTTTAAAGATCAACCTCTTCAATTTACCTGCTCAAACTGCTAAACTTGACAAACCAGCCCCTTTACTCTTCCGCAAAACTCTAATATTAGGTATATTTTGTTGTTATAAGTCCTTATTCTTTTATCTAAAACGATTATTCTCCTTTGTGTTTTCGCATGATGATATTTTAATTAAAATTATTCAGACATTATTACAAATGATATTTTTGCCCATTTTTGGATTCAAAAACCTAAATTATTTTGTGCTTGCATGTTGCCTGATTCCTGAGCAAACTGCGCGAAATAACATTTTGCAGTAACCCTATAATTTACAAGGAAGTTGAAAAACAAATGGTTCCCTTTACATAGGACCATCATTCTACGATAAAACTCACATACAGTCTGAGCTTTGTATAATTATCTTCAGTAATTCTGGCAGTATAAAATATTGATATACGAAAAAACCAACATTACTTTTCGGTCCCCTTACTACTTTAATTATGCATTGATATTGTTCTTATAAAAAGCCCATGCTCTAAATCTTTTTTAATTATTTTTTTTTCGTAATTACGTTTTGTTGACCTTTTATGCAAATTATTTTATAGAGGGGCCGTGCTAAATTCCTAAATTTTTGGTCCAAGGAACACAAATGGTTAACTTTTCAGTATCTATTGATAAATATTTTTATTCCTTTGAGTAAAAACAGAGCATAATGAGAACCCTCATAGGTTTAAAACAGAACTATAAAAGTGTGTTCTCAAGAATAGTCAAAACCTTTAAAGTTGGTCCCGGAAAACCGGAGAATGAAAAGAAAATAAAAAATTTTTTTAAAAATGACTAAACTATGGCCTATAGCAGGGGTTCCCAAACTTTTTTCCCCCGTGGCACCCTTGTCAGGCTAAAACATTCGGGCATCCTTGTCAGGCTAAAAACATTTCGGGGCACCCTTGTCAGGCTAAAAATCATTTCGGGGCACCCTTCTCAGGCTGAAAATGTTTCGGGGAAGGTTACCCTTAAAGCAATATGAATATGAAGGTTAGAATGAAACAGTTTGGATGCATTTTTCATTGTTTCTTTTATGTTTATTGGGCTTACTATTACACTATCTTGAGAAAGGGATATATAATTTTGCCCCCCCCCTTCCCCATATTTCAGGGAGTTCCTCTAAAATAGAGGCGACTGGACACCGAACTCTCTCGAACTTGACTAAAATATTTTTGTTTCGCCTACTTGATCATCTACTTGGCAAACTTTTTTGTGAAATATCGGTTCAGAGGAATTTTTTTGATTATGCTCCCCCACAACTTAGACGTTTCTGGATTATCTCCACGGCACCCCTGGTAAACGCTCGCGGCACCCCAGGGTGCCGCGGCACCCAGTTTGGGAACCTCTAGCCTATAGTATATCAGCACAACTTTTGATTTCTTATGTTTTATTATTTTGAAATTTACTTCCTGAGTTGTTTTAAAGAATATTTTTTTAGCATTTGAAATTTTTGAAAACAATCCTCAACGAGAGAGAAACATTCATTTTATAATTTATCTCTAATATAATAAACAAATAAAACGCTTTTCGATTATTTCCTAACGCAATTTGAATAATACAAAACGTAAGAGTTGTTAACCTTGATGAGAATGAATCATTGTTTTTAAAATATATCATATTTAAAAACAGGAAAATAATAATTATAATATGCCTTAATAACCCCATTTTAAAAAAAGGGAAGAAAATCTGAAGCACTTTAAGATTTGCAATACTCACAATCGTGCTATATATTAAAAGCGTATCATAATTTATGCGTCGTCCCCATTTTTCTTCCTTATGCCATTAAATTGGAAAGTGTATCATGATTCATGAGTGTGCCGTAGTTTTCTTCCTTGTTTCATAAAACCCATCTTTGGAATCGAAAGCTATCTTAAAAGCCTACTAAAACTATTTTACAGTCTTCGCCAAGTCTATTCCAACTATACTTCGCCGTTTTAAATATTGTTTCAAATGTGCATCATAATCCATGAGTGTGCCGTTTTGCCTTTCGTGGGTTTATTCCTAGTTTAACCAACCCGACTCTCGCCAAAGTGGAGATAGTTGAACATATGCAATTAGCATGACGATTTTTTGTATTTGGCAACCGTAATTTAGAATTAAAATGGCGATTTGGAACAACCTGTAAGTACAGCCCTCCGTTACATTTTTATTTATTTTGGTTTGCCAATTAATGTAGTTTTAATAATTAAGTGTCTTCAAATTCATTAACTGGTGCGGTTATCAGCTCATTTGTTCACTTTAGTTTTCATCTAGTTCTTTTGGGAGCGTTGAAACTTGTGCATAGCTCCTAGAGACCCATGACTGCAAAGCTCTCCATAGTCAGACGATTTTTTAGGTTGGCGAGAGTGGGGGCGTTAAAATAGGAATAAACTTTTTCTTGTACCATAAAACACTTCTTCCGAATAGAAATCGATGTTAAAATCACCTACCAAAACTGTTCAACAATTTTCGCCAGTCATAGTCAAACTATACCACCTTTATAAAAACCATTTGGAAAGTGTACCATAATCTATGAGTGTACCGCATTTGTCTTCCTTGGCCTATAAAACACTTCTTCGGAATTAAAATCTGTATTAAAATCGCCTACTAAAACTATTTTGCAATATTCATCAGGCGTTTTCTAACTATACTCGTAATATATTTATACTAAACTGTCGCGTTTTGGCACCAAATTTAGCTATCCATTAGCAGAAATTTCAAACCTTGTGCGACTTTAAACATTTTATTAACATCCCCCCCCCCTCCCACGTTATCTGGCAAACACATTTGAGAAGATCTTCACCGTGACAATTCATATCTACAAAAGTTGTCGACAAGTTCACGTAAACAAAAATGCGTAGACAGAATTCTGGCATTGAGCGAAATAGCATCCTAGTGCTAAAAAAGAAGTAGTGTAATTCTTACCTTGCATTTTAAAATGCTTAGATATGTTACAAGCACTAAAGTTCACTGGGAGTATACATACATATATACATATATATATATATATATATATATATATATATATATAACAAGTAAAACACAAATACATACTTACAACTAAGACATATCTCGTATGAATATATGTATGTGATTTGATTCGTATACAAATCAGAAAACAGACCTTTGAAGCCAAATAAAGTGCAAGAATTATTGTGATAATATAATGGAACGGAAATTATAACCACTGTCACCATCGTCAGTGGCCACAAACAGTGGATTATAATTTTACAGCAAACCAAATAGTAGGGTTTCGGTTGTGTGGCATATCAGAAGAGATATTAACTCCACACATCTGGGCCCTACCCTACTATATAAAGGAAAGAAGAAATCAAAAAGATAACAAAAATTAGAAATAGGAATTATAATTTTACATACCAGACCTTGAGCACATGGAAATTTCATTTGAACAATTGATATGTGCTGCCAATGCTAAGAATTGTAAAAAGTGAAAAATGGTGTTGCCTCTAAATAAAAGTGGAAAGAAGAAAGTATAGGAGTTGCCAAATACTAAAAGGTAATATTATTAAATTTTAAGAATATCCAGGTATATTAATATAATAAATATATATTGAATAATAATAAATTAAAATGATTGAATAAAATAAATAGTATAGCAAAATTAAATATAACATATTGTTTAAAAAATATAATGATTATTATTATTGACAAAGTATGCATAATAAGATATTGTATGACAGAAGATTAATCTAGTAAATAAGTAAAAAATAAAAAATAATGTTTAGGACAGAATAATCACAATATAGGAACCCCGGTTTTTTTTTTTTTGTTTTTCTTTTTTAATTCCTCCAGATATATATATGCATGCATATACACATCTAAATTGTTTTTAAACATATTACTTTATATGTATATATATATATATATATATATATATATATATATATATATATATGTAAGTATATTTTCCTGAGAATTTGTTTTCCTGAAAAATTCTCTCTCGACTTCAAGTAATTCTGGTCGCTCAACTGTCAAATCCATTTTTCAAAAATTCCATTCAGTTGCTATTTTTGCATTTGTTACTGTTTTAAAAATTCTTAAAATTACTTTAAAAGATAATGTAAAAATAAAGTTTTCACGAAAATTTACTGTTTACAATTTTACATATATTTATTTAATAAGTTGATTCAATTGGAGAAAAATAAAAAATTAATATTTTTATATAGTTTCCGTACGGAAAAAAAAAATCTTCAATAAGTAAAATGTATCTCATACCGTAATGAATTGATGTGCAAAATTTGATAATTTATGTCAGAAAGTGTCAGGTATGAAAATAAATATTGGCTGACTTAAACCACTTTTCAAAGGCTCTCGAATGTAAAGAATCATGTCTGATGTTCGCGTTTGAGGGATCGTGCACAAATCGCGAAACAAAACAATGTTTGTATAAATACATAGTAATTTTGCTATTCTTGGTTTCTATTCTCATCAATTTTTATATTTTCACCAGTTTTGTGTAAATGTATATCAGGGACTTTTTATGATGAAAGGCTGCAGAAAACCAAATTAATGTATGCGAGTCGCATTTCACCAACTAGGAAGGTCTTTGACGAACTGAGGCGAGATGGAAATTGAAATTTTGTATTGATTCAAATTTAATTCCCTGAAAATTTATGTGAATTGAATTCTTAAATACTTTTTTTTTTTTTTTTTTTTTTTATTTTTTTAACATAACTTCGGAATTCACTATGTATGTCTTTGAACTGAGGCGGCATACAAATTTAAATTTTGTATTTGTTCAAATTTAATTCCCTGAAAATTTATATAAATTGAATTCTGATTTTTTTTTTTTTTTTACATAACTTCGGAATTCACTATGTATGTCTTTGATAAATATTTAAAGAATAAAAATCGTGGTAAAAGATTTTAGAATACCCTGTGTATATATATATATATATTGTATTATATATTCTTGTTTAACTGTGCTTCTTATAAACATATTTATTATTTTGTTAAAATTTTATTTCCAGAGTAATGTAAACAATAGTTAAAAAAAATTTTTATTGAAATTAGGCTGTTATTCTTAATAACGAGTAGAACTTGTGTGTTATAGATGTACTACATCATTCTAAAAGGCGAATGTCTTTTACAAATGCAACTTAAGTGAACATTCACATTAGCAAATTTTTCAGAATGAATGATTTCAATTTTCGTCCCTAGAATTTTGTCATTCCTGAAATCTTATTCTAATATGTCGTAAAAATTACTATAATTAAAATAATTATTTTCAACGTTCTTTAAAGAAATTGTTAACTTTCTAAACACAACTCGAGCCTGCATTTTTATATGCACTGCACATCCCTACATTCATTTAAAAGCGTACTTTGCGACGCATCTAATTATTATAAAAAATTAATGAAAAAAATAAGTTGCAGTTCTCCCTCCCCCCTCCCCCTTTAATACACTTCTGAACTCTGAATAAGTAACCAAGGCTCCGGTTCTCGTCTAAAAACTCTAAGATGCTCTCTAAATTTAAATTAAAAAAAGAAAGAGCCTCCAGTTTTAAATCAGACTTCCTCTTAATATATTTTAGCATCGTGCAAGCTCCACTCTATGACAGGCTATAGACGGCCGGGGAAAAAAATTAAGAACATGGGGAAAATGGGGAAAAAATAAAGGACGGGTAAAAAGCTCTTTTACTGATGAAATCTACTCGTACAGCATCTCACGGTTGCACCTACTCTACAGTAGATCTAATATTAACAACACCGGGGTACACGCGTCAGATTTGTACCCCTGCATTCCTATCGTGCTCAGGTAAACAGATATACTTAGTAAGATTAAGTAACAGAAAAACTAAAGAGGTAGGAGGGGGGGGGGAGATAGAATATCCTCCCCCTCCCCCCTCTACCCTTTTCCAACAGCCGAGTTCGAAAATTCTAATTTCCGGCGCTGTTGATTCTGAAAGAAAATCGATAATTTTTTTTCGTGATAAGTTCTGTTCGCTTTCGTTTTAAAATTAAAGTTTTTCTAAGAAACTGTATTTTTGTCAAATAATCTTCCATAGTTTATTTTAACTTTTTTTTTATCCTTCGACCCGGAATCTGTGCTCATCTCTTGAAAAATTTTTCTTCTTTATTTTTATTTTTATTTTTTTCCATAAAGCGTATATGTGTGTTCTTTTTCTCTTTCAAGCGTTCTTCATTTTAAACAACGGGGGCATATGTGAAAGAGAACGCTATATCGAGGAGAAAGGATTTTTAAATTAATATCCGCCTTTTGGAGTGTGGTATTGCTAAGCGAAAGTTTTAAGAAAAATGATATTGTAATGGAAGAAACTTTCATTTCTTTTTGTTATCATTATTATTATTATTATTACTTTTTTCCCTTACTTTCTCTCACGGTGAATTTTTATTATTAAAAAATTCCATGTCCGAGGTTTTCGAATGTCAATGTATCATTACGGAATTCGAAAAACGGTTCCACTGCTGCAATACATTCTTTCGGGGGGGGGGGGGGGTGTTTAATTTCAGAAAGAGATACGTTCATAATTTAAAGCAACGGAAATGAGAGCTCTGGTTAGGAAATAGATAGGGTATGATGATATTTCCAGTGCTTGTTATCTCTGCGAACTTCCGCGCACATAGTATGAATTTTTCTTGTTGTACAAGTATAAATGTGTTGTCTGGGAATAGTTTCGATGCTACGAAAATTTCTTCACAAAAGTTTTAATTTATTTTTATTCAGAAAATTGTTGCGTGCGGCGATTCAAGAAAGGTTTCAAATTTTGTAGCTTCTCCATCTAACTGCTTATTTACGGTAAGCTATTCCTGGCGTTTTTATAACTTAATTCTGATATTTCGTTGTTACTTTAATAATCTCATTATTAATTTAAGTGTCGGATTTCTTTTTGTGTGAGGTAAATAGCAAGTTATTTAAATTTTATCTTGTAGTGAAATAAAAGTACGAAGCAATTACCTTCTATTGAAATAAAAGTACGAAATATTTCGAGCCGATCAAAGTTTGCTTTAATGATGTTGTTATATTCCAAACAAAAGAATATGAGTTGTTGATATGAACACTTTGACGATAATTGAAAATAGTTTGCGATTTCAGCTTGTTCATTAAATGTCTGACTGTATACTTAATAGGTGCATTAGTATTTGCTATGCAGTACGTTTACTGTGGTTTATATTTCTATTTAAATATTGAGAGTTTATTTTATAATATTATGAATAAATAATTTGGATAGTTTTATGTATTTTAATAGGGATCGAGACCCCACTAACCCTGTTTATAGGGGTATTTAATTAAACCCACACTGTCTATCTGGCACTTGCTGATTTCTCTATACATTTAAAATAAAGAAATAATAAAAAATTTAAAAAATAAATAAATTGAAAATTACTGGAACATCTGCAAACTGATAGTGAAATCGGAAGTCAAAACTGTTAAAAGTCAGGTTAAACTAATTAAAACTTTGCAATATAACGTACATAAAATAAATTATCAAGCTAAACGTGTTTCAATCGAAAAACTTTTTTCGATCTTCTTCAGTCTTTTCTTTACATTCGAGAGCCTTTGAAAAGTGGTTTAAGTCAGCCAATATTTATTTTCATACCTGACACTTTCTGACAGTTGAAATCCGTACACCGGGGACAGGCAACGGGGACAGGGGACTGGGACAGGGAACTGAAAAGTAAGTAAACAGAAAACAAAAGCCATCGAATCACGTGTTTAGCATAATATGTTTTTATGTGCGTCATTTTACAAAGTTTTATTTATTTTTTATCTTTTAAACACCAGTTTTTTTTATGCTTTTTATTATATTGCCGTTATTCGGGGACATTTAATCTAAAATTTGTGTCAAAGAACATAGAAATGTTTTCAGATCAGCATGAAGCTTAACATTTATATGACCCATAGATTACAGAGTGTAATTTTTATTAAGAGATAATACCGCACATTTTATTTTATGAACAAAAGTTTTTACTAAGTGTGTTTTATCAGAACAGAAAAAATGTAAAAATGATGTTTATATGATTATAGAAACCAATTCTAGTGCTAAAAGAATATTTACAAAATAGAAAATTATTTTGCTGAAATTCCACTGCACCGTTTCTTTACTAGTTGCCATCATTTTTGAATTTTCCATATTATTCTAAAACTAGTTAACGATTTCCTAAAATTCCTCTTCTACCTACATGCGCTGTAGAAATGAGGGAACATCTCATTAAACTACATTTCAGGAAATATTCCGGTAGAAATATTTAGAAGGAATTACGCCGGAAAAGATGTAAAATGATCTAAAAATTTAAAATTAATGACTTGTGCTCAACTAAGAGTAGAAGAAAATCTGAGAAAGATAGACCGTCGGTTCTGTATGCGACATCTAGAAGACTGAAATAACAAGAGTATACTTCGAATTTTCGAGAGTATACTTCGAAGTTTTCCAACTATATCTGTAAAATAAACTTAATTTTCCAAAGTCATAACTTAAAAATTCAATCGTAAATGGCTTACTAAAAAAAAAACTGAACTAAAACGAATCATCACGACGTTTTATTTTATACCTTTTAAATTTTTTCTGAGGGTTATTTATATCAGAATCAGTCGTTGACATCTCTTCTGCAAAAAACTGGTGACACCGTTAAGCGAGCTATCCTTCTGTGGAAATCGTCAAAATCGTTATTTGCTAAATCGTTTGAATTCCTGGTAACTAATTTCCGTCCATCTATCTATCTATCTCCTAATATCATTTGTGACCATTTTATCATAGCGACAACAAGCAAGCGGCCAGGTTTACCCCTTATGAAGGGACGGACAAGTTAACCAAAAAGCCCTATGCAGGAATTGAATCCGGACCTAAGGTGTGATAGATTGATTCATTAGCGACTACGCCACCTGGACGGCTGAAGTTATTCTTAAGAGGAAGATAATTCCAGAATTAACTTTTCGGATATTTAGTGGTGGATCAGGGATTGTTCTATTTTTGGTGACAGTGTATTTTGGCATGTAAAAATGCTTCCTCTGAACGTAGCATCATAAATTATAAGAGTTAAAGTTTTTAAATCGAAATTCTTCAATCTGTCTCAAAACCAGAGGTACGTAAAAGGATGATATACGCCACATGAAATCAGCCGATGCACCAAGGTTGGCTCATGCGTCACGATTTGGCCAATCCTGATCTATTCTGTCTCGCCAAGTTCCAAAAGATTTTGAAAACAAATTTTGTAAACCATATTTTCCAATCAAAATGTGTTAAAAGTTCCTTTAAAGTTATGTGTCAATCATGTGTGTGTAATAATTTAAGTGGTATGAAGGTAGTTCCTCCCTTCTCTGAAAAAAATATTTGTTATTCCATTTCATTTGTATAATCTTCTATCACTGAAGTTATGGATCGACTTCCAATAAATTCATATACGTTGTTAATCCGCGCAAAACTATGTTTTTTATTGAAAAGGGTCTATATTTAACATGTATAGGGATTTTGCCAAAGCATCTGGTAGAATACAAAATTGGTATACACTGAAGTTTAAATTAGCATACTCAAAATTGGAAATGGTAAGCTCAGCATTTATAATTCGTTCACAGAAGTTTTTAAAGTAATTGTCGCAATGCACTTAATAAGGTATTTAGGTTTGTTTTAATATGCTTTCTCTTATTATTATAATTAACGCATGTATGAAAGGGCTAATAATTGGTACCTAAAAAAGGGGGGGGTTGCAAGTTTCATAGCAAAAAGTGCATTTTTCAAAATGAAATACAATTCAACAACAATCGGTCAAAAATGTCACCAGGTACATTTTTGACCTCATATTACTATGCAGTTCTGAATCCCTTTGGAATGCCTTACTTCTTAAAAGTCCATTGAATTATTAACGGAATACCTTGCATCTATTAACCCATTTATCCCTAGCGTCCCTTTTTTGGGACGGCATTTTCGCTATTAGTAGAAAACGTTATTTTTTTTTCCTAGTCTTTATTCATGAGTATTGAGCCTCAACTCTACAAAATATTTCAACATGACCAAGTAGGATATTGATATTCCGATTTTTATGCATAATGATTTTAAAAGAAATCATCCCTTGTTTAAGAAATTGACATCAGAAATATATCTATTATTTCTGTTATCAGTAAAAATCGAAGAAAGTCGCAAAAATATCCAGGCACAAATGGGTTCAAATTATAATGCCAATCAATATCTGTAACAGAAAAAAGTAAATACGGCCTCTCAGGAAAATACTCAACCGTAAGTCAAATTCATGTCAATTTCATGCTTAAAATAGTGTTCTCTGTAAAAGTGAATCATATCGTATATAATAATAACTTCACATATTTTTTCTATAATTTGTGGGGTTTTTTAACGAATTAGTATTTACAAAGCTAAAATAGGAAATTTAACTATTGCTCGAATATTTTTTTGAGTGGGTGTAGATCTCTTTGTTACTAATTTTTTTATTGTTGTCTAACAAGAATTTAAAAAAAAACTACACATAAGTTTTGCTTTAACATTAGTAGCAATTTTGTTCGGTTTACCATCAGTCGACGACAGCGCGAGCAAAAATGCTAGTAGGGAAGTAAATTGTCGGGTTGTATTTATGATAAAGAAAAATTTATTTTGATGAAGCCTTCTTTCAAACTGCACTGTTAAAATTCCACAGACACTATCGTTTCAATACATATTAATTCCTTATTTTTACTTTTATCTGCATAGTCAACTTTGTGCAATTTACCCGCTGGCACATTATTTTAGAACTTCCATGATGCTTTCTTTATACCTAGAGAATAATTGAGCAGAGATTTGGTAATGTCTACAGGGCATTATGCCTGGGGAAATAAGTGTTGTCGAGGAATTTCGCAAATATATTGTCTTTAACCGCTTGAAATTTAAATTGCTTCCCTCTTCAGTACAGAAATCAGCCATCTTAAACTTTCGTTATTAGCGCGCAGTACATTTACACACACACGCACACACTTAATGGTTCCCCAGCAAATATTTCACCTCAGTATTCATACCTCTGCACACTTGAATACATTCGAAGAGCGCTTTAGTTCCAAAATAAATTTTTAAATTGGACCTGAATGTTACAAATATCCGACTCTATTACTGGCACCGTTTCTCTCCGCAAATCTGAAATAATTTGCAGTCGCTTTTTGGAGCGAGCTTTTTGCTCCTCCAAGAGCGACAAAAACTATGATTGAACGACCACCAGACGACACGTGGAGAACAGAACTGATGTGAATTGGGAATATATATCTTCATTTCGGATTTTCTCTGTTGGGGAGGCGAAATTTCTGCGATATATCGCAAAGTTCATTAAATTAGGGCGGGCGGCAACAATCGATATTAACAACTACAGAGCTACCTGCATTCAAAAAGAAGGGAGGAAATGTTAAAAAATGAATTCCAGCGATGGCTCCGCATTGGATGATTTCCCGATTCTAGGTTATGTGTGTTTATGCGACAAATTCCAGCACGGTTTTTTTTTCCCCAACAGAGCCCTGGGACTTAATGTGGTCGGAAATAAATTTATCACTTAAAATTTATTACAGTTTCCAAAAAAAAAAAAATCAATTTTTCTGATTCACATAAAGAGAGGAAAATATATACACACACATACTTTTGATAAAATAGATGTTTGTCTTCTTCCCGATGAAGAAGAAGCTAATTTTTCATTCCATAAAGCAGGTTGATAAAAAAGAAAAAAATATTTGATTGTGCTTCCCAGTTGTCTGAAAGGTGTGTATAAAAGAAGTCAAAAATTAATCAATTTATTTTCTAGTCGACTCAAAAAATTATTAAGTAACTTTTTCTTCTGGAGGAAGTAAGAAAATGAATTTATCATTTTAAAAACCACATAAATCACAACTTTCCAAATATCCACTAAAAAAAAAAACCGTGCAACACACAAATAATACAAATATGTAGGGGGGGGGAATTCAAAAAATTTAGGGGAGGGGTATTATTAGAAAAATTAGACTTTTTAAAGTATGAAAAATTTGTATTTAATTAACATTGATCTAGTAAATATACTAAAAATCTGCATTTGACTGTATTTGAAAATTACAGTTTCCAAAAAAAAAGCACTTTTTCTGATTCACATAAAGAGAGGAAAACATATACACACACATATTTTTGATAAAATAGATGTTTGTCTTCTTCCCGATGAAGAAAAAGCTAATTTTTCATTCCATAAAGCAGTTTGATAAAAAGTATATATATTTGATTGTACTTCCCAGTTGTCTGAAAGGTGTGTATAAAGGAAGTCAAAAATTAATCAATTTATTTTCTAATCGACTCAAGAAATTATTCCGCAACTTTTTCTTCTGGAGGAAGTAAGATTGATTGAGAATAAAGTAATATATTTGAAACTTGCATATATTAAATATATAAATGAATTTATCATTTTAAAAATCACATAAGTCACAACTTTTCAAATGTCCTCTAAAAAACTGTACACCACACAAATAATACAAATATGCAGACTTTCAAAGAATTTGGGGGGGGGGGATTAGAATAATTAAACTTTTTAAGTATGAAGAATTTGTATTTAATTAACATTGATCTAGTAAATATACTAAAAAATCTGCATTTAACTGCATTTGAAAAATAATTGACTTATGTGGTTTTGGGAATGATCAGTTCAAATAAACAAATCATAAAATATACATCGGCCTATACGTTGGAAAAGGTTACCGGAATAATACTTTATTTTTTAAAACAATTAGATTTCTTTTTACGCTAAAATAATTAACCAAAAACAAAATTACTCCCTTCAATCATTGCTCTTTAAACGCGATCAATAATTGTGTGTGTGTGTATATATATATATATATATATTGTCAAACTATAAAGCATCTAAATTTGTGTGTGCCATGTGGGTTGTAGGGGAATGATAAGTGCTGTACATACCATTTTCAAATAAGAAACATTGTACAATAATCATGGCTATCGATAGCTATGCCAACTTTCTTGGAAAGTATTAAAAATAGGATTTGAGCATCACTATTAAACATTTTCTTCACGAAAATAAACTGCACAGTCAGTAATTAATTAAACATTGAAAATTTATTATAGTAACCGAAAAAGTAAGTAGCAATATATTTTATAATAAATAATTATAAATAATAAATTCAATATATTGCAATATTTATCACTTAAAAGCAATAGAATGAACACTTTTTTGAAGTGCTCTCTATTTAAAGCATTACCTTATGTGTACAGAAACAAAATTACTGTAACTAATGAATGTTAAAAAGTCAGTTTCCTCCGGAAATTTTTCGTTGCCTTAAAAAGAAAAATGTATTTTTTTTAATGAAAAAGAGAGGTTATAGGGAGGAATTTCAAGAGCTTTTATCCAACAGTAACGCCAGTGGTATAAAATCAAATTTAATTCTTTTATTATTCAGTAAAACAGAATTTTGAATTACTTTTTACGCGTACACTGCAACCTTTAAAAATAAATGGCTGGAATAAATTGTGGTTTTTTTTTTTCAAGCGAGAGAAGCCCTCAAAACCTTGTATCTTAATAACTCTTTGCTAGTTTTCCGCATTATGCAAGTGTGCGAGCACTATTACATCAACGAGAAAACAATAGCATCGTTACCATTTCTAAACAGTGTACTAAAAAGAGAGGAAAGGGTGAAAAAATTCCGGGTGGAAAAAAAAAAATGCCCTTACATGATAATACGAAAAGGAAATCTGAGCCATAAACTTTTACCCTGGAAAACAAAAGCACAACTTGGTAAGAAGGTAAAAGAGTGGGGGGAGGAGAGGGGATTCCCTTCTTGATGGGAACCTTCATTGTAACAGCTGGTAGATATGGGTAGGGGGGGGGGCGCGTACTGAAAAATATGTGAACAAGATGTGGAGGGAGGGGGGGGTTACATCGATGATCGTTTATGTGGCGTAGGTCACCTGATTTTGATGAAGAAGATGGAATTTTAAACCCCCAGAGTGGCAACCCCTTGCGAAACCTGAATACATATGCGATCCGCATATGGATGTTGAGGCAAACTATAACACAGGGGGAAAAATGGAGGGGAAAGTGTTCTCTCTTCTTCCAAATTTATCCCTTTTAACAGGGCTCACTCATGAAAGTTTAAAACCCCGTTGCTTCCCAAGGCGCGGCATCTTATTAGCATATTGATACGAGGCAGTCATTAGCAAGTTGCGGCGCGCTGGGCGATCCGAGGGGAATTTGTTCGAAATTTCTTCGGCTCCCCCCCCCATCCCCCAATCCAAGTGATTTTTATTTATTTTTTTGCTATATTTCATAGAAATATAAATGTATGCACATTATAGACGGCGTCTTTCCAGAATATAATCAAATAAGAACAGGAGAGAATGTAAAAAAAAAAAAAAAGTGTGGGGCGGGGGAGGTATCGTAATACGGCTGAGTTAAAGGAATATCTCTCTATATAATAACGCCAAAAAAAAAGTATTGTTGTATTTTGTTTTACTTTTTTCCCTTTCCCAAACTCTGCAGACTCTCAGTCCGTATCTAAAAATTCTCCCCCCTCCCGCCCTTGTCTAACTAGACAGAAATTTAATTTTGGGCATATTCGGGTGGTTTGAAGTGGTTCCTGTTTCTCTTCTTTTAACTTTTTTCTTTTCTACAGTTTTTTTTTTTTTTTTTTTTTAAAGGAGGTGGGGAGAAAAAAAAAATTCCGCGATATTCTGTCTTTTGTGAAAGGAACCCGTAATGTTCCAAAATGAGGCTGTCCCTGACATAAGTGTTATTAGTCACGGTATAGGAAGTTTCAAATGAACTGAGCCGGTCGATGGAATGCAAATAACGTGGAAATTTTCAAGGGTTTCGTCGACACATTAAGATACAACGAAATATCGCTCAGGTGACTTTTAATAGTAATGAAAAAAAAAAAAAAAAAAAAAAATGTGTCTGCTTTCAATTGTGGAATGCCTGAGGAAAATTTTAGAAAAAAAAAAAAATCAAGTGCAGTATTAGAAGTTCAGCAATTTCGTATTTTAATATTATATTATCAGTTATTTTATTAAAATATATTCATGGATTGTTTTCTTTCATAAAATTGTATGCGGCAGTTTTTAGCGTCAGTATTTTTTGTTTGCAATTTTATTATTATTATTAATTTAATTTTTTTATGTGTGTTATCTTTTACTACATTTATTCAACGAATTATTAAAGTTCAAATTGTGTTTTCGTAAAGTTCTCAATCGAAAATTTTCAAAATCGGAATGATATAGTTTTAAATGCTTGAATAAAATTAAATTTTAAAAAAATGGGTGAGAGCTACACAATTACTTGGTTAAATTTGTGATAATTTATGAAATAACGCTTTAATGGGCGATAAACGTGAAAAAAAAACCTTGGAGAATAACACCTACATACATAAAATGAAAATTTTTTCATTATATATATATGTGTGTGTGTGTGCATGTGTGTTATTTATCAAATTTTTCTGCATTTTGACAATTTAACACCCGTTTTTTTTTATTCTTTTAATATTTAATTCGGTAGTTCAACTAGCATAGGCACTCATATAGGAAGGCAGGTGATGAATCGAATAGTTCAATATTATAGTAGTAGTAGGCCTCAAAAAAAAAAAAAAAATTCTGTCTCTTTCAGTATTACTAATTCGAAAAAACATGATAGTAATACTAATTAAAAAAATATTTATAATAGAAAGAAACTTCTCTTATGCAGCATATTTTCCTGTTTTTTTTTTTTTTTTTTTTTTTTCAGCGTAGTTCATTCTGAATATCTGCCGTGTGACTTATACAACAGTAAATAATACGTCATGCACCTTAAATTAATTTTTTGTCGAAGGATCTTTCTTGCACTGTCGAACGGGTTGGAAATTATTTTATTTTATTTTTTATTTATTTATTTTATTTTTATTTCCAAGCTAATCGTATAAAATAATTTACAAAAAAGTAATTACTCTTATCTAGAAAAATTAATTTCAAGTACCTTTATTCACAACTTGAAAAATATTAGAATTAAAATTCGTTGCAAGTTGAATTTATGTAGACAAACCTTTTCGCAATCTGGATGGAAGTAAATGAAAACAGTGAAAGAATATTAGATAAACTTCATCATTACGATTCACCTTAGAACACTAGTGGCCATAGGCGTATCTACGAAGCCCCCCCGCCACCCACTCTCTAAAGGTCGAAAGTTAGAAGTGAAAAACTTAAAAAAATCGAAAATTGTCGCTAATGAATTAATTTTTTTTCTTTCTCTTTTTTCCCCCGTCAAATTATTCATAAAGTCTATTTTACCAAAAAAGACATTAGTTTTTCAATAAATGCTTACAGTTAGTTAGTTTATGAAACACTGTTACAACATTTAAGAAAAGATCAGATAATTATTTATGACACTATAATGAGTTACATTGCTCTATGAGATACAATGCTCAATACTTGTGTTCTATGGGGTAGTCAAGTGGTACACAATATTCTGACGTTATAATAGATTTCAACTAATCGAGGCCGCTACAACCGAGTTCAGCAAAATTTGTAGCCCCCCCCCCCCCCTAAACTAAAATCCTGGGTGCGCCGGCTGGGTTTGAAAAACAAAGATTTTACATAAAAAATAAATTCTGGAAAGCTCTTCTTAGCCGTGAATTTCATTAATGACCAAGATTGTAGTACTATTTTTTAAATTAATTTATTTACAGTATGTCCAAAACTAAACGACCCTATTTGAAAGTTGTCTACAGAGGAAACTATTGTTGATAAAACTATGAAATTTTGTGTAGGCCATAATGAAGGTATGGGAATTTGTTTAAGCGAATGAAAAAAAAAAAAAAAAATGGGTTCAAATGTTCGCCGCCAGGGGGCGTTTTTAATGAAGTACACATTTAGCACACATTTATGACAGTTTACAAGTATTATTATAACAAAACGTGTTCAACAGGACGGCCATTATAGTCAGCTACCATCTGGAAACATATAGAAAAGCATGTGCTGACCGCAGTGTGTTCCGGAAAATGCTATGAAATGTGAAATGCTGTCTTTGACCCTTTGAGACGCAATCCTTTCTCATTGCTGAAAAAGGGCAGCCGTTGCCATCGCTCGACTTAACTACCAGCAAGAGAGCGGCCGATCGAAATGTTCATCGCGTGCCACAGATCTAGAGACCCTTTTTTGACGACATCTGGCTGTGCGGCACAGCCAGCTGCGTCAAAAAAGGGTCTCTAGATCTGTGGCACGCGATGAACGTTTCGATAGCCCGCCATATTGCTGGTAGGGAAGTCGAGCGATGGCAATGGCTGCCCTTTTTTTCAGCATTGGGCAATCTTTCCAGCAGTTCTCGCATTCTTCCATTCTTCAGCTGATGTCAGTGCTGTTAAAAAGAATCGTGACCATTTTTTTACGGGAAAGGACGTGCTAAAAAGTAAAGGATTCTCGTGGAGCTAGGTCGTGGAGCTAGGTCACCCGCAACTATTTTTATAGAAATCAAATGTATTCTTCGTGGCTGGCACCAGTCAAAACGTCCGAGTTTGGTGTTCCCAGAGCGGGAACACTGCGCGTTAAAGGGTTAAGATCAGGCAAAGTTCTTGGATGATCACGACTTATCGAATGTTTCAAACTCCAGCGCAGATAAACGTCGCATGGATTAAGGTCTGAGGACGGCCATGGAATGCCCCATGGTGGCGAATATTTAAACTAATTTTTTTTTTTTTTTATTCTCTCTAACAAATTTCCACACCTTGATTATGTCCTATACAAAATTTCATAACTTTACCAACAATATTTTCGTCTGTAGACAACTTTAAAGTAGGATCGTTTAATTTCGGATAACCTGCACTTATTTATATTTATTTATTTATTTATTTGCTAATAACTATGCATTTTCCGATTTTGTGCTTCAACGATTGCATCTATTCGTGACAACAGAGAGAAATTCTGGGCGTGGTGTAACCAGGGGAAAAATAAGTTCCGGGAGATGTGAGTTTAGGCAATGAAGTAATGAAAAAGGCCCTGACGCAGTAGATTGAGGCCCTGAAGCAGTAGATTCTAAAAGGCCCATATCCAGAGTCACACAACTGTAACCGGGATACTCGTGTTCTGTGCATCGGCATAAACGGAAACCAGTGGATCATACAGAAAAAGAATCTGGAGTTTGACTTTTTTTAACAAAGGATCGTTATACAAAGCGCTTAAATAAATTTGAATTTTGAATAATTCAGCAAAAAACAAAAGCGAAAATTATAATATGGCGTTTGAATATTTTCCTCAATTTTGTATATTTATATCTTAATTCAGTGTATTTAAAAAATAATTACTATTCGGTACTATTTCACCGAATATAGATCAACTATATGCAATTGACTCGAGGATTTTTGACGTCAAAATATTTTAATCAACTATATTTTTCATATAATGTCAAATACAAACTTAAGTAAACGCTTTTCAAATACATTTTGCCTGAAAATTTTCAATTCAATCGAATGCAGTATTACAATACATTTCATAAATGTTTCACCTCGATGTGTAAGAATGCTATTTTGTAGTCCTGTAAAAACCTGTAAATCCTACAAGCACTAAAATTTACGCAGTATAAAACAGTAACCTATCAGGGGCGTAGCCAGAAATTTTTCATGGGGGGGGGGGGGGGTTACGACTACTACAACTCAAATATATGTATACGTGTGTGTGATAATGTAGTGAAGAATATACATTTTGTATGGCAAAAAATTCCTCATGGGGGGGTTATGACCCCCCTAACCCCCCCCTTGGCTACGCCCCTGTAACCAATAATATGCGCACTTAATTTTAGCTTAATTGAATGAATCGCATAGACATTAGTGCACTTTAAATGATTTTTGTAAATAGGCCGTAACGTAAAAATTAATTTTTTGTAGGCATGTATAAAAACTATCAGCTCTAGACACACCGAAATCTATAAAGGTTGTGTAACGATGACTTATAGTATGCATACTCAATTTGAACTTATCCGCACCACTTTAGGCTTCTTCCTTACGCACTTTTATGAATTTCCGTCCGTATTCCGTAATATATAAGAATTCTTTTTTGTAGCCCTGTAGAATATCTGCGCTTCCTATACACATCAAAATCATTACCGGTCATGCAACTTCGGTCTATAACATGTATACAAATTTAGAACTCAGTCGAATGCATTTTAAGAGCTATTGCGTTCACGCACGCACACACACATACACAAATACATACATATATCACCGTAAAAATGAATTCAGAAGACTTCAAAACGTGTCAGTACATCAAAATCTCAAAAAAGTTTTCATGATTTCAATATTTTCTTAAGTAGTAAATGTTAGGAAAGCAATAAAAGTGATTAAGCTTAAAATAAATAGTAAATAATAAAAGAAATAATATCATATAGCACTCCAGTATCCCCAAGTCTCTAGTTACAAATCCGCTTTTAGCATTGGGTTGGTTTACTCCTAACTGCAGCGGCTGAAGCATGCTTGTATTATTTACTATTTGAACTGGACTGTAGTCATTAATTATCACTGCGCTCCCTTCCATGGGCTTCCATATAGCGGACTCGACCCCCCCCCCTCCATACACACACACATGGGTTCACATAATAAGCATTTTTATGGAATACTGAATTTTTTTAATGAAAAATAAATCAAAATAGATGGAAAAAATAGAGAAAGAAAAGTCGTTTTTCAAAAATTTGCGTATTAGGCATGTGCTTTGAGTTTTTACAATTAAATCCGGGTTTGGTTTGCAGCATTAATTCTACACTAGTTGTTGAGAAAATTTCCCTGTCTCTTTCTGATTAATAGATGTAATGGCTATTTAAAAGAGCTACAATGATTAAAATACTTGTTACTAATATCGATTCATCAAAGTAATCGATAAACACTGAGACTACCACCACTATATAACGACCACCAGGCAAACTTGGCCGCGAGTTAGGAGGGGGTGGGAGAGTAAGTAAAATTAAATTGGATCATAATTAAAACAAGAGTGGTTAAACTTGAAAAAAACAGCAAATATAGAGCCCTGTTATTATTTATAGGACCGTAGCTCCCAAATTTTTAGTTGGGTCGGTTGCTGCATTATAGTTAAATAGCTTTAGGAAATATTTCTCTGTGACTAAAAAGATTTTGCATGAGCTCACTGAATTTTCGAAGTGTCAGTGTCAACTCTGATAGACAAGTCTAAATGCACAAGTACAGTTTCTTTATTCTATTTTACATTTACATTTGCAAAAGGAAGTTATACATAAAATATTTCTAAAATTTCTATATAAAATACAAAAATAAAAGATATTGGGCTCCTAATTTTTTGTGAGCCCTGAACCTCTGAAATTTTATAGGTCCGGTTTTCCATATCAAGAATAAGGTTTTTAAGTGTTAGATTGCATGACATATAACTTTTTAAAAGTATAATCATATTCCATATTCCATAATGATCCATATATACCTAAAGTTGCTTTTGTAAAATGTCATCCCCTATTAATAACATAAAAACTATTGTGTTGTTAAAATTTATAGTTTAAAAATTATTATTAATCTATTAAATATCAAAATTACTAATTAATTTTATTGTGCAAAAATGTTGCATTATTATTTAATAGATCTTACGGAATCAATATAAATGAATATAACGCTATTATGAATTTGTGCCAATCAAGTATTTACAAAAATCCTTTAAAAAAATTCCTATTCTTTACTGTAGCTTTACACATAATCAAAATATATTTTCAAAGCGTGAAAATCGATAGCTATACAAGCAAATACCAGTACTTTTTTTTTAAAGTATTAAATATTGAATATAGTTTTTATATAAAATATTCATTCAATCTTACCTTAAATGCAGACTGCAACTCTTTTCATATAAGCACGTACACAGCTCTTTTAAGTGACTATTTTACACTGTATATCAATACTTAATTGAAACTTTTAATAAAAGATTCTCCTTGCAAAAATATCTATCTTTAATTCTAAATCGAATTTACCTATATTATAACATTAATTTTACATTCAAAGCACTTATAAAATATCTATTTTCAAAGGCGAAAGCTTTTGATTAGTGCAACGATTAATTTTTCCAAGAGAGAATGTATTATATTATCCTTTTTATGAAACTGACATAATCAGCGCAGTTTAATTTATCTTTGTAATACGTATACTTACACTTTTTCCCTTGCGCATATATCACTCAAAGTATATCACATAAGTATTTTGGTATTGTACCAAAAATAAATTCCTGTTATTTAATCCTGCCCTTTGTTATTTCATTTTCTATATATATTTAACGTTACAAATATAAACATTTTCCCTAAAATAATGATAATTTAAAAACTGAATTTTAAAGCATTTTCAAAAGAAATATAAAACACTGAAACGAAAAGCACACTATGAATAGATAAATAGTTACATACAATGATAAAACATAGGGTGACAAACTATCAAAAACATTATTTTACTTTATTAATTCAAAGGTTCAAATTTATTAATGAAATAGTTTAGTATTTCTTTTAAGCGCACTCATGACAACTGGAAATGTTTAGTAAAATTTTAACTCTTTAAACTAATTTCCAGTGATATAAATTGTTCTATAGCTGCCGGAACGTTAATGAAGGAATAGGACATAAACTCACGCTGTTATTAATTTACACAGAAAACTACATATTTCTAAGATCCATTGTCGAAATTGTAACGGATTGCTTTTCACGAACTTCAGCCATTTATGGTTATATAAAAGTTCGAATGTTTATGTTTGTAATCCCCACTGCAGCTGGCAAGTAAAATTTTCTGTTACAGTTAACATTGCAATCCACTTACATTCTTGTAAGTAGATAATTAGAACACGTTTATAATAAAGTATTTTTGAAATTTGAAGAGTATTATTTAGAACAGGTTTTCTATAGAATAGAGCTGCTTCTATATTCAAATAAGTTTTTTTTTTCCTTTTATTATAAAAAAAAATTGTCTAAAAGCAGCACCGTATATTTTTTTTAAAAGAAGAGGATAATTTCTTTTCATATTTTAAGCCTAAGTTTCACCTGAAAAAAATCATCGCTGAAGATTTTTTTTTTTTTTTTTCTGAGCCGAGTGTTGCTTTGTGGCATTAGTATTTAGATGAGTTTCTCTGTCTCTTCTCTTTCTTTCTTTTCTTTTTCCTTCTTTTTCTTTTTCTTTTCTTTTTGTGCGTGTGTGTGTGTTAGAGATGAGTTCGGGCTCATTTTTTAAAGCCCGAGTCCGCCCGAACGATATTATTTAAGTCGGAGCCCGAGCCCGAAATTTAAAACTAACAGATCTAAAGTCATTGACTAACAGATCCATGAAAGTCAATGACTTCATTGATAGAATATCATAAATTGTGCCGTTTGTGCAAATTAAAGACAACTATAATAGCAAACTCTCAATGCACTTTCCAATTCTTTTTATTCAATAAGTTTATGAAATAATAGTAACTAGTTTATTTCTCCCATGAATCACTTTTTAAAATCTGTTTACAAGAAGTATGTTTATAAAGGAGAAATTTCTCACGAGCCCGAACACTATCCTGAATGACAGAACCAATTCCAGAGAGTTACGTAACAAAAAGATCCAAAATTCAATCTATATAAATTTTCGGGGATTCAATTTGAATAAATACAAAATTTAAATTTCTATACGGCCTCATTTTCAAAGAATTCCTACTTTGTAAAATGTGACCCATACATTAATTGGGTGATGTGCAAAATTTTAGCTTTCAATATAAAATGTCCCAGAAATCTATTCAAATAAAGTTAAGTGAGAATATCGAAATTAATAAGAATAGAAACCAAGAATAGCAAGATTACTATGTATTCATGCAAACATTGTTTCATTTCGTAATTTGTGTACGATCCCCTGAATCACAAACATAATTTTTTACATTTACAATCTCGACACCACGATTTTTTACAATCGTGATTTACACAGTCCAAGCCTGGTTCGGGCAAAAGCTCTGGCTGGGCCCGTCTCTCCTCTAGTGTGTGTGTGTGTAATTGTCGTTCAAAAGCCAATTGCTTGAACCAAAATCTTTTTTAAAAATGCGTTGTGATGTCTAGATCAAGTGTTCTCGCACGTGATGTGCGCTCGAAGTCATACATTCAAACTATCCGTAATTTCAGAACATAAATTCAATATATAATGACTCAGTATAGTTGCAACAGGACGCATTTGTGAAAACAGAAGTAAGTATCAGGTTGTAACGAAAGTTTTCCGCCATATCTGCCTGAAATACTAACTTCTAACTCCTTAGATAACTGTTTTTGAACTTTCGGTACCAGACCTGCACAGTGTCACATGATACAACAATAGTACTTAAAGCTGTGCTCATAATTCGTTGATATTCTGTAGCTGACTTTTTGCAACACAACTGGAAGTCAATGATGGTTCTAATCCTCTAGAGTGATAGTTCTATTTGAGACACCTTATACTTAATGATAACTATATTTTTTACAGATTTCACAACAGAGTGTTATAAAGTAAACCTCTTTCTTTCCAATGCCAAAAATCGTGCGACAAAATAGGAGCAAATACGCCAACGCGAACTGTGTGCTGACGAAGTTTGCGGTGGCGGGAAACTTTCGTTACAACCTAATAAAAGACATGTTACTGTTTTAGAAGCGGTAAATTATAATTTCTTTAATAGGATTTTAATTTAATGTTGTTACCGTATAAGTAATGCTGAAGTATATTAGTACATTCAGTGGAGTACCCAGGATTTTAGTTTAGGGGGGGTTGGGCTACAAATTCTGCTGAACTCGGTTATAGTGACCTTGATTATTTTTATAACTTTCTTATACCGTCAAAATAGTCTGTGCCACTGGACTTGCCCATAGAACAACATGCACACAAGCAATGTAACTCGTTACAGTCAAATAGTTATCTGGTCTTTTCAGTATGATTGAAACCGAGTTTAACTGTATTTCGTACACTAACTGTAAGTATTTATTTAAAAACTTTTTTTTTAAGTACTTTAGAAATAATTTAAAGACAATTTTTAAAAAGAAAAATAATTAATTCATTAGGGACGATTTACAATTTTTAATGCTTTTCACTTCTAACTTTCTACCTTTGGGGGGGGGGTTGAGCCCCCGTGGTGACCCCGCGCCCTCCGTGGGTGCACCTATGAGTACATTAATATGCGAGTATCGATGTTTTTTTTTTTTTTTTTCGGACTCAAAATGGTAATGAGTTCTGTAAATTAAACTTGTCATTAGAAGCTTTATCCATCGGTAATCCTTTTGAGCTACTGTCCTTAAAAGAATGTTATATGTGGACTTGATTGAAAAATTATTAGTGAAACACTCGATAGTGAGTTTCTCTTTCTGACATTCGTTCATGCGGTTAATTTAACGTTTTTTTTACGTATTTTAAAATTTGAAGCGGTTCAAAACATTCTCTATCAGAATTAAAAAGGGCGGCACTGTGAAAACAGCTTTTTCATTTGTTTTTTCATTTTTTTACATTAATAGACTTAAGGCTGTTCTTCGAAAAAAAAGAACTCTGTTTTTAGTCTTGGTACACAAATTGAAATAAACTAACAGCACCATGGTCTCCAAAAAATTCCAGAGGGTTCTTCATAAGCTGTTTTACACACTGCGATAAGCGAAAACGCTGTGGCTTTTGTGAAATTTTCAGAAAAAATTCTTAAAGATAGATCTGAGCTGCAAGATTTTTCGAAGAGTGACACGCCTTGCGAAAATTTAAGATTTTAAAGAATTTTTTCTAAAAGTTTTGAAACTGATACAGATTGGCCTGTCTTCGCAGTATGTAATACAGCTTGTAAAGAGACAGTTTCAAAATTTTGAAGTGCCTGGCATAATTAGTTTATTTGTAATTATGTACCAAAATCCCATGATTTTTTTTCGAATAACACCGTTAAGTTTCATTACAATGCATTTTATTTTTAACTACACTTAGTTATAATCTTATTATTTTAAGTACTTATTATTTTATTTTACAATTTTATTCACATACGTAATCTTTCACTTATAAATTTAAATTTTCAAACACGGTAGAACCGGTTACTGTTGCCGTTTTAGAAAAAAAGAAACGTCCTACTGTGCCCGGCGAAACTTTAACCTGGTTAAAGTGTCACATGATTACGCTCCCACTTGAAACTTGCATGTTGCATCCTAGATGGCGCTTACGAGATAGCTGTCATGTAGGTGGATTGAGATTTCGCCTCACTCGATCACATCCAAAAGCGAATGCTTTTTTACCTTTCACGCTTTTTATTGTTTGTAAGAAAGTTTCAGCATGTCTGGCTGCACTTTATATAAAATCCGTATCTTTTTTGAGCTTAACAGAAAATTAATACAAATATAATTATGTAAATGAAGCATATTTAACTACCAATGCGTTATGATTTTTCTATTAAAACACTATTTTAAAGTCGTATAAATAAATAAAGTAAAAGTAAACACTTTTGGAAAGCAGCCTTTCAATAACTTAAATTTGTTAAAAAAATTTCAATTGTTCAGGCGTGTTTTATTGCACATTTATAAATTTAAATCCTCCGAGTTGTTAAGACTTAAAATTATCCTCACTTGCATATTCGCGAACTTTATGGGAGTTGAAGGGGCTTCAGCCCACCAAACCTTTTTATTGAGGGGGGGTTGAACCCCTTTTAAAAATTTCCCTCCACATTTTTTACTGCCACTCAAATCATATTGCCCCTCCCCCCAGGGCCGTACTCAGAAAAAAAGACCAAAAGGTGAAAAAGGCTTAATTTTTCATAAAAAGGCTTCATTATTATTGTTTTGTTAACAAAATTTTAAATTTCTGCCCCCCCCCCGGGTACGGCCTTGCCTCAGCCCCCCCAATCTTTTTTAAGCTTAAGAACCCTAACTATAAAAGCATGTATAACTGGTTTTTTTTTTGTTTTTTATTTTATTTATTTATTTTATTTATTTATTTATTTATTTATTTTTGACGACACGAAAGAGAGATTTATAGTTTTTATGACAGAGGTTTTCATCATTTCTGGATGGGAATTTGGGGCCTATTTTTTCGTCTTACCTCCATCCCAATTTCGTTTCAGATGCTAGCAAAAAAAAAAAAAAAAAAAAAAAAAAAACTTAAAATAATTAAATTTGGTAAGTTTATCTTTCAGGACGTACTTTTTAGGCATTTCTCCCTTCATCAGCTACCAAATAAATAAATAAATAAATAATTAATTAATTAAAATTAAAAAACGAATAAATAATAATAATAATAATAATAATAATAACACCTACTGCTAAAAAAGAAGAGTTAGACTTACCTTGCATATGCAGTAATATTTCAGTGTTTCTGCAGATGTCACCATAATTTATGTTTAGAGTATATTTATTCTTTGATTTTAGCATCCATTATGTCAGTATTTGATACTCGTTTTGTAAGTAATAAATTAATTTTGTTTCCATTATTACCAAGCTAAGGCATTTTGCAGTTATTTTATTCTTAGAAATAATCAGCTTATCAGTTTTCATTAGCAGCTTACCAAAGGCAATTGTCAGTGTCTTTTATTTTATTTATTTATTATTAATCTTCGCCTATTCCACATAGTTAATTATTTTATGGAGGAAAACTTTGACATGAGACAAAGCAAAAGAAAATGTGCTATTGTTGTTAAGGATAGAAAATATATCGAAAACTTATTGTAAATATTAAAAATCCTTAAAAGGAACACGTGTTCCAAGAATGCTTTGAGGTTAATTATTGCCGTTAATTTTATTTTTATTTCTTTCATTGGAAAATTTATCGAGGTTTTCCATCACTTATACTATTTTGACTATTTTATTTATATTTTCATAAAAAAATAATCGAAATGATTTGAAATAATATTAAATTTTTTAAAGGTTATAGTTTAAAAGAAAAATAAGGAATTTTTCTTTATCATCTGGGTATTTTCCAGCATTTGCAACAGCCATATTATGCTGCCTCACTGAAAGAAACAAAAATATAGAAAGCAGTGATTGCTATATACTTTTACAAGTCGAAAAATAAATTAGCTGACAAATAAAGTATTCCGATTCTGTAAATATATAGTAGTGCCCATTGAATGATTTTTTAAAAATCTTATTTGTAAAAACAATATGTTAAATATCTAAGAATGAATGTACTCAAAAATAATAAAAATTTCTTAAAAATTCTCTTAAAATCTGCTTTTAAAGTCACGATAAAAAAAAATTTTTTAATTGTTAATAACATGTATGAGTTTTGTTCTGCGTATGCATGTTAATTAAAAAAGTTTTTATTCTAATAAAACTGTATTTATTACATAGACGATAATCTTTGAAAATATAAAAACAGATATATGCAAGATTTTTTTAAAAACTAAACAAATTTGAAATATTGTCCACCCATTTTGTAAAAATGTAATCTCAAACTTCATGGTTAAATTGTTACTTCCGGGAAAGTAAGACATTTCATAACTCTACAACAAGTGTTTTTTGTTTTGTTTGTTTGTTTTATTTTTAAATGCGTTCAATTGTTTTTATAGTTTGATCCCTGTTGAAAATTCGATATTTTTCTACCTTTTGTAGTAGCTAGTTCCATGATTTTTTCGTATTTCTCATTAAAACAAAGCAACGTTTCTAATTTCATAAAATGAGAGCGTTATTTGAAGTTTAATTGCTTAGATCGAATTTTACAGAGAGATATTAATTTCTGTGTATTTTTTTTTTCCTATACCAGAAAAAAGGTTTCCGCTTAAAGTTGATTAAACGACTATTGATGAAATGCTTTTGTGATATTGTCGTATTTATTTAACTGTTCTACATGTATCACCACTTGTAAAAACAAGATATTTTCGATTGCAATTTTTTTTAATTGATTCATCTGGCATGATCTATTTTATCATCTTTAAGTATCGATGTACTCATCACTCAAATCTCTTTTTTTTAATTAACTGTTTAAAGATAGAACCTTTTAATCTGCACAGTATTCCCTGATGAGAGAGGTGTCGCAATTCTCTTTGATTTTACAGCTCTGAAAATGCAAAATTCAGTAAAAACGATCTTAAGAACCAATTTTCCGACCACACCAAGGGTCTAGGTTCCATTCTCGTCATGAACTTCGGTGTCATTAATAAAGTGGCCAGTAATTCGGACCTTAGTAGTTTGCCATGTCCTGGTGTTGCCAAGCGTCGCGCCATTTGCTTAAAAGGAAAAGGAAAATAAAGCGAATCTTACAACTGCTTAATGCATAATTTAGTGGCAAAAATTTATTAAATTATTTCTAACAAAATGGCCAAAGCCTATTTTGTTACTGCTCCTGGCAGTAAGTTAATCCATAATATTAATTAAAGATTCCTCTAGTATTTGGCACACATACTTAAAAAATATAGCAATACGCACGTTTCAAATAGATATACAGAATAATTATTCTGTTTTACTTTGAATAAAAAACTTTCTGCTAGGTCTTTCAGTTCTGTGAGTTCTCTTGTCTGAGATACTGTTGTTATTTAGTCTTCCCATCATTAACTTATTCTGATAAACATGTTTCTGATTTCGGTTTGAATATTTTTCGCTTTCTTAAACAGTTTCTCAACTCATTGTGTCAATGGAAATCTCTTTCATAGATAGTAAACTCTCGTTCAAACAGCTTGAAACTTTACGCCATCTTGTTGCTGATCCGATCGCTCCAAATAATTGTTCACTTCAAATCTAACCTTCTCCGTTCTCAAAAAGCTTCTCTGGAAGAGATCGACATTAATATTAACTTACGATTAAATCTGATAAAGGTTAGAAAACTGTCTTACTTGATAAATTTTATTGTGTTGGTAATACTAATAACATGTTATGTGCATTGGTCCTCTCTTGTAATTTAATTCTAATGTCACTAAAAGAAATCTTCCTGAAATTAAATGCACTAACGCATTCTGTTATCTTAAATTGCCAAACTAAGCATTATGTTATCCTTCATGTTAATAATTGTGCTCATTTCTACTCTCTTTCAAAAGTTCAGAAACATTCTCTTGTTTATTGCTCTATTGTTTCTAATAATACTCGTACTGCCTTTATAACCTCGCACTATCTCTTTAAAATGTACTTGGGAGTACATACAATAAACATCTTTATAGTATGTACCATAAACAACTTTCATTTTTAATGATTCGTTAATGCTATAAATAAATCCCTTTTAGTCTCTTACGAGAGATTTATAAACATTGAAAGTAAGTTTTTCAAGTTTTTCACATGCTGTGCCAGATGCATTGCCATTGATTCCGTTCTTGAAGATTCTCATTGTGAAATTTCTAATTTACTTTCTATTACTTAGAATGCTGTTCCGTGTATCCAATTTATCTTTAAAGAGGATTTTAAATATTTTTTACCTGTTTCTGAAATCTTTGTTTCTAAGAGTCCTAATTCCGTGTTTACCATAATACATTTCTATTTCTATATCTCCTCATGCTATCTCCAATCATGCAAACTTTTCTGATATTTTACAATTATGTGCTCAGTGATAATAACATTTGTTCTGAATCACCTTTTTTTAATAACGAAATTAATTGCGTGAAATAATCAGCTGCTTTTCGTGGCTAGCCCCTATATTATTCACAAGGCTCTTTCTAAATTTATCCAGTTTAATTATTTTTCCACTTCTCTTAATTCTTTAAATAAATTAATTGCATTATCTTCCTTTTCAACTTTATGTTACAAAACTAAACTTCTGAAACATTCCGGTTTCAATGTTATCTTTAAGCCTCACAATAAACCAGGGTTGGGCGGTACTTACCGTCTGATGGTATTTACCGGTTTTTACTACGGTTTTAACCGTCTTTGGAAAAACATGTTTTTACCAGGGTTTTTACAACCTTTGAGAAAAATTTATTAGTTTGACTATTTTTTGTCACTTTTTTGAAGATTTATCTCTCCACCAATAGCTGAGAGGTTCTGCTGGTGGGAGTTGCCAGGTTCATATCCCAGTCCTGCCTGTTGGTCTAGCTGTTTGGAGTTTTCCGTGTTTTTTTTTTCAGAAACCGCGCATAAATACTATCTAGGATCCCTTAGAAATAGGAAGGTATTCCCCTATAGTACTGGGACACTAGAGCAGTCAATCGGCCTTAATTCACAAGCAAACAATGAAGATTATCTGCTATTTTTTCATTTTCTCAGGGATAAAAGTTCAGGACATTTAATATCACTATTTCCATTTCCATATAACAATATTCACCTAATTCAGTGTCCGATTAGGTAAGTAAAAGAATGCTATATGAAAATAGTTCATTTTGAGGAATATAATAAACACAGAAAACTTTCATCCATGTTTTCATCTTACAAGAATTAAAATTTATAGATAATGTACATTTATCATTATGAAACTTATTAAAAGTATTATTACAATATTTATTACAATTACGTAATGCAGGCTAGTTTAATAATTTTTACTTAAAAGAAAATTGTAAATATACTTTTGTTACAATGAACTTATTTTAACCATTTTAATGAAAACCGAATGCTTACAAATATTACTTATTACATAATGTAGTTTGCACAATCACATAATGTAGTTTGCATCATCAGGATGTCCTGATGATGATATATCCACATCAATTACATGAAAATACAGTTTTATAAATAGCATTAATATACAGTTTATGACTCAGGGAGTTTTTTGTATCATTAGGTTTTTACCCCTTTTTCCCAGGTTTTTACCGGTGAAAACCTAGTTTTTACCATGCCCTGGTAAAAACCAGTTTTTACCGGTAAAAAGCCAACCCTGCAATAAACTAAAATCTTTTTTCTCTCAAGAGTCTTATTTCTACTAACTGATAACAGTTGGAGTATTTCCTTTGTCCATGAGATTTGGGTTACATTGGTCAGGCCGAAAGAATTCTCAAATTCAAGTTTCAATTCATGAGTAAGATGTTTCTAAGTAGGAACTTTTTTTATTGCTTGTGACAGTTGGGGTCTTAATTATCCTTTTCAATTTTATAATTATAAGACTTTGTGCACTCCTCCTTCTTCACTCCCTACTGACTTCTTGGAAGATTCTTTTTTCTTGCATTACCCAACACATAAAGTGAACGACACTTTTTGAGTTTTTTAAGTAGGGATGGACGCGAGACGACTTTTTTGCGAGACGAGACAGAAATTAAGAGCTTTTTTGCGAGACGAGACACACATTTTTAACATTACGATATAGGGATTTTTGCGAGACGAGACACGCTTTTAGGCTATTTTGCGAGACGCGAGACGCTTATTTTTCGTCTCGCGTCCATCCCTATTTTTAAGAAATTCTGCTTGCAAAAAGTTTTTGTAAATCTGTCTCTCCCCTGCCCTCATCTTTTATTTGTATGTATGTATATGTTCAATTTCTATCATTTCTGTACACACACACACAGACACACATATGTATTTAAATGTGTTTTAATGTTTTATTGTATGTGTCACAGTATATATTTAAATGTTTTATTGTTCTTTTTTTTTTTACTTAATCCCTCAACGTTCTTATTATTTTCAAGAAAACGGTCCTAAAAGTACCTATTTTTTTATTCTAGAAAATTGTATAAAAAGAAGTACACGTACACTATATGCATTCATTTTAAGGCTTTGGACATTTTTAGCGGAAAGAAAAAAAAAAAAGTTCAATTTCTAGGAAAAGCCAGCATTCGGGGTTATTGTGACTAAATGTGGGTTTTCTAGTAAGCAGGGAATCCTTAAAAATATAGGTTTCAAACACTCAAGGAGATAATTTTATTAAGCTTAGTTCCTAAAATAAATAAATACTTATAAAGTTTTCTTGGAACATAGTCAAAAAAGTGAGCTAAGATGTCACAATGCGTATCACAAATACGCGTATTGCTTGCTCTATCCTCCTTTTAAAAATAAACTATTTCCGAATTTTATTAAAGTTAAAAATAGTCTGGTGTTATCACCTGGTGCGTAAAATGAGATATAAAATAAAATCCGCGCATAAGAAATGAAAAGCTCTTATCTTTCTGCAGCATAACTTTTGAACACTCTTGCCCGGAAATATCACGGGCACGAGAAATAGAGGGAGAAAGCTGAGCCCGTGAATTTGACGGGCGAGAGGCTTAAGGAGTTAAAAAACAGGCAAAAATGGTGTTTTTTTTTCGTTGTTCTCTTACTCTTTCAATGTTTTATAACTTTATATTTTAATCACTTTTATGTTACTTTTATTTTTGTACTTGTTTATCGTCTTATTTTATCATTTTTCGTTATTCTATGTTTTAGCTAGTTTTCGTTATTATTATGTTTTAGCTAATATATCCTCCACCGACCTCCCATCCTGGTTCTCTTACATTTTCTTTTTCCCAAATCGCAACTTCTTTTCCTTCACCCTCCTGTTCACTTTTAACCCATTTGTGCCTGGATATTTTTGCGACTTTCTTCGATTTTTACTGATAACAGAAATAATAGATAAATTTCTGATGTCAACTTCTTGAACAAGGGATGATTTCTTTTAAAATCATTATGCATAAAAATCGAAATATCAACATCCTACTGGGTCATGTTAAAATATTTTGTAGAGTTGAGGCTCAATACTCCTGAATAAAGGCTAGGAAAAATAAATAACGTTTTCGACGAATAGCGAAAATGCCGTCCCAAAAAAGGGACGCTAGGTATAAATGGGTTAAGTTCTGTCACTTTGCTGCTCGCATGGAAGTAGGATCTTCATTTTTGTATCAGCTAATGTGTATGTATGGTTTTTTATGTGTGTTTGTTAACCCTCTCGTCACCGAATTATGAAAAATCAGAGAAAAGAAATTTGTCTAGCATTTAATGCATCTGAACTACTATTATAAATCATGCAAAAATATTTTTTTCTAATGTCGATTAATATTACATTTTTCTAATAATAATTTCTGCATTTTCGAAGCATTTTGTTATGCTAAAATTAATTTAAAAGGATGCACAGATTACGTAAAGGTTGAGGAATAAGAAAAAAACTATACTTACCTTAAAAAGAAAAAAAAAACGGTAAAAAAACAGCGTAAATATTTTTTTAATTTTTCTCCTGTTCTCTTCTCTCAATGAAGCGAAAACTGTAAAAAATGATCTAAATGGACTAGTACTGCAATCTAGGCACGATTTATGCATCTAGTTAACAGCCTCCTATACTTTCTATATGAATGAATGATATTGATATCACTGAAAGAAAAAAGTACTCAATTCAATTGTTTTCTCTCGAAATATTGCTATTTGAAGTAGGAGCCTCCTATGAGATTCAGGGTGACGAGAGGGTTAAATATTATGACTAGTTTTGAGGTTTTAAACAAATGCTTTTTCGGGTATCTTTTTAATCAATGAAGCAATCTGCTAGTGTATTAAAGCCATGAATTTGTTGATAAGATACCGTAATTTTATTTTTTTAGAATAGCAAATTATTTTCGATAGAACTAATTTGCTAATTTAGATGCTTTATCTATTATGATGACATTTTATGTGAAATCATTAGATTGAAGAAGAAGGCGGGAAGAGGAGAATTTATTTATTTATTTTTTCTGTAGATTGTTCTTCACTTATTCAATGTGCATATACTTAGCAATAATCTCAATTGATTTGAAATAGTGAGCCTATTAGCTAAAAATACTCTTAAAGTGAAAAAAAGGCCCTTACATATTTTTTGACTCTATGCACTTTAGATAAAGGCATAGTTAATTTTGTTAAAGTAATAGGAAGTCTTTAAGAATGCAAATTTATTTACGATCAAAATGCTATTCGACTGTAACTCAAGTAACTATACCTTTTAATGTTCAATAATTTAAATAAATTGAGAGATATTATTTTAGATTCGGAATATAAAACTGACGTATTTCCAAAAACATGCTTTTAGATGCCTGTAACGTAAGCTTGCATTTAATTTGAAAACTAATATCTGAAAAAATTAAGTAGCAAAAATTATTGATAAAATCAAAAATATGTAAAACTAGAAGTCAAAGCCCGTTGTGGAGACAATTACAACGGGTGCTAGAAAAAAAAATTGACAAAAATAGGTCTGCACTCTATTACTCTTCGTCTACCTAAAATAAATTATTTCGTATTCAATTTTCATTGTATAACAAAATAGAAATTGAGTTAACTTTAAAAAAAACGAGCTAAAACTTTTCGGACCATACTCTCTTATATTCATGCAGAGGAAATTGTTTTTCTTTTGTGAAAAAAGTTAAATTGGATAATATAGAAAAACTTATTTAAACGAACTGGAATCGTAATTTTCTCTTCAAAGCAAGATAACCGTGACTTCAGTATGACGTCATTGTCACTTGCGACATCTAATTTTGTCAAGCAAATGGCTCACTTGTTTTTCTCTCCGAAATAAAATGGAGCTGCAAATATTGAAAAATCGCATGATGAAAATTTTGAAACGAGTGGAATTTCGGATTTTTAAAGTAGTGCAGGTTATTTTCTTTATACTTATACATAATCATGAAAAATTTTAAGCGGTTCGTACGAACTGTGCAGATTTTATTACGTTTTTGTGCTTAACTTTTTAATCTTTTTGGAGTCAATGTGGTAAAAGTTTTATCCTGGATTGGTTCACCCGGAATCGTTACAGGGTCTATGAGTCAGGGAGGCAAGGATCAGCGTAACTGCATAGTAGGATTAAAACTTTAAAAGTATAACCCAAAAAGTTTTCTTTTCGAATCCCTTGATGAAACTTCTCTTTTTTCTCATTTCAGAATCTCTTTAGAAGACAGATGTGTGAACTTTTGTGGAGTTTCCCTTTTTGTACAAACTGAAGTAAGTTATTATGTAGTTTTTTTTTTTTTTTTTTTTTTTAAGTAAACATTAACCCTCTCGTCACCCTGAACCTCATAGGAGGCTCCTACTTCAAATAGCAATATTTAGAGAGAAAACAATTGAATTTAGTATTTTTTTTTCTTTCAGTGATATCAATATCATTCATTCATGTAGAAAGTATAGGAGGCTCTTAACTAGATGCATAAATTGTGCCTAGATTGCAGTACTAGTCAATTTAGATCATTTTTTACAGTTTTCACTTCATTGTTTCAGGAGAAAAATTAAGAAACTATTTACGCTGCTTTTTTACCACTTTTTTTTAAGGTAAGTAAATTTTTTTTCTTATTCCTCAACCTTTACCTAATACGTGCATGCTTTTAAATTAATTTTAGCATAACAAAATGCTTCGAAAATGCAGAAATTAATATTAGAAAAATCTAATATTAATCGGCATTAGAAAAAAAAATTGCATGATATATAATGGTATTTCAGATGCATTAATTGCTAGACAGATTTTTTTCCTCTGATTTTTCATAATTCGGTGACGAGAGGGTTAATAATTTTCAGTTAAAATCATTCGAAATAAATATTTTGATTTATGAAAGTTAAAATATTCGTAAACTTGAGGGGGAAGAAAAAGTCTCTCAATCGATGACTTTTGATACCTTGCCTCGATTCCGGTGTGCGAAAATTCTTGTGCGAGGGCGTATTTTCCCGTAATTACTCTTTAATTTGAAGTTTCGTTCGAGAAACTTTCCACGCTATAAGCGAGTTTTGATGGCCATTCCTTGCCTAGCGGCTCAAATTACTGGGGCCAGGTAATTGAGGGGGGCTTTCGTAAAAGAGAGAGAAAGAAAAAAAAAAGAAAATGATGCATTACACTTAATTTGGACCTCATTTTTCCTCACTTTTATTTAATAAGAAAGATAATTTGAGGTACACGTGGTTATCTCTTTATTCAGCCGTAATTTCTGGCAAAGAGAACACGGGGCTGCACTGAGGCGTCGAAAATGGTTTCGTAGGCAATTTTAATCTTATGTTAGTAATCTTCATTTAGTGTGTTTTGCAGCAATAACAGAGAGTTAATGAAGAACTCTACCGACATTGGTCGAGACAAAGATTAAGAATTAGACCTCAAAATAGAAAAACATAGAATTCAACAATCTTTCCCAAAAGATAAATAAATGTGTGAAGTAAAAAATTATATTCATAAAATGCACTTTTTATTACTTTATTACTTTATGAACAATTCCAGAACTGTATGCGTAACAAATCAAACGGTTTGAAATACTACAGCAAGATTTTTAAAATTAAAAAAAAGAAGAATTTTATCTCCAAGAATATTACGATATCATGTACCTAATTTACTGAACTTTCAAAAAACCAGATGGATTAATTCCATTTGTGACAGACATAACTTCCTTCAACATATTTTTGTTCAATTTTAAGCATTAAATATTAATCAACCTGTATGAATTTCGATGTTATTTTACAAACGTTATTTATTAAAAATATGTAACTTTAAATTTAAAAGGGAAAATATTACATTAATAAAGTAAATATATATAGTGGCAGACATGACAAAAAACAAACATGATTTTTAGTGACTTTTCATTATTATTCAATCGCTCTCGTACACTATTGGAACATATTTTAAGATCATAAATTTTAAAATACACAAACAAGACTTTAATGTGTTGTGCAATCTACAAAATATCTAACATTTTAATAAATAAATCAATAAAAATATTGAATAGTGTGACAGATATGACACGGAATTTATGACAGACATGACACGTGTAAAAATACAACTGTTTTTTGTACATTTCTTTTTTAATTATAACTTTATTTTTCAGTAATGAAATACAACGATATTTTTTACATACGATATGTTTTATCCTTCATAATAAAATTCTAAAATTTTTTAAATCGTCAAAAACTCAGCAATGTAGGACCTGCAGCAGTTGATACATTTTTTATCTTTTATACCAAACTACAGGTTCACCAGATTCAAATTTAAGCATACCGTTTTTTTTACTTAACACTACGCACTTCATTTGTATTGTTTATTTACTATCTCTGTTATCAGACCGTGAAATTCTTCCTTATCATACTGTGAAATTGTCAATTTCCCACAAAGTATTTTCGGATTTTCTTTCTTTTCTTTTCTTTTTTTTTTTTTTTTTTTTTTTTTTTTTTTAAACTCATATTTGCCAGATCTTAAATTTTGAACCCAGTCATCAGATTTGAAATTAAAAAGCGCATTTTTAACTATTTTTAAATCAACCTTTCTGCCTTGGCTAACTTCATGAAAACGGCACATTATTATTCCACCTATACCATCAATACAATCTTCACCATGACGTGTGGCTGAGAAATGCCAAATTGTGGATATCTCATTCAATGTAATCGAAAAAAATTATGCATATTTTATTTAAAATTCTGCTGCAGTTCCAAATGGCTGGAATTCTATCTATTGCACTTTTAATTCTGGATTTTTTTCAGAAAGATTTTCTTGTACTAATTTACTAAAAACTATGACGTAAGTGATTGCAATCAGAGATCATGAGATGAAATTCAAAACTAACATCGTCATCAGTTGTAGAGATGAGTTCGGGCTCATTTTTTGGAGCCCGAAATTTCAGCTAAAGATAAAAAAAATTCAATTACTTCATTGATAGAATACAATATATTTTGCTGTTTGTGCAAATTAACGACAAATATAGTTGCAAACACTCAATGCAATTTCTAATTCTTTATATCCATGTTTATCAAGTAATTTCCGATCTTGTGTCTAATTAAGCAATATAAGCTGCCTTTCTGAAATACCCAAAGAGTTTCACGAGCCCGAGCCCGAACGCAACTGGGAATTACAGAGCCCGAGCTCTGTTCGGGCCCGCGCTCGGGCTCGGGCTGAGCCCGTCTCATCTCTAATCAGTAGTATTGGCATTATCTCGATGATAGACCATAGTAGTATACAGTGTAAAAGATGGTAGTCTGCCAATGAGCAGACAGGATTTCATCCTGCTATAAATGAGTCTATTTTTCTGTAAAATCAGAATGTAGCTCAGTAAAAGGAAGATGTCTTGATTCAGACTGAAATAAGACCGTTTCATTTTTTTTAATCTGAATTTTACAGAAAGCTATTAAACTAGCATCGGATGTTTATCAACGCTTCTATACATTTGGAAATAAATGAATCAAGGTCTTAATGCTAGGGAGAAATCATTTGTTGTGGTCTGCTGATTTGCAGCAACTCGTGTTGGAGAGGTCAGAGGCGTAGTTAGGGTTTTCAGCGCCCAGGGACAACTGGAGTTATCCTCCCCCCCTCCTCCACTAATAAAATATTTTAAAAAATTAAAAAGCAAAGTTAAACATAACGCCAACACGTTGTGATGAAAAGACTGTGTCAATTTTTTGTATAGGGTTCTTCGTGATTGGTTTATCAGCGTCATTACGTCATTAACTCGTGATATAATTTACAACACACAGTACTCTACTCGAAAGCTGCATCACTTGTGCTGTATTGTTTTAAAGCAATATGTGTGGTAAAATTACATTTATTCTTTACAGTGTATTTGTTAAAATATAATGAAGATTTTTTTACATAATTTGGCTCCCCTTGGGTGCTGAGCCCGGGGCCAAATGCCATCAACTTGTCATATTCGTAATATATTTAGTTTGCTGTGAACTACCATTGAGCTAAAATAAACAATGTGAAAAAAACACACATAAAAGGTTACTTCTAAGGCGTTAGAAGTAACCTTTTATGTGTGTTTTTTTCACAAAGTTTTTTATTATTTTATCTTTTAACATCAGTTTTTTGAGTGTTTATTTTCATACCATTGAGCTACTTATTGATCGCGATATAAAGAATTTTGTGTAATAAATTGTGATCTAATATTCAGAAATTGCTTTCTTTTATGAAAATTTCACTTCCAGAACTGGATTCCCAGAACTGGAAAATCCAGTTCATTTCCAGAACTGGATTAACCTCTGGATAGAAATCCAGAGATAGAATTAGTTCTTTAATTCTATCGGAAACGATAGAAATAAAGAACTAATTCTATCTTTAAATGAAATTTTCAAATTTCATTTAGAACTTCCTAAACCAACTTTTCATAATTAGTATGAGATTTAGAAAAGCAAATGTCATGTAAATTGACAGCTATGTAACATTTAAAAAATAGTTTTCTACTTCAATAATCTTCTAATTTAGCATCTACACAAAATTTTAAAACTAAAGCTATATTCATTCGCAACTATTGAAGACATGCTTTACACATTTTGGAATCTAGAACATTGCATATACAGGGTGATTCTAAATTATTGTTTAAGATTTTTTGGGGTGATTCGCCACATAATAAGAAGTCAGAATTGCATAGCAATATGGGGTCAAAAACGTCTTTTTCACTTACCAGGTAATAATCACTTTGGGAAAAGTGTTGAAGTGTTTGTCTAATTTCTTAACCAAGTTTCATAAACATGGGCTTGTCTCCAGACATTTCCCATATAAAATGATATAGAATTTTAAACTATAAATTTTAGTCCCCTGTTTTCTCAGAAAAATAAGTTAGGGCCTGACAAACAAGGGTCGGAAAGCTCACTGTTGTTTCAGCTCCTGCTCCAAAGTGATTATTAACAGCTGCACGAAGAAGGCGTTTCCGACCCCACATTGCTATGTGATTATGATTACTTATTTTGTGGCCTATCTCCCCTAAAATTTTGTCAAAACAATTTAGAATCACCCAGTGTAAATTCTAAATCAATGAACGCGTGTTCACATTTCCTCCTTTATATACTTAAGGCTGATGCTTGAAAAAAAAAATTACCATCTTGACCATAAATTTAAATAAAAAAAGTATTTTTTTATTTTATTTATTTCTTTTTACTGTTTCTTTTTACTTTTTTTAAACTTTTTTTTACTTTTTTTTAACTTTCTGATTATTTAAAAACGAAAAATGAAATACTTTTCTTTTCTGATATCTGGAAGCATCGAAATTTTCTATGACTAAAAATAAATGTTTGGTGGCTTATATATTATGGGATATGAAATAAACTATCGGTATAAAATATACCATGGGCTTGTATAAAAGCGTGCTTTTTAAGTTTATCGATTTTTTTCAATTTATTTTACTCTTTTTTGTCATTTTTGCGGAATCAAGGCCTGTTATTAATGAATTACAACTCCGTCTTTTTCTTGTGTGATAGCCTATATAGTTAGAGTGGGTGTCATTTGATGTTTTAAAAACGCATGATGCACGAACTTGATGGACTTCACCGTCTGTAAGTATGACTTCAGATAAGTTTTTTTTTTATCAATAGAGGAATAAAGTTTGTCCATTTATCATTTAAAAAAAAGTATCGACCATAAAGACAAGCGTAAAATTTGAAAAACTCCATGTACGGTTTTGAAGTCTCCTCGACTGGCCTTTCTTCGTCCTTGAAGTTACGCAATGACACAACCGCGCCAAACCAACACGCATCTGACAACAGTGTAATAAAAAGCTCTTGATTGAAAAGTACTAGTATCCAGTCCCTCCTAGATGTTCCTTTATTGATACAAATAAAAGTCTCTTCACATTCCTTATTTCAGAAAAAAAAAATCTGATATTTACGTAGTAGCACGCAATAATGGTTAGAAACATTAGGCATGAATCGAGAAGAACAAGTAACTACATTAGTAATAGAAATGGTTCAACATTTTCCCGTACGAGGTGCCAGTGACGGCTCGTGACCTAATTTAATGGTGGAGACCGAAAAAATATTGAGAAGTCTACTATGCAGTATGCACTCGGTAGAGAACACCTTACCTTCGATCATAGAGCTTAAGTATTTAAAACTTTTCAAATGGCAATGATTTAGTTATTCTATAACTTTTGTCTGGTTTACAACCTACTTAATATCTGAAAGTTTGTTCTATTATTAATCAGAAAGCCAGCTTCTCTTATTATTGATGCTAGTTCAAATTTTTTAACTGTTTTTTTAATCAATATTATATCAATTAACATATAATATAAAATACACGAAAAAAATGAGGAAAATATATGATTTCGAAGAACTTAAGATCTTGCGATCAGAAATATCGGGTTTAGATTTTCTATCAAACAAAACATTTAGTTTATAGTTGTCAAATTGGAGAAATATTCCCCTGAGCATTGAGGAATATTATACCAGGGTCAGAAGATATGTGCTCCAAAGACAGTGCCAAGTAAGTCTTTCTGAAGCCAAGTCAACAGTGTCAATATGGTTTTTGTGCTAAATAGCCAAATATGCTAACTCGGTCAACGAACAAATTCGCCAAGTTTGGGGCACGAAAGAAGTGGCTCGTGCATGCTTTACACAAGGAAAAACACAATTGACGTTTTTTAAAAAAAATTATTGTTCTTTTAGGGCATTGATTTTTTTATGGGTAGAATTTAAATAACATGAAACGCGTAATTTTTTTTTCAATAAAGCTATATACATTTTTAATAACAACGATGTTGCATAAAGGGGAGAGAATTTGAACTGGGCCCTTTGGTTTCTAAAATCCCAATTGTAAGATGCTATTTTAACCTCAGTTCTATAGAGAAACCTTAATTCAATTCTTTAGGCAAAGAGCCATGATTTAGTTAGATTGATCAGTAGGGATGGACGCGAGACGAAAAATAAGCGTCTCGCGTCTCGCAAAATAGCCTAAAAGCTTGTCTCGTCTCGCAAAAATCCCTATATCGTAATGTTAAAAATGTGTGTCTCGTCTCGCAAAAAAGCTGTAAATCTCTGTCTCGTCTCGCAAAAAAGTCGTCTCGCGTCCATCCCTATTGATCAGTGTAGTACCAAATCATGGCTCAACGTTGCTTCATAAACTATTGTATATAATTTAGCATCATATTAGGGTGAAATGCTAACTACTTTTATTAACAGTTTACTTTAGTTGCTGCACTTGTGTTAGAACTTCTACTTTTGCCGGTAATCAAGAAACCTTATTCTTGTCTACTACATCACTTGGATATTCAATTTTTGTTCCAAAAAAATGCGTAGTTGTCTTTATTGTTTACATGAAAGGCATTTCACATAGCCTTTTTTTTTAAAGAGCTGGAGTTATTTTATAGATGCATCCTTAGTCTTTTCGTGGAATAGAAATAACATATAGTTCTAGGTAAACTCTTCAGAATTAAGGCCAAAACGGGTTATCCTTTGTTGGCGAATCCCGACTGATCATTAAAAGCCTGTAAATTTTTCGATCCTTCACTGTCCCCCCCCTCTCCAACCAAGCTTGCACGTGCAAATTAACCATTAAAAAATTTCCACTTATACCCTGCAGCGTAAGGCAATCGCACTCGAGTCTGCGGACCTTTAATGATCAATTACCCTGTTGAATTTCATCAAGGGCAGTTTCGATTCCAAACGTTAGCCTATTCATTCTCTAGGATCTTCGATACTTTGAAACAGTTTAAATAGTACTGCTATCTCCGTCAGTTTGTAAATAAAAATATTCCTTAAATAAGTCCAATTTATAGAAACAGTTTGAATCTCGAAGATTTTTTTAACCCTTTAACGCGCAGTGATCCCGCTCTGGGAACACCAAACTCTGGCGTTTTGACTGTTGCCAGTCACGAAGACTAGATTGGATTTCTATAAAAATAGTTGCGGGTGACACAGCTCTACGAGAATCCTTTACTTTTTAGCACGTCATTTCCCGTTAAAAAAAATGGTCACGATTCTTTTTAACAGCACTGGCATCTGCTGAAAAATGGAAGAGTGCGAGAAAAGCTGGATTACATGGCCCAATGCCAAAAAAAAGGGCAGCCGTTGCCATCGCTCGACTTAACTACCAGCAAGATGGTGGTAGATCGAAACGTGCATCGCGTGCCACAGATCGAGAGACCCTTTTTTTGACGACAGCTGGCTGTGCCGGCACAGCTAGCTGCGTCAAAAAATGGTCTCTTAGATCTGTGGCACGCGATGCACGTTTCGATCTTCCGCCATCTTGCTGGTCGTTAAGTCGAGCGATGGTAACGGCTGCCCTTTTTTCAGCATTGGGAAAGGGTTGCGCCTCAAAGGGTTAAGGCATAACTGATTTTCTCAATTGATTGGTTTGCATTTATAAATGGTTGTGAGTAACTATTTATAAATGCAAATAGCTACTTATAGTAGTTACTCATTATGTGCATATTTTACGCCTTAAAAAAATTATAATTCCCAACGTCTACTACTAAAAAGTCACTTATATGAATGATAGGCAGTTTTAATCATTCAGTGCATACCTCATTTAAAGACAGCTTAACAAATTACATTGCCAGCTACTACTTTAAAAGTATAGCACAATTTTTTTCTATTATTATTATTTTTATTATTACTTTAAGCTGAAAAATACTTTTAAATTACCAAACTCCCATAAGATTAATAAGTTTGCACTTTCCCGGTTCCTTCTTATAAAATGTTTTTTACGTAGAGCATGAGCAATTCATCAAAATTTAAATATCACTAATTTCGCCAACTATTTAAAACCCTTGTAATTGCACGAAGCATGCGAGGCCAATCCGAGTAGATAATTGATCATCGTGAACCGTGAAGAGAGCAAAGCAAATTAGAAACAATTTTTATTTCTCTCAAATGAAGAATAAATCAGTTTTAAACGGTGCAATTAGCCGCTGCTGTTGTTGTAGAGTGCGGAATAGGCGTCATCCGCACTTGTGATGAATGAGCGTTTATACCATTCTGACAGCTGAGAATTGTTGTTTTTCTGAGAAAATGCCTGTAATTTTTAACTGCGAAAGTGAGCGGTTTCTTTAATTGTGGAGGGGGTAGGAAGGTAAGGTAAACGCTGTAGACGCCAGAATGTATTTATCTTATAAAAAGTGTAGAGATTATTTTCTGAAGTTAAGCATATATCTATAATAGTAATTGGTTACTCTTAATGAAACATTTATTTGTTCTTCAAACATTAATTGGGAGACTAGAGCGAATGAACGAACATCTAAAATAATTATTATTTTGTTTTATTTTATTTATTTATTTATTTTGTATAGAGCATTCAGTTTACAAAGGAAAGTTTTGAGGCTGCTTGTCAAGCAATTTAAGAATCATTTAATAGTATATTAACGTTTTATTTAAATAAATAGAAATAGTATGTCGTTTTAATCACAAAGCTAAAAATGAAGGTGGTGTGCACAGGGCCGTCGTAGGCGATACAGGGGACCTTGGGTACACAGTTTGGGGCCTTTTATAGTGTTAAAAAAGTATTTGAAGATATGTACTTTTGCATTGTATTTGCATCGTACTGTATACATGGGTGCCTGCAGAATATTTCCCGGGGGGTGGGAGACAAAGACTACTTTAACGTATGGTTACCATGTTAGAGAGAGCAAAAAAGCAAGGGAAAACACTGCATACAAAAATCCAGGGGATGACCATTGCCCCCCTTGCCTTATGCTGCCAGCGCCCATGACTGTATATAAGGCAAACCTTCACGAGGGGCATCTGCCTCAGTTGGGGAGGGGTCTTGGACGGAGAATTTTTTAAGGGCTGCATAGTACAATTTTATTTATTGATTATTTTGGCTTGTTTTACATAAATTGAATATAAGTAAAATCATAACTGTTTCGAACTGAAATTACGGTATTATAATGGAAACTTGCAGTACTGAATTCGGGATTTCAGTACATGCAAATTCTTCTATTATGCTCTCAAAGTCTAATTTTTGAAGGATATAACTTTCAATACACATGATTCATTAAATATTGAGTCTCAAGATTTTTAGATTTACATACAAATTTTGAAACTTTAACTACTGACTAAAACGATGCTCAATGTTAAGTGCTACGTGAAGAAAAGAATAAAGAAAAACTTCAACAATGAGGTTCGATACAAATCTAATGGATATCCGTTTTATTAAATAGAAATTTAGTGATTTCGGCCAAATGCAGTTGTTTACTTATTCTTCCATACATACATTTTTTTAATACGTGCAGTTTTGTGATTTAAAAAAAAATATATTGTTTTTGCATTTGCTCCAAAGTGTCCCTACATGAAGCAAGTTTAAACATAAACATTTAAAATTATTTGAGCTTTACAACACTTTTAAGTACTTTGAAAATTTTTAACTTTTCCCTTATAAAGAAATCATTTTTTTTTTCATGTATCATTTGAAATACGATAAATATATATATATTTTTTTAAATTGCCGAATTTAGCAAAAATTTTTTGAAACTTGTCTTCTCTTTCCAATGCACAGACAGAATTTGCACAGTTTATCTTAGTCCTCTTGTTTTTACATAAGATATTTAATTACACTCTGAAGTAAATTTACATTAATCTTGAAGTTTTGCTTTTAATCATGATAACTACTATGCGGAAAATTTCTGGTTTCTAATTGTTATACTTTACAGTATGTTTGACACATTTTACTCAATTAAGCTTACAGCTTTTTTAGCAAAAATAAATGAATAAAGAAAATTTAATGCATCATTTTTAAGCTTTTCAGAAAAGTTTTGCTTTTTTACAGTATCTTATTAATTTTTTATTTTTATTTTACAATTTTCTTAATTTTAGAAAATAGAATTTCTAGCTATTTTATCTCAGTTTTTTTTTTCTTTTTTTACCTTCCACTTATTTTCTTTTCAAGTGACAATGATAGATGATGATTTATCGCAACTAATTAAAGCAGCTACATAAGTGGCTCTCTTCCACTCTATTTTGAAAGCATGTATTTAAAAATAAAAGGTTTCTTTTTTCCCTATTTCAAATCCTTAATTTTTTGTAACGATTTAGGGAATATTATTAAATGCAAAATAACCAAAGGCAATTTGTAAGGTCATTCAATATTCAAAGATGCTGACTTTTAGGAAATATGTAAAATCTCTTATTTGTATTTAGTTCTTTTTAGTAGGTGTATTTTCATTAAAATTAGTTAATATTAATATTTCTTATAAATTGGAAATTAGACTACAGACTCTCAATGTATTAAGTACAGCCATTAAATAATAAAGGAAATGATAACTGTCTGTGATTATTTGGTGCGGCAATCAGTTTCATTTACTAGCAATAAGCAACCATTTTCATTTTTATTAAAAGTTTTCTCTCGGCTTGGCATCATACTTTTCCAAATATTTTCATTAAGAGTATTAATTTTTTTTTATTCCCTTTCAATTCAGTCACAATATTGAAATTTAGCGTAGTGGTGAGTTTGCTGTAACAATAAAAAATTATGAAAATAATTGGATTCTCAATCTGTTTTAAAATTTTAGTTGTTTATAAAATACATACATTAAGAATGATAAGGTAGTCACTTACAAATGTAAAGATGGTTGAGTAGTCTAAGAAACGCGACTTATATTCGAGCACGGAGCATGGGTTCGAACCTCAGTCTTCAATTTGTAGTTTTAATATTTCTTTCAAGGTCTTTTTTACACATTTAAAAAATGTTTAAATACATAACTTATTTTTTTAATATCACTGATACAGTACCTGTTCTCTCATTATTTAACCATCTGAGGCGCAACCCTTTCCCAATGCTGAAAAAAAGGGCAGATGTTGCCATCGCTCGACTTAACTACCAGCAAGATGGTGGACGATCGGAACGTTCATCGCGTGCCACAGATCGAGAGACCCTTTTTTGATGACAGATGGCTGTGCCGCATAGTGCTGTTAAAAAGAATCGTGACCATTTCTTTACGGGAAATGACGTGCTAAAAAGTAAAGGATTCTCGTGGAGCTATGTCACCCGCAAGTATTTTTATAGAATTCAAATCTATTCTTCGTGACTGGCAACAGTTAAAACGTCAGAGTTTGGTGCTCCCAGAGCGGGAACACTGCGCGTTAAAGGGTTAGAGACTGCACTTCGTCTAGAAATACACATTTACATGTATGTATACAGTCGGTACTCTATTTAACGAAGTCTCTAAATCCTGAAAAAGAGTTCGTTATATGGAAAATGCCTTTATTTTTTCTTCTTCATCTTCAATTGTCCTTCCAGAACGTGGTGCATCTTGAAGATCAATATTGCCGGATCGAAATTTTGCAAACCAGTTTTGGTACTAGCGTTCTGTCAATACATCTTCTCCATACACATCCGATATTATTTTTTTTTTCTTTCTTGAACAGTATTTTTTCCTTTTCGACAATAAAAAAGCAAAATATGCTGAAAATGATACCTTTCTCTTTTCATATTTGAGAGGGTTCCAACCAAAAACTACAGCGTATAGAAATCTATCAAACTTTTTTTAAAAACAAGCCTTGCTATATCACGTTGTCAAAATATAGGATGATTATACAACTTAAATGTGAAGCTGGGTGTGAAAACAAAAATATGCAATTAAGTCCTCTGCTGGTAAAAAAGAAAATTTGCTTTCCGAGAAACCCAATAAATTATCTGTCACATTGTTTTCATTTATCTATTCCACATCACCTGGAAAATTTTATCGCATTGTTTGGTTACGTGTGAGTAATTTGTGAAAGTTATGAGCAATTTTGCAAAAAATTCCGAAAATTTAGTAAAGCTGTAATTTGACTTCTCTTATTAAAATATCCCCCCCCCAAAAAAAAAAGAAAATTAAAAAATAAATAAACAAATTTAATACATAAGACCAAGCTAGATATTTTTAAAGTGCATAAAAAGGACATATTTCCTCATTTTTGAAAATGTCCCAGTATTTGTAATTAGTATATAAAATTGTGTGGCCCAGTTACCACACCAGTTCCACCAGTATGATGAGGTAAGTGAACCATACACGGCCCACATACAATTTTGTGGCCCAAGTCCTCTCACACTATTTTAATAAAACTATATTCTAGCTTAGAAGATGTTTTATTAAAACGAAGCTATCCAACATTTTCAAATATGCATTAGAAGCTGACGTATATTTCCAACAAAACTGATATTTCAGAACACGATGTATTTGGAATTTCTTAGGCTAATTGTCCAACTATTACATGATAAATATTTTCAGTTTAAATATTTTTGACCAAACCTAGATTACCTATACAGTCTATGCCAGCTTAGCTTATTTCAGTTTTTTTATTAGCCTACTTGAGATACGCAATATTTAGTTCTATATCTAGATAAATTATCAAATTCTTTATTTCCTACATTTTTCATATAGCTGCAAGCTTAAATAACGTCATGCACATTGCTTTAATGAACAGTATTTCATGAAATAAAATAAAATAATACTGTAATCTGCTTGTGTTTTAATTAAAAAAAAATTTTTTTAAATTAAATGCATTTTCTGCTATTAGATTTTCATTGGGGAAAATGTTGCTATGAGGTAACCGTTTTGAATAAACCAGTGATTGTTTCCCATGGAATTCAAAAACTTATCTACTTTTACCCACACCAAAGTCTGCTATTCAAAAAAATATTGACTGTTGATCTACTTACCCCACTAAAGGAGTAAGCGGGCCACATTGATTAAATATCTGTATTATTTTTTCGCCACAATATAAAACTTCCGATTGTTGGCAAATATTTCCATATTTAGAAAGGCAACTGTTGAGAGATTACATGAAAAAGAAACAAAGCAAAGCAAAACAAACAACAACAAAAAAATATGCCCTTATGTCTCTTCCAACAGGTGTGTAGTACTACTTTAATTTTGTTGTTCCACTTATCCTCCTTTAGCCTGAATAAAACGCTGTCATAATGACACGTCTATAGTTGTCAACATGCTATGTTCCATGCATACAGCTTACTACACAAACCATTGTTTTAGAGAACTGAAAATTCAAATATCTCTTGGCAAGGTTTGTCCTTGATTTTCACATCCTAGTACAAAGTGGGATCGACTGTGGTTGAGTGGATAAGACACTGGTAGATGGCCGAAGTGTGAAGACCCAGAGTTTTACCACGCGGCTGCCGATTTAACAGTCTGGAGTTTTGGGGCGGTTTTCTCCAGATGTAACATGAGTGCACGTCAGGACCTTTTAAAAAAGTCCTCCGGCCAAGGCATCTCCCTTTTAACCTTTTGAGGCGCAACCCTTTCCCAATGCTGAAAAAAAGGGCAGCCGTTGCCATCGCTCGACTTAACTATCAACAAGATGGCAGACGATCGAAACGTTCATCGCGTGCCACAGATCAAGAGCCCCTTTTTTTTAACGACAGCTGTCTGTGCGTCACAGCCCGCCATCTTGCTGGTCGTTAAGTCGAGCGATGGCAACGGCTACCCTTTTTTCAGCATTCTGCAATCTATCCGGCTGTTCTCGCATTCTTCCATTTTTCAGCAGACGTCAGTGCTGTTAAAAAGAATCGTGACCATTTTTTGACGGGAGAGGACGTGCTAAAAAGTAAAGGATTCTCGTGGAGCTGTGTCACCCGCAACTATTTTTATAGAAATCCAATTTTTCTTCGTAACTGGCAACAGTCAAAACGTCCGAGTTTGGTGTTCTCAGAGAGGGAACACTGCGCGTTAAAGGGTTAAGCAGATATCCCTCGTGTGACTTTGTCCTAATCCCAAAATCAACTCAAACCTTTGTTTAATTTGCTTCCGGAAAAATACTAGAAAATTTTCGCACAGAGAAACGGGTCCGGCCGCTTATTGAAGGTTGCGTGGTCTCTTCTAGAGGGTCTTTTAACATTAAGTGCATACGATAAAAATCGGTCTTAAAAAAAATGGGTCGTTGGAGGAGGGGGTCACTCATAGAAGTTTCACTGTATAGGTGTAAAATAAAATGTATTCTAGCAATAAATTCACCGAGGAAATCAAATCAAATTGTAGCATGTAGAATTTTTAGGCATTCCTCTGTTTTTGAAACAGTTACTTTCCGAACATGTGCCATGTAAGGAAAGTATTGTGATCATGAAAAAAGTCGACTTCGAGATTTTGGTGTATTGACACGTTTTGAGGTCTTCTGAATTCATTTATGCTGTTTTTACCAGATGTGTGTATGTGTGTGTGCGTGTGTATGTAAGTGAACACCATAACTCCTAAACGAGGCATTCGATTGAGCTCAAATTGGGTATGTAGGTTATAAACCTCCGTCGCAAGACCGGTATTGATTTTGGTGTGTAGAGGACTTGTAGTTTTTCCACAGGGCTACGACAAAGATTTCTTTTACATTATGACTTATGGGGGGAAATTCTTCAAAGTGTGCTAGCGTTTATACGGTATATTCGATGGAGCTCAAATTGGGTATATATGTTATAAACCACCATCTCAAGACCGGTATTGATTTTGATGCGTATAGGACTTATAGTTTTCTTACAGGGCTACGACAAAGATTTCTTTATGCGGTGCAGGGGCGTAGCCAAGGGGGGTTAGGGGGTCATAACCCCCCCCCATGAGGAATATTTTGCCATACAAAATGTATATTCTTCACTACATTATCACACACACGTATACATATATATGAGTTGTAGTAGTCGCAACCCCCCCATGAAAAATTTCTGGCTACGCCCCTGGGTATGGGGGGAAATTCTTGAAAGTGTGCTAGCGTTTAAACGGCGCATTCGATGGAGCTTCAATTTGGTATATATGTTTGAATGATTGATCGATTAAAATTTATTTAAATGCTAAGTGTTCGGAAAGTCGAGTGGAGTCACTCCAGATATTTACATTATAAAAAATTCTTTCTTTAATAACGGAAACACCATTTTACCTTTCGTGGCGAACTTTATAACGGGACTAATTCCTTTCTTCCTTTGTATTGTTCTGAGAATCAACATGCCAGTCGATTTATACATGAAACCGGGCGATATCTCATTGTCTGTACATGCAGCTGTTAAATTCACCTCGCAGTAAAATCCGTAAACGGCTGCCTCTATATGCTGCCTCCTAATCACACTGAACATGTAAAAATCGCCAAAAAAACAATGGAACTCTAAATGCTCCAGTGCGCACATTCCACCCATAGGACATTTTCGGTGTCGTGACAATCCACCCCCCCAAAACCCGGACATCAACCGGAAAGGTCAATGCCGGCTTTCCGCTAAGGTCAAAATATAGGCGGAAGCAGAACAACCACTAGTCTTAGAATATACTTTTTTTATTAAGAAAGTCCGGGTTGAGACCTCCGTGAGCACGAAGATGCAAGGAAGTCACAAGAAAGGATATGATAATTAATGGTGTCGAAATGAGCTGATTGCACCGTAATAAAGCACCCTTATTCTATTGTTCACCATTACTGCAGAGCTGACTAAGTTACATTTTCAAAAACTCTCGCACGATAGATACATGGTGCGTAGCTCCCAACCGTTTCGTTTTTTTATCGTAGCATTTCCCACCACTCATTTTTCCTCAGTAATTTAACGGTGTTATTCGAAAAAATCATGGGATTTTGGTACATAATTACAAATAAACTAATTATACCAGGCACTTCAAAATTTTGAAACTGTCTCTTTACAAGCTGTATTAAATACTGCGAAGACAGACCAATCTGTATCCGTTTCAAAACTTTTAGAAAAAATTCTTAAAAATCGGAAATTTTCGCAAAGCGTGTCACTGTTCGAAAAATCTTGCAGCTCAGATCCATGTTTAAGAATTTTTTCTGCAATTTTCACAAAAGCCACAGCTTTTTCGCTTACCGCAGTGTGTAAAACAGCTTATGAAGAACCCTCTGGAATTTTTAGGAGACCCTGGTGTTATTAGTTTATTTCAATTTGTGTACCAACACTAAAAAACAGAGTTCTCTTTTTTCGAAGAACAGCCTTAAGTTCATTCTTCGAAGAAAAAAAAAACTCTGTTTTTACTCTTGGTACACAAATTGAAATAAACGAATAGTACCAGGGTCTCCAAAAAAAATTCCAGAGGGTTCTCCATAAGCTGCTTGACACACTGTAACAAGCGAAAAAGCTGTGCCTTTTGTGAAATTTTCAGAAAAAGTTCTTAAGCGTGTATATGAGCTGCTGGATTTTTCGAAGAGTGACACGTTTTGCGAAAATTTCCGATTTTTAAGAATTTTTTCTAAAAGATTTGAAAGTGATACAAGTTTATCGTTTATTTCAGTATGTAGTACAGCTTGTAAAGAGACAACTTCAAAATTTTGAAGTGCCTCACATAATTAGTTTATTTGTACTTATGTACCAAAATCACATGATTTTTTTCGAACTACACCGTTAAGCATAAAATAAGTCCATATTTTTAATGTGGAATAAAACTGTTCAAAAACGGTGGTGGAAAATGTTCTGATTAAAAACGGAACGGTTGGAAGTTATGCATAGTGGTACACTGTTTTATAAAACTGATATCTAAGTACAGTCAAACCTCGTTAGTAAGTCACCTGGATAAAACGTCACTCCGCATATTACATCCTTTTTCACATGTCCCGACCTGTTTAGTGCGCATTTTCAAGTATACAGGGTGAATGTAAACTCTTGGGCCAAACTTTAAGGGGTGATAGGGCACACAATAAGGAATCAGTATCACATAGCAATGTGGGGTCGGTAACGTCGTCTTCGTGTAGCTGTTAATTATCACTTCGGAAAAAGTGCCGAAACAGCATTGCACTTGCCGACCCTTGTTCGTCAGAAACTAATGTATTTTTCTCCGAAAACGGAAGACTGAAATGGATAGTTTAAAAAGTTTATTTTATTTCATGGATGAAATTTTCGGAGACGAGCCTATTGCTTATGGAACTTGGTTAAGAAATTAGACGGGCACTTCAATGCTTTTCCAAAAGTGATTAATTCCGGGTAAGTTAAAACTGAGTTTCACCCCAGATTACTATGTGATTACGATTCCTCATTGGTGATTTACGATTCCTCCTTTAAGGTGTGCCCTATCAACCCTTAAAGCTTTGCTCAAGAGTTTAGATTCACCCTGTATATAAATTCGGTCCCATTTCTTTATTAAGAAAGAAATGGGACCGATGGATAACCTTTATCAGGGTTATCCAACAAAAGCACTTCATTTTTGTTGAGCACAGCATTTTTTCTTATAAATATTTTTGCTTTATCAACAAAAACTTTAGGGATTCATCCAGGGATATTCTTCGTTTCGATTTCCGTACGATTGAAAATAAAATTATCAAGTACAGTCAAACTATAAGTAATACGTCCCGTCCCGTCTTCACTGTAAGTTCCCTAACTTGTCACACATTTTACCAATTTAAATTGTTATTATACTCATTTATATAAATTATAATGTATTTATTGTGCTCGCAAGTGCTTGAAACGGATAGAAATCAGAATAATTTCATGTAACTTATAGGCAAAGTCCAACTTTATTTATTTATCTATCTATCTATCGGTTTATCTCTCTCTCTCTCTCTCTCTCTATATATATATATATATATATATATATTATATATATATATATATATGTATATATATATATATATATATATATATATATATATATATATATAAATATATATATATATACATATATATATATATATATATATATATATATATATATATATATATATATATATAATTTCCAAATCCTTCCTTATAGAGACATCAGTGGCGCAGGCATAAATTTCTCATGGGGAGGGTACGACAACTGCACGCTGCTGACAACGTGCAGTTGCCCGCCAACTGCACGTGCAACTGCACGCGAACTGCACGTACGACAACTGCATGTTGCGATAACTCACGTAAATGCTGTGTGATAGGGGAGTGAAGAATATACATTTCTGTGTGGCAAAAAATTATTCTTCAAGGGGTTGTGACCCCCTATACCCCCCTTCGCTACGCCACTGGCCATATTTTACTTTAATTATTTAAAGTGATAAGTATAGATTTTATTGTCAACGGTGTTGCATTACATTCGGCTTTAAGTGTTTGGCTTTCGGTATTTCTACATTCGGCTTTAGAAATTTATACGTAATAAAACAGATGTTATGCCAAATAAATATATTTTTAATAATTAAATAAAAATAGAAAAATTTATCTTAGATCTCTAACAGACTTCTGGAGTAAAGGAACCCGATTGGTAATCCCTGATTTGGTAACAATTATCTAGTAATAAATATTTTTTGTTGTTTTGTATTACCGCTCCAGTTGTTTATTAAACCCTTCTAGAAACGCACTTATTTGTTTAAACATAAAATTTGTTAAACTTAATTTAATACCTTAAAAAATGCCAGTATTATCAGTATTTTCTTTAAAAAATAATATGGGGTTATTTTAAATCAACCAGTGCATTAGTTGTGAAGAAATCTATATTATAAAACATACGTAGCATATCCTAAAAGTTTAAGGTTACAAATAGGGATGGACGCGAGACGACTTTTTGCGAGACGAGACAGAGATTTGCAGCTTTTTTGCGAGATGAGACAAACATTTTTAACATTATTATATAGGGATTTTTGCGAGACGAGACAAAGATTTTCGGCTGTTTTGCGAGACGCGAGACGCCAAGTTTTGTCTCGCGTCCATCCCTAGTTACAAATCCTCACTGATGACAAGAAGTCACGTCAAGTATCTTGATACTTTTATAAAACACGCGTCAGTAAAGTACAATATAAGGTGACCCGCATAATAACATTGTTTATTCGTGTGCCAATGTTTCACCTAAGCAAAACTACTGAAGCTAATACAACGAAATCTGCTATACACGTGAGTTTTCTTAAAGTAAGTGCCGGATTAGAGAGCTTTTCCGAAATTCGTAATATATGGTGGGGTAGACGGCAAAAATCTTTCTTTTCACATATGCCTCTCTATCTCAAAAAAAAAGAGAGAAAAAAAAGATTTCCATAAAATTCTTGATTTTAAAAGACAACACTCACAAATATCTGAAAATTAATTTCAGGACATTTCGAAATTCGCTCTCTAAGGCGAGTAGACTTGTAGAAAAGGGAAGATGGCCATCTTTCTTGAAAGGAAAAAATAATTTTATCGATAAAATTCTTATTAATATATATATATATACTACAATGAAATTCAAAATTTTTTTGGTTTCTATCCGTTTCAAGCACTTGCGAGCGCAATACCACCGTCAAAAAAGCTTGCCTGTCTGCCAGTCTATCCATAACACTTTTGTTTTCTTCTTTGTTCGCGCATCACGTAAATATGACTTAAACAAATGAAATAAATTTTGGTGACATGATAGGTGGTCACTCAACTTAAACTATAGGTGATAAAAGAAGCTAGTGCACTTCAAAAAAATTGAGAGAATAGACCGCTATGCATAAGATTATTTTTTGGAATACTGCTTTGGACTCAGTTGAATTAAAAAAAAATTTAACACATGTAAAAGATTAAGGGTTAGGAAAATCGAGTGGAGTTACTTCAGAATATTTAGTTTTCAGGAGCATTTAAAAGTACTCCAACATATTACTCTCAGTTGTAACTAAAAATAACTTTAGTTCTTAACTAGGATATCCTGCTGAAAATTCTGAAAATAGCATAAGATTTAATCGAGCATTCAAAGTACATTCTATACTGTCCGCTCAAAGGACAAAGAAACGGTAATTGCTTGAAATGTGATTTAATGACATAATTATATTTGAATAAAATAAAGTCAAAATTTTAATTGGGGTGTGTAATAGTACATTTTTTTATTGAAAATAATAGGAATAGCATTGATTAGATTTTTACAGGATTATGCAAAATATTTTTATAAACCTATAAGATTAATAGGTAATAATAATAATAATAATAATAAATTATATTTTGTTTTGACATTTTACGAATACACAAAAGCTACATACGAGATATATATTTGAAAAATTACTCATTAGAATTTAAAAATGTTCAACCAAGATTTAAGTGTTCAGTAATGTTTCGAAAAATAAATCAGTTGAATAAAAATATTAATAAATGTGGAATTTGTTAAATCAGGCCTCAGATGATTACTCTTCCCTATGACTTATAAAAATCGTCCCTTTTTATCTGAAAACATGGATTCCAAAACTAAGCTTTGGACCTCCATTTTCTTGCGAAAATTGTTTGTTAGTTTTCGCTGTATAGACGAATCGATTTACAGTGAGTTTATGAAAAATAAAGCCATTTTTATTTTTTGTCTTTTCAATACCAGCAAACTTGGTGTTTTGTGCAGAAAAGAAAAACTATGTACTGTTATGTTTTCTGAAAAAATCATTTCTTTTGAAGGAAATTGTTCTGAATTGTTTCTAGGAAATTGCTCTTGTTCGAGCTCTCTATCAGCTAAGTAAATTCTATCCAGTCACTACTAGTACGACCTCGTGATATTCAAAGTTCTGTGGGGAAAGAAGTCTTAACAGCATTGTCTCTCATTAAAACATTTCTACTGAAAAGGAAGCGATGTATTAAAAGGCTAAATTTTTCGTTCCACTTAGAATTCAATGCAATTTGTAGCACGTAATTGTGGAGTTTGAAAGAATGCTCTGGTTAAGATAGTAAATTTTTGTTGAAATATATTCAGAATTAGCTTATAAGATTTTAGAAAATGACTGAGGTTAAACAAATGAAAGATTGTAAAAGTCTGTAGAGAAAATCTATTTTGAAATCATTTCAGTTAAATTCGGAAGTGAAAAAATGAGGAATGTAAGAACTCTGGATTTTATAACCAATCAGGAGCGTAGCCAAGGGGGGGGACGATTAGCGCTGTCATAACCACCCCATGAGGAATTTTTTGCCATACAAAATGTATTTTCTTCACTCCTTTATCACACACATGTATGCATATGTGTGAGTTGCAGTAGTAGTAACCCCCCCCCTATGAAAAATTTCTGGCTACGCCCCTACCAATAATAAAATATTATTCCTTAATATTTTTGTAGCTGCACGTAAAAAAAAAAACTAAATTCGCTGCGAAGGAACTAAAATAGCTCCGAAGGACTTAAAACCGAGGCAAACCTGTTCCGTTTATAAATCCTTCGGAGGTATTTTAGTTCCTTCTGAGCGAATTTAGTTCTTTTTTTTTTTTAAGCGCAATCTCAAGAACTGTTTCTGAATATATTCTACCAGGAGCAAAATATAAGCGTATTTTTCAAAATTTAAATATAACATACATGATAGCAACTTCATTGCTATTACATGCGATTAGTATACGCTCTTAAAAAATTATATTTTGCCACAAAAATTATTTTTCAAGCATAAGCCAAAGTTCCTTTATTAGTATTTAAAATAATATTCTCCATAATAAGGGAATCATGCCACATCCTACGGTATAGTTACTCTGAGCCCTGACTCACTGATTCACTGACTCATTGACTCTCACGATTCCGGTTCAACCACTCCAAAACGAAACTTTTACCGTCGTTAATCCAAACAGATTAAAAAGTTCTTGCCGCAAGATGATGTTGACGTCCTATTGAAGTCAACGTTATCAGGCTTTGAAGGAAAAATTACGATTCCAATTCACTTTAAGTAGTTTTTTTTAGAATACCCAGTCTAACCTTTTCCACAAATAAAATGATTTTCTCTGCGTGAAGCATTGATATAGGAGAGAATTCTCCCACTAAACGATATCTTTCGAATGAGAAAAGTTTCCATAGAGTATGTAATTCCGATTTCGGTATATAGTAAAAATTGAATATGAAGTTATTTCTTTTAAGTGGGCAAAGATTAAATATACTGAGTGTAGACATAGTTCGATCATTTTTTTTTTTCTAGCGCCCGTTGTAATTCCCTCAGCAAAGGACTTTATCTACTACTATATTAATAACTTCCCATACTTATTTCTAATTATGCATTTTTCCAAAAACTTGTTAGTTATTCATTAAACTAAAATTGGAAAGTTGGGCATTACTCGAATACTTTTTTGAGTGGATGCACTTCGACGCATTTTAAAATGGCATATAAAAAGCCATTAAAATCTCCGGATATTGATAAGCTAGAAAATGATAAAATTAATGCATGAGCTGTTACATTAGTTATTATTAAAACTCGTAAAGTCAAGATGTTTGCTATAAATGCATGTAATAGACGTTTGCTATAAATACATGTATAAAAAGTCAAGACGTTTGCTATAAATACATGTAATGAAATCAAAATTAATAAATAACTCTTAACTAATTTTAACTTTTAAACATTAGATTTCGAGTGTTTTATTTTTTTAACGAAGTATTTTTATTTGAAATTAAATTACAAGTTTTTAAGAACTACAACAATATATACCACCAGAAAAACGACTCTTTCATTATTCCTTCTCCAAAATATTTATTTTTTTATTTTTAACCTTTTAATTAAAATATATATTCGAATAGTTCGTTTTTGTTCTACAGTGTTAAATAACCCATGCAGTTAGCTTCATTCTACATTCAGATTTAGAGACAGAGAATCAGTTTGAAAGGTTTTTCTGAAAATTAAACAATCACCTCCACCCATGAAAATGCCTGGATTCCATCATTGTGCAGTGCTTTTCGATACTTTTTTGGTGTTTTGCCGTTAATCTTGAGAAACTGCAATTAAGAGCTATTACGGAGTGCAGTCGCATGCGGTGCAAATTGCACTTTTTTTTAATATAGCCCATCATTTATAAATCAAGAAGTTATCAGCTCTCGAACTCCACCAAAATCCTTGACGATCGGAGGGGGAAAAAAAAGAGAATGTGAAAAGGCACCTATCTGGTTCATGAAAGCCTCATCTGAAGAACTTCTTTTCAGTTAAGTAATACTCTAAGTACCCAGTTTTGAATGCAGCCCTTCAGATTCTTTTGATGCTTTGGACGCCATTACTTAAGCACTGTGTGTGCAGGTGTTAAGTATAATAATGATTTATTGCCTTCGGAGCTCCATTAATTTTAATCATTTTTGAATTAAAAAAAGTACTGAATTTCAGGCTATTATTTCTCTTCTTTTTGTGGCAAAATATTCGGCAAAAATTTATCCGGTAAAAATTTCCGCAAAATATTTATCATTGCCAAAGCTAGGCAATGATAAAATGAATGCATGAACTGTTACATTAGTTATAATTAAAAATCGTAAAGGAGTGGGTACATAAATTGCGCTCAATGGATTTTTAATTTTAGCCAGTCTATTGTGTATTAAGAAAGCGATTTAAAAGCTCAACATTGTTTTTTCAGATTATATCGAGGACATAAATTTAAAAAATCACAATTAATTATACATAATTTACTATCAATATTTTATTCCTTGATTATTGCTTTATTTGTGGTAAACTTCTGCTTGCATGGATGAAGCATAATGGAGCATGTCCATAAGATTTAAATGTTATCTTCAGAATCCACCACGAGGATTCCACGAGGTTGGACTCGCTTTTGAGAACAAGTTTCTAACACTATGCTTTTATTTAATAAAGATTATACAAAGTGGTTTATAGAAATCCTTACTTAAAATTAACACCATGCTTTTGTTCAAAATTGCGTTACTGTTTTTATTTACTACATTATTTATTACTGGATGTAGGAAATTTGAAGTTTTATATTCATACGATAGTTATACGGTAAAATTACAATATAAAGCTGTTCTTAGGGAAATGCAAATTAGTCATTTAACTAACTAATACTAACGTATAATCAGCGACAACATTGGTACCTGGTTACTTTAACGTGGATTATCCGCGATTCATACCAGATATTCAGTGTATGGTCTGGTGGAACAATACTATATTACTGTGACAAAATTATGTTAAAAAGACTGGAAGTAAAGTAAAAGACTCGAAGATCGTAAATAAAGAACATGTGTTTTAACTAAGATCGGGGTAAAGTAGCGAAGGGGGGGGGGGATTGTTAACCGATTTTTTGTGAAAAAGTGAAAAACACATTACTATTTACCCTGTTGAATCAAAGATTATCAAAATAAAGCTAATAACATTTGATATATGTGTATATTTATTTATTTAAAATTTCGGATAGTGAAGCAGTATCAGATTGGGGGGGGGGGGGTGGAATACGGGCAGCACGATGGCTAAGAATGGTATTTTAAAAGTCCCATGATGGAAAGTTGTTGAAAGGAATTTTTATTTCAATCGAGCACTTTTTTGGGGCATTTTGTAGATAATCCACAAAAAGCTATTATTTGCGATTGTTCTGTTACCCTATATCGCTGGTAACGGGGAGTTTACTACATTTAAGTATTCATCACAAAAGTTATGCATGTACAAACATTCAATTTAATTTACTTTTCTATATTCATGGACTTAAATGAAATATGAATTTAATGAAGAAAATTTTTGAATTAGAAACGAATACTTTTTAAGCACCCCAAACAATTTTTAGCCCAGACTGAGTAGGTTTCGGATGTTTCAAGCTGAAATGTTTGAATTTGGAAAATAAAAAAAACAAGGATTTTTTTAACTGATACAGTTAAAATGAAGTTAATTTTTTGTTTAACATTTAAACTTTAATTTTAGGTCATTTTAATCAAAAGCATCATATATTTATATAGTATTTGTAAAAAGTCATGATATCATGTTAAAAAATGTAAATTCTATTTAAGATTACTGTTAAAATAATAACATATCACCTATTGAATTACAAAGGTCAAGTCTTGTTTCTTCTTTTTAATTAATTATAGAATCTAAATTTTATAAATCAATTATTGCTTAATGTTCAGCACATTGTAAATAATAATAATAATAATAAAAGTCCAAAAAATAATATAATTTTAATATAAATGCATATACATTTTAAAAGATCTTAAATCTCGAAATCTTTTGCAGAGAAATAGTATAATTGGAATTTATTTACAATGCAATTTTTCGCTTATTACTCGGAATTTTTTAAATATTCAAAATGTACCCAATAATAATAATAATAATAATAACACAGTAAAAAGCTGCACTTTGCAGGGTTCAAAATTCTCGTGTCTCCCTCGAAGTAATTACCAGCGTAATGATAGTAATCTTTCCGATTTAATATCCGAAAGGGAACAAGCATAGTGACCCGATTGCAGTGAACTATTCAAGAATGAATCTCTGAATCAGTATTCAGCGTGTGCGGAGAAATACCTAAATTCTCTCACCTATGGCTCATCTCTCTCACCCCTGCATCGGCAGCTGACACGAAAGGGTTGACAACCGCGTCGGAATAATCGTGTGGGGTGAAGCGCCCCCTAACGATTAGCCAAAAAAAAAGGGGTGAAAAGGGTTGAAAAAGGTGTTTCGGCATGAGATGCTCAGGGGCCCTAGGGGACTTTGCGAAAGGGGGGGGGGAAGGAGGCCCATCGGAAGAAGTCTGTAAAGGAATCTGAATTTTTTTTTTTTTTCTGCGACTTTAAAATCACCTGTTTCGCGAACTTGAAAAATGTAAAGATATACAGCGAAGCTTCACGGTAGCCGATCTCCCTCCGTTCTGCAAAGCAATGGGCCGTTAAGAGAGAGGTGGTTGTTTAAAGAAGTATTGACATCGGATAGCCACGGGCAAAAAAAAATGCTTAAAAATGGCGTTTGTTTTGTTATTTATGAAATTGCGTACTAATGCACAAGTAATTATGCAGGGGTCGTGCTGTCGATCGCCAACGTCGCAAATTGCGAAAATAAAATTAGTTTGGCGAAAGAAAATACGTTTTGGCGAAAATAATGACAATTGCTTTTCTTAATGATGTCCGGAAACATCTAATTTGGCGAATGAATTTGTGAAATGTTAAAAAGAGCCTACGCAACCCGTAATATGCAAATATATTTTTTTAAATTGAAATTTTAATAAAATATTTTTAAATTTCGGATTCTTTCATTCTCTTTTCTCTCTTCGAGAATACTCTATCAACTTTATTTTTTTCATCGGACAAAAGCGAATTTATGCTGACAATCTTCATGTATTCTGAAGTTGCCATAGTAAAATTTAGTTGCTTTAAAATTTGCGTTTTGGGCTTCCCGGCAACTACAAGTAACCGCCAACTTCCCCTCCGAATTTCCTTTTTCGTTTGACTCAATCAAATCACTCGTTTCTTGGACATGACTCTTCTCTAACCTACAATATCTGTACGGAGTTTGTACGTGTACTGGCACCTGCTGTCGATTTACGGTACACCGACTGGTTTGGAATGTGGTTTTTGTTTACTTTACTTCCGGAAAAATATTAGAAAATTTTCAGACAGGGAACAGGGTACGGTAGCATAGAGAGGGTTTTGTGGTCTCTCTAGAGCATATTTTCACGGTAAGTAGATAGGGTAAAAAAAATCGGTGCCTTAAAAAATGGATTGCTGGGGGGAATGGGTCGCTTAATAGAGGTGGTCGTTCCATATGTAGAGAAACTTGTATTTCCGAGTGATTCTCTCACAAAATAAATTTTAATTTCGTGCAGAAGATGTAGAAGGCATATAATTGCTGCGCTTCACTCAGTAATGTATGCTTGAATGAATATTTTATTGTTACATTTTAAATTCCATAAAGTGTTAAAATAATATGCAACAGAGTTCTTCAAATTATATTTTGCAGAATTCAGGACATTTTTTTTTTTTTACAAGAAACTCTTTTTAAAAGTTTCACGAGTTTCTTTTCGGTTATTACTGGTTTAAATGTACATTTTTGAGAAATTTTTGGAATATTTTGTTATATTGTATGAATTAAGATCCACTACAGGACGTGCAGCTCGGTAAAGCATAATCACATCACACAAGAAATAACATTTAAGAAATAAACCCTACGTCAGCCGCACAAACTGTTGGGGTAGTGAAAAAAATGCGTATTCGTGTTACGCGCACCCATTCACAAAAATACTCGAATGCAAGTAAAATATCCTTTTCAGATTTATAAATAATCAATTATTTTTTAAAAGAACTCTCAACTGGAAAGAAATATTATAAATTATTATTATGTACTAAATGTTTAATTTTTTTTATCGAGAAGATATTTTATCTGTAAAATTTATATAAAGAATTTGATTTGCACTCATATGCTTTTTTGAGTATTGAAATTTGTTACTTTTTTCTAAAGATTATTAAGATTAAATTTTATTCCTTTTCCTACGACGTGAAAGTCGTATAGTTATTTTGTAGGGAAACATTATGATTCTTCAATATTTTTTTTTTCTTTGCGATAAAGATGTACATTAAATAACCATAATAAGAAGAAACATCTTTAAAGGAATTTTGTTGATTGAAAATGTTTGAATACCACTCATATAGAATAAAATAATGCACTATTCACTAAGTAATATTAAAAAATCCTGCGAAAATTGCTCTGACAAAAATGAACAAAATGAACAAATAAATGAACAACAATCGACTGTTTTTCAGATTTTCACAATGCAGTTAACAGAAGATAAATTATAAGTGTGTTTATAAATGTGAGATTTCTGAATATTCACAAAGGAGTCGTTTTCTTTGTTGTTTACATAAACTGTAGATGAAAAGAATTACGGGCGGCAGATTTAAAAAGTCCGTAATTTTGTTTGCATATTTTTGAGAAACATAAAGTTCCTTCCAAGTATCAGAAGACAGGTCTGCTGATTTAGTATTTTATTTACTTATTTATTTTTTATTATTCAAGTCATTTCTTTTTTTTAACCCGAGTAAAATTTTTATTTATTTGATTTTATTTATTTGTTTATCAATGATTATTTAGAATAGTCTCAGATAAATCTTAAAGGAGTTCTTTAGAATCATTTCAGTAATATTTTTATACTAGTGTTAACTGTTGAGGAAACTTATAACTTATAAACTAAACTTTAACCTACAGAGATCGAAAGATAATTAACTATTCAAAGTACGTCTTACCTAAAAAAATAACAAAAAAGTTTCATTCCTTCTTGAAATTAATTGCAAGTTCTGTATAAATCCAGATAAATTGGAATTTTAATGTAAATAACATGCCAGGCAATTGAAAGTTAAGTTCATCATGTTGATATTAATGTACTGTGTTATCAAAAGTGTTTCATTTAAAGTTTTAATTTTGGTTTTATAATAATAATTAGTAGTATTATTACTCCTAAAACAACATTTGGCAAAATATGACTCAATCGTCAAACGAAAATCGTGCTCGAACCCACACTTCTAAGTTTCAGTAAAGTGTTGGTGACTAGTGCATTTCGACAACCAAAAAAATATTGAAAGAGAAATAGTATAACACCAGAAATGACTATTTAATATTTAATAACTGATCATATATTCATAAGTAATGCTTTCATTTTTAAAAAAAAGAGTGAGAAGGAGATTTGTACGTTCGTAAAACCTTCAAAACATTCCGTAAAAAATATTTCTACTAATTTTTTTATGAACAAATTCTATAAAAATATTATGAATAAAAACTATAAAAATACTCTACATATACACGTACAAAGAACTTTATTTGAAATTACCCTATTTTTATAAAGCTTGTAATTTTATTAATGTTATCTAATTTAAATAATTTAAAAACTCTTAAGCATTAATTATTCACGAATTTTATTAAAAAATACTGTGCATAACATTCATAAGACTACAAGTAAACATGTTCAAAAAAATACAAGAGACATTTCTTTGTCAGAAAAAATGCTTATTTGTCTACAACAAAAATAGGTGATGTAAAAGTAAGAAAAGGGAAAACTGAAGAGAAAAAAATAAAAGGGAATTCTAGAAAATAATAATCAAAGATAGTGTATGCGTGCGTATGTGTGTGCAAGAAAAGGGACGGAATCACCAATATTCGCATTTTTTTTTTTTTAATTGGATGTCAGTGATTAAGCTTTTATGTGAAAAATTCAGTTTTCCCCAACTTTTGAACCCTCCCGAATTTTTTTTTTCCCTAAGTCCTTGATATAAATAAGAATACATGCAATCGGAGAAGAAACAGGATGAAAGAAAACGACACAAAAGTTTACAAAAAGTTTCCTAGTAGAATGAGTGAGCGAAAAAAAAAACAAGTTAACTATTAATTGGACTAATTAGTACATTTTATCGCTTCTGTTTTGCAACAAATATTGATAACACCATTCATTGGATAAAACCATCAAAATAGTGTCAGCATGGCTCGCGCTAGACTTCAAAATCTGCGAGACATGTTGGCTCGCAGTCAATAAAAGTGAAAGCCAACTTTTGAAAACTGCGAGTCAAAATCAAAAAATAGTTTGTTTTTTTTTAATCTAAGAAAGAGAAAATAAAGACATTCCTGTTTTCCCATGTAATTATTAATTTTCACCTACATATTGATTTCTCCATTATGCACGATTAATATAAACTAGATTACTGACATGAGTAAGCATAACTGACCGGTTAAAATTTTGCGAGTCAAGTTTGTCTCGCAGTTTCAAAAAGTGAGAGTCAATTTTTTTTCAAAAAATATCGATTTACGCGTAAAATGCGAGTAGGGATGGACGCGAGACGAAAAATAAGCGTCTCGCGTCTCGCAAAATAGCCTAAAAGCTTTGTCTCGTCTCGCAAAAAGCCCTATATCGTAATGTTAAAAATGTGTGTCTCGTCTCGCAATAAAGCTGTAAATCTCTGTCTCGTCTCGCGTCCATCCCTAAATGCGAGTACGCGCGAGCCCTGAGTGTCAGTATAAGTAAAATATGACTAATCTAAAATTCAGAAAGTGAACATTTTCCTAAATTCGGGATGGAAAAAAAGAGACTTTTCTCAATTTTTGAATAAAATTTTCGAATACCTTTTATTAACTTAAAGGCATCTTGAATGCCATTTAAATTGTCCATATTCATTGTTAAAGTGGCGTAATGGCAAAGAATCCAGTGGCGTTGCTCGAAGAAAAAAAAGTGTGAGGGGACGCTTATTTTTGACAAAGTTTAACCTAAACTTATCTGATTCATTCAATGTAAAGTTTCCTTAACTAACAAATAAAGCTCATTTAACTGTTACTTGTTTATTAATCAAAATTAACTCATTGTTAAATGATTGATTAGTTGTTAAAAGTAAAAGAACAGTCATTTTGATCAACATTGTAAGCTACGAGTATATTGGGACATCATTGTAGAAAGTATGTATATTGTGGCTTAAAAAAATACCATTTAATTAAATATGAGAATCCCCCTAGATTTCTTTCCCCGTCTCTTACTTCATTTTTCCAACTACATCTGTCGATAATCCAATGTCAAGTGACAGATTTTCTTTTAGATTTGTACGTGACTATTCGTTACCTCGATTTTTGTCAGTTTTTCAGGCATTCCAGAAGTCATTTTTGACCAAAAGTGCTGCGTTCGGAGAAATTATAATCTATAGTATTTTTTACACGCTTTTATTAGTTTCATCTGTATGTTTGTTTGCTTGTTTCTAACCGACTCCTTTGAACTCGATTTTGACCGACTTTAAACTATCAGATTTAATTTAAACTTTGTAGACTTATCAAGGACCGATGACAATAGAATAATTTGATAAGTTTATCCCATTATCCTGATTAGGATCGTCAGGATTAGTAATTTTCTTTGCATCCTTTGCATGAGAGCGCGAGAGATGGAGCAAGCGCGTGGTCTACGCATGCGTACCATTTCGGCACTCGGCTCAGCACAATGCAGTAGAACCTCTCTCGCTATTGGTAACTGTATTCAATGGTATGTTTGGGTAGTTACGTTTTTTTGAAATCCAGATGGCAAATCTAAAAATTTTACCTCAATATTGTTACATGGATGTTTGTGTTTGACGACTACATAGCGACATATGTACATAAGGACTACAAAGTCGTTATGAAACTTGCTTGTTGATTAGAGACCTTTTTTCCTTCTTAGTGAGGAAGGTAGCATTTAACTGTTGGTTCATTAATACTTTGGTGCACAGCAGGAGCGTAGCGAGAGGGGGGGGGCTGAAGGGCTGCTGCCCCCCCCCCGAAATGGTACCCTTTACTTAGCTTACAGTTTGATATTTAGCTTACAATTGAACTTTAGCTTTAAATTGGATACCCAGCCCACGTCGAAATAAAATCCTGGCTAAGCCACTGGTGCACAGCGAAAATAAATTATCTCACAGTTGGTACTTTAAAACTTAGTGTTCCTTAGTGTCTTATGAGAGATATCTAAAATTGAAAATAGATTTTAAATAAATACAGTTTGAAAAAAACTAAAAAACACGCTTTTATAGCAAATCGAACTAAAAAGTGAAAAGTAAAAATATAGTTTAAGAAAACTAAAAAACACGCTTTAGTGATAAATTGCATGACCTAACTGAAACTGCATGACCTAACGAGCTTCATGAAATCAACTAACTAAAAAGTGAAAAATAATTCTTAATATAGAAATAAATTAATGAACGAAAAATAGTATAATTGTGAAAAAAGCGTGGGGTGCTCCCTGTATCAGTTCTTGAGAATATTCGATCGGTACGATTAGTACAAAAATGATACAAAAAATATAGCACAAAGCACCCTACACTTTTTTAAACAAAGAATACCATTTTTCGTTCATTCATAGATTTCTATATTAAGAATTATTTTTCCCTTTTTTGTTAGTTCAATTTATCACTAAAGTGTGTTTTTTAGTTTTTTAACTATATTTTTATTTAAAGATATGTCTTCACTACTGAAGTGTTTACAAATGGGATTGTAAGGGATTCTTAAAGTCTATTCAAGCAGTCCAAAAGTTCGATTTTTGATTTTTATGCCGATATACATGCTCTCGCGTGAACAAATACGATAAATTTTCATTTCTTAGAAAAGAGTTTAGAAAAGAGAGACAACCCTAGAAAATGAGCGTCCCACGTGGGAATAAAAAGTGGGCGGACGCATGAGCTGAAATGAAGAAGTAGAGGGACGGCGTCCTCCACCCCACCCCCCCGCTTCCCCCCTTCAGCTACACCACTTTACCTTACTACGACTAAGAACAAATCATAAATACAATTACAAAGCAATACTTACAATTACAAAGCAATACTAAACGCAAGAAAAGGAAAATTCGTCGTTTCAACATCACGACGTGAGAGTGGGCAGGCTAACCCTTTAACTAGCAGTGTTCCCGCTCTGGGAACACCAAACTCTGACGTTTTGACTGTTGCCAGTCACGACGAAAAGATTGGATTTCTATAAAAAATAGTTGCGGGTGACATAGCTCTACGAGAATCCTTTACTTTTTAGCACGTCCTTTCCCGTAAAAAGATTATTTTTAACAGCACTGGCATCTGCTGAAAAAAAGGTAAGAATGCGAGAACAGCTGCATAGATTGATCAATGTTGAAAAAAGGGAAGCCGTTGCCATCGCTCGACTTAACGGCCAGCAAGATGGCGGACGATCGAAACGTTCATCGCGTGCCACAGATCTAGAGAACCTTTTTGACGACAGCTGGCTGTGTCGCACAGCCAGCTGTCTAGATCTGTGGCACGCGATGAACGTATCGATCGTCCGCCATCTTGCTGGTCGTTAAGTCGAGCGATGGCAACGGCTGCCCTTTTTTCAGCATTGGGAAAGGATTGCGTCTCAAAGGGTTAAACCTCTGTGCTTCGCAACTACCGCTGCAGTGAAATGATTATCAAGGACAAAACAAATTTACATCAGCAAGCAGACAGCCCAGTTTTTGTCAGTGCATATTAAATTCTGAAAGCTTAACTTTTATGCATAGTAAACAATTTATTTAAGCTGAAAACAAGCAAAATATAAGTACTTTATATTCTCTTGCAGTTATAATACCTGTAAATTTAGGAAGAGAACAAAAATGTGAAATCACGTAGTATGAATTTTATATGTATTACGTAAACAAAATCACTTCAGCAGCATTGCCAAAGAAACCAAAAAAAAAAAAAAACCGAGCTTTGACAGCTGTGATGTATACCTTAAAGGTTATCGAATTTCGCATGAGCGACATAAATTCTCCGACTAAATATTTAATGCATCTTCTCAAAGTAGATTAAATCACTCTTTTTAAAAACGAGACTATTTGGCCTGATGAAAACCTTAAAATACCTGATCGAAAGACATATATATATATATATATATATATTACGAACGATATTAGATAGATTTTATTTTTTATTATCAACCTTAAAGCTCTTCACTTAGACGTTCGAAATTTCGCTATGCACAAAAACGCCCTTACACTGTTAGAGGCAGCAAAAGAAAACGCCTATCTTTTCACCTTCAACTATTTATTTAACTAATTTTTCAGGAAATGTTAAATTTTAACACCACTCTTTTCAGACAATCTTTGTAAAACGTCATAGCATTAATACTTTATCTCAGTCCTCTTCAGTCTCAGAAATGTATGATTGTGTGACCTTCATGATTGCATATTTTACCCACTTTTTCGAAAGAACCCACTTTCGTTTAAATCCACCAGGTTCCTAGCTGGAGAACCCACTTTTACGTCCCTGTATTAAATTTATGAGTGTTTCATCATTTTTTAATAGCATTGAAACGGACAAAAAGCATTCACCAAGACTCCAAATTGTTAGATAAAAAAGAAAGCCACTACCCCTGCCAGAGAAAAATTTAAATAAAAATAAGGGCGACATAGTTACAAAAGAGAGAGAGAGAGAGAGAAAGAGTGAGAGATTTGCTTTTAAATTTCTTTTTATGCAACAGTTAGCTACATTTGTGTCACTAAAGTTTTAAAAAAAATTGTCTTGATAGTGTATAAAACTCTGCTTAGTTTCCAGATTCGTAGATTAAAAGTCCAGTGTAGATGAAAAGTTCTAATAAACAATCCAGATGACAGGACGAAGCATACATTTTACTGGTTCTAGAAATTCAGCGAACAGTCTTCAGTACACAGTTCACAGAAATTAATTAGCAATAACACGTTTTACAACAGTCAGCTTAATACAGAAGTTTTCTCAGATGCTGTATTTCTCATATTAATAAAATCTTTCCACGGGCTAAATTTCAGTGGAAGTTCTCGAGGAAAACTCATTTTCTCCTCAGTATACATCAATGGGTTCAGATACAATGGGCTTCTCAAAACAAGCGAGAAGATCGCTCACAAGAGCACACAATGCAGAGCCTTGCTACTAAAGCAGTGAATACAACGAGCATTCTATTATAATGGAAACTGAACAACTTGTACGTGATCTGCCCTTCTTCTAAAGTCCCACCGAAATTTCCAGCATTTACGCAGTAATTCCGTCTCCCGGTAGCATTTCCCATTGGTCGAAAGTATTAATGCAGAAATATTATTGCTACTGCGTAATGCCAATGCAGAATTTTATTTTTATTTTTTCGATTTTATAGTTTTGGTTGGATAATTATAAATGACCCCTTAATTTTAAGAAAAGGAAATTTAATTTTAATTAGATGTTCTTTAAATGTCAAAGTCACACATGAATTACATAAAACAATTATTTTCCAACTAAAGAAAGAGTTAATTCTGTTTAATTGTGGTAGTGTCTTCAATACATTTCGATAAATAGTAAGACGTGTGCCTGAAAGTTTTTGGGGGTGGGGGTGGGGTGAACTCCCGACCTCCCTTTTTGGCTACGGCCTTGCCTTCAATTTCTCAAAACCATTTGGAATACTTTCTCTTTTTTTAAGGCTTTTTATCGTATAATACACTACAAAGCTACATTCTTAATTTGCTTAATTCTGGGAAATGATCAAAAGCAAAAAGTATGCCGAAGTAATTTACGCCTGTAAAAATACATCAATGAATATTCTTAATGCTTTTCTTACTTCTTGTTCACGTTCACACCATCTATTTATTTATTTTTCTGAGCTTGTAGTTGCGTAGTTGGCAACGCAAAAATTGCTATTTATTGTTCTATTAGTTTTATGTTGTACTGAAACCAATGTGTAGCACAGTGGTTAAAGTCACTGACATTGGGAGATGGCTCAAGTGGAGGAACAGGGTTCTGTCCTCTCGCGGGGCCGTCGGTCTAGCGGTCTGGAGTTTTGGGCGGTTTTCTTCAGATGTAACGTGAATACGCGCTAGATACCCTGAAAAGTTCTCCACCCAAGGCATTTGCGCCCCCCCCCTTTGTGTTTGTCCTTTCTTTGACGTGGATTTATAAGCGGCTCCTCGTGAACAAGCACACAAATCCGAATACATGTTCCAACAACAACAACAATGTAGTACTGAAAAATTGTGTAAAAGTGTAGTGCTTGAATAAACAAATGATCTACTGTATTGCATCGGGTTATTTTCTATATAGATTTGTGTGTGTGTGGTGTTCACTTTCATAAACAAGTACACACACTCCTAGCTGAAAAGAACATTTTATTATCTGAAACCGTGAAGTAAAAACACGATTTCCATACCTCCAATAGGTGTCGATGCGTAATTTCAATAAAAATAACCTCTCCCATTTACCCCTGTAATGACCGGGCGAAATTTGCAAATGATGAACCGCCTTATTATTTTTTTTTATTATTATACCGACCCATCAATAATTATTCCCATCTGCTTCTCCGATTAAAAATCAACAGATCAACCTCTTGAATAACTTATCAAACAAAGTTTTCGCTCATCAAAACTTGGCGAGCAGTCATTAAAAGTACACTCACACGCGAACGATCCAAAGAAAGAGAACACACGGACACGCCCCTTTTCCGCAATTAAGTTACGGTCGTAATTAGACAAATCTGCAATCCCTCCCCCCCCCTCCCCTACCCTCTGGTCCCTCTGTTTTCTTCCCCCCTCTGATATTGCTGCTGAAACAAATTTCCGACTTTTTCCGGAATACTTTTCGTTCGGCATTCTGCCTTGCCAGCGAGCATTAAAAGTTAAGTTTTCCCGAGTCACCAATGCATTATATATATCCCCCTTGTAATTAGTTGCCATCATACATGCATTTGTGCGGGAAAACTCCAAAAGGTCCCGACCCTCCCCCCCCCTTGTGTGTGTGTGGAACTTCTCTCTCAGAACACACACCCCCTTCCCCTCTTCATCCCCCCCTCCCCGGAACATGTGTTCCTGAAAAGCAGTGGGAGAATTACTACTCGCGCACAGGTTGAAAATAAAAACATTTGCCGGCTTAATTGCTGTAATTAAACCTCACATTCGTAGAGAGGGTGCTGTTCAGAATTTTTCCCCGTTAATTGTTGTTTGACCGTCAAGAATGCACTTGCGGTTCAGGCTGAAAGAAGGGAGAGGTGGTTCGGGGGGGGAGGCATGAAATTGCTGTGAAGACCCCCCCCCCCTCCTACAAAGCAATTAAGGAAACAGAGGCAGAGAAATAATCTTAACAGCAACAGATAGAACAGAACTTTCTTGTGTTCGTGTGTTTTCTTTTCTTCGAGAATCGTTTCGGTTATTAGGGAGGTCAGTTCCGTGCATTAGACACTTACGGAAAAATGTTCTTGGGACTAAAACATTAAACACGATATAGCAAAACTAAATGGTAAAAGTGTGACATATTAAATAATTTTTTTTAAATTACCACAATTTTTATCACAGCAGCTTAATAACGACATTTGCAAAAGAGGAGTATTGTCAAGAATCAATGACAGCAAAAGTGAGGAGAGGGAAATTATTTTTATTGGAATTAAAAAAGTTTTCAAGCTTAACATTTCTTGTGTCAATTCCAATGAATTGTGCGAATTGTGTCAATGCATTTACTCTCTGTGCTGTCTTTTAATTCTATACAAGGTTTTTTTTGTTCAGTTTATAACTTTTCACACCGCCAAATTTCGTCATCGATCCAACGCATGGTTTTTCAATCCGCTGATTAATTTTTGCAGAAAAAAAAAGATCTTGTTTCCATTTGAAATTCGTGAATCTTTTTACCATCCCTCTGTACATAGGGATGGGCGCGATACCAAGCGAGACGAGAAATGGCTAGGGTCTCGTCTCGTCTAGCAGTTTTACATCGAAGTTACGTCTCGCGCCTGGTGGTCTCGTCTCACACCCGAAGGTCTCGTCTCGCACCTGGAGGTTTTGTGTCTCACCTGAAGGTCTCGCGTCCATCCCTATTTCGATGCTCTAACTACTAAGACGTTCGTTTTGTAAATCAAAAATATCCTTTTCGGAAATTCACCTATCTTACACAGTAGTCTGTTACACAGTTACACAGTAGTCTGAAACCGATTAAATGAGTCCGTACAAGTCCGAACTAAAAATGAAAACATGTTGGTGTTATACAATATGTGAGACTCTATACAGTATGCGAAAATACGCTGCAGTATGCTGTACACTACTAAAGTAGTGTACAGCTACTACTATAGTATTCTGTAGTAGCGTCTTTACAGTATACTGTACTACAGTATGCTGTAAAGACGCTATACAGTATGCGAAACCTCCGACGGTCTCGCGCGAGACGGCGTTGAAGGGAGACGAGAGTACGTTTTTCCCTATGCACTATTAAATAAATATGAAGGCACTTTGGTGCCATGCGGTATGCGATACCGCGATATACGTGGGACGACACTATGTCTTTCGCTTCGCGCAATTAAGTAAAATTGAAATCATTTTGGTGTCGTGCAGTATGCGAGACCAGTCTGGCGCGAGACTGTGATAAACAAAGGACAGCTGTACTTCTTTCACTTCGGACAATTAAGTCAAAATGAAGGCATTTTGATGTGAAACAATATGGGAACTCGTCTCGTATCCGGAGGTCTTGTCTCGCACCTAGAGGTCTCGTCTTGCAAAGCCGCGTGACCACAAGACGTCCCGTCTCGCCTCGCGGTCTCACGTCCATCGCTACCTGCAATCGTAATGGTGAAGGCTCTTTTATTTTAAATATAAGCTGCCAAAATAATAATATTTGTGAATGGTCAGTTTTTTTGCTGACGAATTAATAAAGATACTTTATGTGGTGTTTGTATTGAACATAATGAAAACTATAAAATACTAGTATGGTAATAAAGGCGCGTATTTTCACCAGCTTATAATACGGACCCTCTAATGCTTTGGTTCCCAAGCGAAGGGTCGCGAACCCCCTTTAGGGTAAACAGGGTGTATTAAGAGGGCTCTTGAAAGTAATATATTAGTATACAAAGGGTGCGCGAATATTTTTCGGGATTTTGGAGGGATTCTAACGGGCAAAAAGGTTAGGAACCACTCAGTGAAAAAAAAATTTCAAATTTTATGCTGCAATTCCAAAATTACTGGATATGTTGCATTGTCCTTATTTTCGTTTTCTTTATGGGCGGGCACTTGACCATCAGCCATTGGTCTCTACTAATGTCCGAAGTACTGGTCTCTTTTTATGGAGCCACCTAATAGGCGGTTCTTTGTTTGTTTGATTGTGGTAACACTACGCTAGGGCGATCTGCCAAGGATGGGGGTACCTTGGTAGGAGGACGTTCTAAGGGGTTTTAACGCGTATTCACGTTACATCTGGAGACCACCTACCGAAACTCCAGACCGTTACACGCTTAAACCCAAAGCGCGAAAAAAAAACGATACATTGCGGAGCGATCCGTTTCCATGGAAACCTACCGGTATTTCCGCGAAAGTGCTCTGTAAGTAGTCTTTTTTCTGAGAACTCCCCTCCTCGCTTATTGTTTATATTTCGCTCCGCTCTTGTGATCGAAAAACGCTCCAGAAGGGGAAGCTCACTTTTGAAAACTGGGCCAAAAATCGCTCCGACTGATCGAATTTCGCTCGTTTGGTTTGAGCGTGTAGATCGACAGCCGTAAGATGGGACCCCAACCCGGGACCTTCGCACTTCAGCAGTCTACCATTTTCAGTGACATAAACACTGTGCCATGGGGAGGTCCTAATAGGAGGACCAGCGTTACCTCCTGTGAAGGGACGGGCGGAATGACACCCAAGCCCATGCCGGGAATCGAACCCCGACCCGTGCTGTGGTGGAATAATTCTCTAGCCACTACCCAATCCGGGCGTCTCATTATCCTTATTTTAAAGCATAATTTATAACTTAAAAAAAAAAAAAGAATCCTTCAACCTAGATTAAAAAAATTAGTATAAAAATTACCCTGTACAGTAATGAACCCCTTAACGGTCGTATTATTGTCTAGAAAACGGTCATAAAAGTACCTATTATTTTTTATTCAAGAAAATTGCATAAAAATAAGTGCATGTGCTGTGCACTATATGTAATTATTCTAAGGTTTCGGATATTTTTTGAGCTCGAAAGACAAAAAAATAAAGTTCAATTTCTAGGAAAAGCCAACATTCAGGGTTATTGTCACTGAATGTGTGTTTTGTACTCGGCGGAAAATAATTTAAAATATATGTTTTAAACACTAAAGGAGAATTTCGGGAAACTTACTTCGTAAAATATATATCTCTCTCAGAAAAAAAGTTTTTTTTTTTTTTTTAAACATAAGTAAAAGAAAAAAAAGAGTGGACCTTATCATGGCACAGTGGTTGTGTCACTGAAAATGGGTTTCGGGTCCCATCGCGTGGCTGTCGACCTAACCGTTCGCAGTTTTCCGTGGTTTTCTCCGAAACCAGAGTGAATACGGGCTAGGACCCCTTAGAAATAACCCCCTTCCCTTGTGTTGTCCTTCTGACGTGGATTTATAAGCGGGCTTCGGACAAAGCCCACACATCTGAAATACATGTTACACAAACAAACAAACAACTAAAAAAAGTGAGCTACGATTGCACTGCACAAATGCACGTATTCGAGTACTTCTACTCCCTATTTAAAAATAAAACTGTCTCCGAATTAAGTTACAAAATAGTCTGGCATTGTCATCTGTTGTGTCAAATGAGATACACAAAAAAAAAAAAAAAAAATCCGTGCATGAGAATTAAAATGCTCTTATCTTTCTGGCGCATAGCATTCGAACACTCTTGCCCGGAAATATCACGGGCACGAGAAATTGAGGGAGAAAACTTAGCCCGTGATTTTGACGGGAGCGAGGCTTAACCCTGTGAGGCTCAACCCTTTCCCAATGCTGAAAAAAAGGACAGACGTTGCCATCGCTCGACTTAACTACCAGCAAAATGGCGGACGACAGCTGGGAGTATACTTACTTACTGAGAGCAACTTTTTGACGACAGCTGGCTGTGCCGCACAGCCAGCTGCGTCAAAAAAGGGTCTCTAGATCTTTCTGGCACGCGATGAACGTTCCGATCGTCCGCCATCTTGCTGGTAGTCAAGTCGAGCGATGGCAACGGCTGCCCTTTTTTCAGCATTGGACAATCTCTCCAGCTATTCTCGCATTCTTCCATTTTTCAGCAGATGTCAGTGCTGTTAAAAATAATAAGTAATACTTGCATGGGATTCGCAAGGTAATATGAGTCATCACTCTCGATTTCCTTTCTTAAAAATAACTAAAGAACTTTATAATGCAAAAGATTAGAGTGAATTTCCTTTCCTCGTAGACGTCTCACATGCTTTATCAATACCAATAAAAGCTGAAAAACTTGAAATTCGGTGCTGCCTCTTTCGAAAGTTCAAATTATGTAATTGAAAATTAAACGAAGTTGGCGGTGAAGCTCAGAAAACCCGAATCATGATAATCTGGCGCGTTCTTCTTCTTTTCATATTTTTTTTTTATTATTTCCTTTCCGGTGGCAATATTTTATTATTCTTTGAAAGAACAACCTGTCGATGGAACATATCTTGGCGCTTCATCTCTTCTCCATTTGCGATGTGTTTTGCATCTCTCAGAATCAGACAACACGTTCTGTAGGTATCAACCACAACGATTATTTTTGATTAAAGAAGTGAAATTCGATTGAATTCAATATAATCAGTTACTCTGCTACACTTAGACTCGAATATTTTCTAACATGAGCCCGAATATTTTAAAATTCTGACAGCCATCATATAGTCATGCAGGGTAACTTTGATTCACATTATCTGTATTTTCACTGCCCACCTTACGTATTTAACTCTTTCGCTACCACCGGGACATATATGTCCCACATACACTTTCAAATCGCAATGTGGGATAAATATGCTTCGTCATGTCCCACTGGTATTCCTTAATATAACTTACAATTCAGTGTAATTTTCCCCCAGTAGATTGCAGTACAGTCCTTTCTCAATACATCCTTCCAAATATTCAATATGTGGCATTTTGTCTTCTCTCGCCGTCATTTTGGAGTACTTTTCATTATATCCTTATTATAGCAAAATATGTGTATGAGTAAAAGTAACTTAGCCTTTCATTGCACTTTCAATCATTATTTCAGCACCACTGGGATGCATGTGTCCCACAAAAAAATAAATACCGATCGGGCAATTTGTTCCACTCATATCTCTCCTCTCCTCCCCCTCCGTAAGTAATTTTTAACTTTTTCAGCATTTTATTGGTATTTGTATTGTAATATAGGTATTCAAGTACTTACTTCATTTCTTTCCTCGGATAAAAAAGATGGTAGTGAAAGGGTTAATCACAAGACTAAATAACAAAATTTCAGACTAAATAACAAAATGGGAGAATAAAACCCAAACATTGGCTTAACTTACATAAATCAGTAAATGCTGATGATAAAAACTAAAAATAATAGGTGATTTATATACAAAGTTACCCCGCTATTCCGGATAATTTTGAACCAGTATCAGAAATTGAGTATAAAACACCTTGTTTTATTCAATGTACAAGTTAGGACAACTTTGAACTAGTAAAATTAAGATTAAAATGAAGCTTGAAAATAATATTTCATAGAAGTAGCTAAACGACCAAATTAAGTACTGAAAACTTGGAGGGGGCACAAAGTTACACCCTATGGCCTGATTAAGTGTACATCTTTTCTGGACATATTAACCCTTTATAAGGCCGTGGTAAGAATACTTACCACCTACGGTCTGTTAAATACAGAAATCAATTATCATTAGTGAATTTTCGGAGTTTTGTTCAGATATATTGGATGTGTATTTTTCCATACATCTAGATTCTAAATTTTATTTGGCTTATGAACTTTTCTTTCATTCGTAATTTTAAAGAAAGCTCGAATAATCACTCGAAAATTGAGTATAAGAATCATCGCTTTTAATGATTTATTTTTGCGCTTAATTCCGTGTACAAGCAGTAGGCAGTTCTCCGACTTTGATTTTATGAATAATGAATGTAGTCTCCTGCAAAATTTCTATGTTTGTTCATTACTTGTTTCTATAATTTTCACGTGGGATATTACAGTAGAGGGAAAATATATGAATGAATCCTAAAAAATGGGCCAGAAAAATCCCAAGCACTTTCGACTCTCCGCACATAAACTCGCCTTATAAAGGGTTAATAAAGTCTTAATTTATACAAAAAAATACACTCCGGTCTAAACATAGAAACTATCGGAATTTCAAATCCACCGAAACAATCACTTCGTCGGGTCTAGCAGCTAGCTACCCATGAGATTATTTCAGATAGCAGAACAGCACTTGACATGACCCGACGACTCCCACCTACCCCCTCAGAGAGGTAATTTCCACGAGACGATTCTTACCTAGTCATCATCGCCAAATGAACTTTCCCATTTAAAAAAAGAGAGAAACTGTTCTTTTGCATCCTTCCCGACACTCATTAATTCGTACCTGCCCACGCCATTCTAATGAATCTTTGTGCGGATGGACGGATCCAACACAGACACTGCTTTTTCTTTTTTTTTTTTCTTTTCTTTCCTCTCTACCCTCGTACTCTTTTCTGCTGGGCGCTGAGAGAAATCAAGTGCAAGTAGCATATTAAATTTACCTATTCATTAAGGAAAAGAATGATGATGATAGCCGAAAACAAAAGACGACTCTCATAATCGAGCAGGCACACATCCGTGACCGATTTAAGCATGTTGCTTCGTCTCCACTTCCGCTCCTATGCATAAAGTACTCAGATAACAACAGATTACGAGACCTTAAATGAACGAGCTGGCCGTACGTGTGTGGAACTGAATACATGTACGGCTGGTTTTTTTTTTATCATCGTATCTCTTTCTTAACCCTTTGAGGCGCAACCCTTTCCCAATGCTGAGAAAAGGGCAGCCGTTGCCATCGCTCGACTGAACTACCAGCAAGATGGCGGCGTACTAGGAGAGGCTGTGGCACAGCCAGCTGTCGTCAAAAAAAGGGTCTCTCGATCTGTGGCACGCGATGAACGTTTCGATCGTCCGCCATCTTGCTGGTGGTTTAGTCGAGCGATGGCAACGGCTGCCCTTTTTTCAGCATTGGTCAATCTTTCCAGCTGTTCTCGCGTTCTTCCATTTTTCGGCAGATGTCAGTGCTGTTAAAAATAATCGTGACCAATTTTTTTACGGGAAATGAACGTGCTAAAAAGTAAAGGATTCTGGTGGAGCTCTGTCACCCGCCACTATTTTTATAGAAATCAAATCTATTCTTCGTGAAAGGCAACAGTCAAAACTTCAGAGCATGGTGATCCCAGAGCGGTATCACTGCGCCTTAAAGGGTTAAAGAACCTCATAACCCTCGCTTCCGCAGTAGAAATCAGAATGAATCATTCCGAACGTATGCACCATGAAACATCTTCCAACGCTATTCTACAACCTCTGCTAAACGACTTTAAACCTTCGCATATTTGTTCATCGTTGCTTTCCTGCAATGAGTCTTTCAAAGAGGGTCGAAGTCTTAGGGGGCTGACAGCTGGCTGTGCCGCACAGCCAGCTTGTCATCAGAAAAGGGTCTCTAGATCTGTGTGCCTGCGATGAACATTTCGATCGTCCGCCATCTTGCTGGTCGTTAAGTGGAGCGATGGCAACGGCTGCCCTTTTTTCAGCATTGGGAAAGGGTTGTGCCTCAAAGGGTTAACTACCAGCAACATGGAGGTCGATCGCCACACAGCCAGCTGTTTCAAAGGCATGCGATGAACGTTTCGATCGTCCGCCATCTTGCTGGTAGTTAGTCGATCGATGGCAACGGCTGTCCTTTTTTCAGCATTGGGAAAGGGTTGCGCCTCAAAGGGTTAACTACCAGCAACACGGTGGTCGATCGCCGCACAGCCAGCTGTTTCAAAGGCATGCGATGGACGAATCTATCGACCGCCCTTTTGTTGGTAGTTAAATCGAGCTATGGTAACGTCCGCATTTTTTGGCACTGGAAAATGGTTGCGCTTCTAACGATTAACAGGCTTGACACATAAGAGACTTAAGTCGGTTGAAAGTTAAATAGAATTCGGAAGCATTAAATTCTATTGTAATCCAAATATGTTTAAATAAATTGCTCTTGAAATCGTACGATATCGTGGGAAAACTCCATCCATTGTGGGGAAGAATTCCAAGACTGTTTTCGATTCTTCAGCAGCACAGACGAATATTTATTTATCTTCAAGTTATAATTAAGAAAAACGAAATAAAAAAGCTCTTAATATCTCATACAAGTGCTTAAAAGAGGAAAAACGGGTGTTTTAACTTTCCTTCCTTCATGAGCATTCAAATAATAAACTGGACAATCACAGCCAAATGATATCAATTTCGGGAATGCTTTCCTCTACCAACAAAGGGAGAAGAAAATGTTAAGATAGAAAAAAAAAAGTAAAGAAAGATAAAAGTAAAAAAAAAAGAACACAGTGAGGCTATTCCGGCTTCCACCCTCGGTTTCTCTCTTTTTTTTTCTTTTCTCCTTTCTCCTTCATTTGACTTAGATGTAATTAAAGCCACAATAATTACAGAGTCGAGCTTTTTCACGGAGCATCAGAGCCGCACGCCATTAACAAGTCGCCAAAGCTCCTAAATACCATAATTACCGGATTCATTACGGATCTCGTGTTCCCAGAAATCACCGTGCGGAAGGGGGGGCGGCGGCAGTGGGTAGCCCTTGCAGACAGCCTTGTGGCTTCCCCCTGGAACGTCCCCTTTGCCACATAGCGAGAAACTGAAAATCACGGATCTTTGAGTAGCAGATTCGTCTGAGAAAAAGGCGAAAGATATATCAAACTGCGCCGACTCCGCCATTTTGATTCTACAATCTCGCTCTGTGTTACCACTGGTCGATGCTTTTAAGACGTATCGCATCCAATCTAACAAGTTGGCATAGTGTACCTTAATAAATGCTGTAAGCTAAATGACGGAAATGTCACAGATAGAAGGAACGTAAGCTTCACATTAAATAAGCAACCATTCAGTATTTACGCATGAAATACAGTTTCTGGAATAAAAAATTCAAGATTTATAAAATATGATTATTTAAAATAACATCAGCTCTCTTAATGAAAATTTGTGTGTTTTGTCGTTGTGCTGTTTTTAAGGTGATTCACAAAGAGAACGTTCCGATTGGGTTATTTTTAACTTCATAATCCGCTGTTTAGATAAAAAAAATTAATAAATATACCAATTTTTAATGATTTTTTTTTTTTTTTTTTGGTTTTAAAACTTCCCATATATAAAGTAAAATGTTATGTTATCGTCCAGATTGAAGCATTCAGTGTATTTTCGAGCTACTTTTAATAGAATAAGTTTAAAGGTTACCTCATGGATAGCGCTTTTTAATTTTTGAAAGTTTTGTAAAATATTTTGTCACTTCAGTTACTGAAATTACGTTATTCGTGCTTACAAAAGCAAATAAAAAATTTCTTTTAAGTTTGTTTAGATACTATGATAAAGGAATTTTAAATTATGTCAATTCGTGTCAATAAACAAGCTAACCAAAACTGTACAAAATTGAGTCCATACAAAGGTACAATTGGTCTAGTATAATTCTCGTCTAAATGCGCCATGTTTTTTCTTTTTCTACGCGAAATAATACTTGCACTTAATTTTTGTATAATTTTTTGATTCATATCAGTTTAATTACTAATTTTTAATGAGTTTAATTACTAATTATTGATACGTTTTTATAAAATCTAAAAACGAAGCTTAAAATCATTAATAGAGAAAATTTTCGTCTTGGCTGACAAAAATTTTAAAACGTCGGTTCCGTTTTAGTTGTGTGTCGCTAATGACTTCTAAACTGCTTTTCCTGGTTAGGATGTTTGAATATAAGTAAATTTTTAAAAGATTAGTGTAATTTAATCTATATTTTGTTTTTTGTTTTTATGAACTCCACATTGAATCTTATAATCAACACATCAATAACATAAATATTAAATTTTCTAAAAATGTTAAGTGGTTTTATTTATTTATTTATTTATTTATTTTGGTAGATCTTTTTAAGACCAAGTATAATTTTAGGTACGGCAATACTTTTATAAATTACTGTCGTAAATTTCTGTAATTTTTATAATTTCAATTAAATTTAATTTTGTATGAAGACAAGTGCTACTATATTTTAGACAGCATCTATAAGAATATTCTGTAAATAAAGTTTTTCATTCATCAGAAATTTCACATAAGTTATCCAGAGAATCCAAGTAAAGTTATTGATTGTATTTTTTTAAAGCAGTCTTTTTCACGGGATCTGCATGTATGGATATGTCTTAAAATTTTAATTTCGGATGTCTTAATTTTCTGTAGCTGTGCTACAGAAAATAACAGAAACGTAAATAAATACTCATTGTTTTTTCTTTTCTCTGCAAATTGAGAAACTACAAAGATAATTTCGTGGAACTAAAAACAATTTCCGTTTACCAATTTTGATAAACACGGAACCAAATTAGCAAAATATACGGCATCAAAAACAAGAAACTGGAAAAGCTGCCGTAACAGTTTCATAAACTAATTAAATTTAAAAAATAAATGCAAGTTCTGTGAAAAAATACGATAAATAAACATATTAAAGTTAAGAAGCTCAGAATGAAGGTACTGAAACAATAATTTGGGCAGAAAGTGTAGTAATTTTTTTTAATTTAAAGTGTAGTAACAGCTACATATCTTAAGAGTCTGTTCATTAGAATTATATTGATTAAAAAGTCACAAATACATTTACAAAATTTTTGTGAAATTTATAAAATTATTTTGTTCAAAAGTTTTAAAAAGTAAAAAGTTAAAAACTAAAACTTTTGAATTAAGTAATTTTAAACGAACTTTGAATAAAATAATTTTTAAACGAAATATTTTTAAATTTTAACCTAACTATTTGTTTAAAATTAACAAAATTTTATTAAAAATATAAACAAAATTAATTGTGTTCATGTGGACCAACAAATCAGTTTGTTGAAAGTTTCAAAGATAAGTCCAATTTAACTTATCTATTATATATTATTTGCTTTTCCTTTGTTTGCTTATTTATTTATTATTATCCATTTATTTATTTATTGTATAATAGGACAAAGTGACAATCAACTCGTTTTTCTGTTTTTGATACAGAAATTCAAAATGTTGCATAAACAGAACGAAACTACCAGACTACACATATATATATATATTTGGAGGAGGGGGGAGACGGGTTTCCTATTCAGTGACTATACATTTTTAATTCCCATTTTAGTTTTTAAATATTCTCTCTCAATATTTGAATAAATTTGAGAAATAAACAATACGTATGTATTTAGCTAGTACATATATTCATTAGAGTTTTAAATACAATAATTTTATTAATATTTAATTGGCTGTAGCATCTATTTATTATTATTCAATAATTATGATTTTATTTAATTAATATACCTTTATGTTAATTTAATTAATATACCTGCATTTTAACACTGTTAAATAATGTTGCACTGCTGTTTCTGGCAACACTTTTTTTAATCTTAATTCTACTATTACGCACTCGAATTCTGGCAACACCCTCTGGTGTTTCACCTCTTGACTTTGGCAGCATTCTACGACAAAATTTGCTGTCTCAGAATGTGTCTGATTCTGATATACTTTTTTTTTTCTACGGGGTATGTCATTTTTGAAGTAATATTCTTTGCGTTTTACCTATCTATCGTGTGTGTGTGCGTGCGCGCGCATAAATATTGAAACATTTTTTGGTTTACTTACTCGTAATTACACTGTCAAGATTCAAGTAAGCTGTCTAAACTAGACTTGCTCAAGTAGGTGCACTAGTTTAAGGAAATTCATTAGCCGTGAGAATAAAAATAATCATAAGGAGCGATTTTGCATGCAAACTGTAATTCATTTGAAAATACCGAAACATTGCATATGTTAGTACGCTTTAATAATAATTAAAAAAAATAGTAATAATACATTAGTAAAAATTTTGGTATCTATGATAAAAAAAATGAATATTTTAAAAACATAATTCATGTCAATTTCGAAAACTGTCTTTTCAAAAGTTCAAAATAATTCAGAATAAGTTTGTTTTCAGATCAACATTCTGAAAGATAATTAACTCGTTTGCATGCTACTACGTTTTCTACATTTTTGTAATTTTTTTACACTTTAATGCAAATTATATGCTTGAACTTATAAAATTTTTATTTTTAAATAATTTAAAATGTTAAGATTTTTTTTTACTTCTGTTATGTTTTTTTTTTTTTTGGTGTAGCGATAGCCGTAGCTTTATTGATGTCTGCTTCATCAATAAAGCTATTAGTACTGTTATTATAGAATATACTCTCATAAATATTCCACACGAAGCTAATTATGTATATTTTTTTCTTAGAAGATATTGAAAAGAATAAGAAATCTATTGATAAAATATAACAGCTCAGTAATGGCTCTATCTGGAAATAAATATTTGGAAAATAATTGCTTGCAATTCAAGCCAATTTTAACCTATTCTCATTTTAAAGTTATTCACATAACATTGGTGGTGGATTAAAACTTTTCCAGTGAAACAAAAATATTACATTGGGTGATGCGCTGACCGTTACAATGGATGACATAAATAAAACTTTGCATTAGTACCTTTTTAAGTGTGCTATTATGCAAATTTTTATTTATCTCATCTTTGAGCACCAGTTCCTTTTTGAATTTCTTTTATTTCGTTTCAATGGATATTTCTAATTGGCTGAATAACTTATAATTGGGTAAAAATAGTGTAAGCAATGTTATGCATGTATGTGCATAAATTCAAACGTATCTTGAGGAATTTTTAAAAACTTCAAGAAACAATCTTGAGATTTGAATATGAATACAGCTGTTATTACATATTATACATGTTGTTTATTGACATAGGACTGTTGCGTAACATGTTATGTAGAGTGGAGGGACATGGTAAATTCACAGTAAAATTTATTCACACTTTAAAGTAATGTAAAATGGGGAAAGTATAGACATTGTAGTGTAGTTTGACTTTAAGTTTCTACATATAATGTATGCAGGATTTTGGCTGTTGTTAAATATCCTTGTTTGATAAACTATTAGCACTAAATCATTTTTTTTTGTTCTAAGATCTTTTTAAACTGAAGACAAGGGATTATACTTGGGATTAAGTGGAACTACGACCTTTATACTTTATCATACCTTTAACCCTTTGAGGCGCAACCCTTTCCCAATGCTGAAAAAAGGGCAGCCGTTGTCATCGCTTGACTTAACTACCAGCAAGATGACGGACGATCGAAACGTTCATCGCGTGCCACAGATCTAGAAACTCTTTTTTAACGCAGCTGGCTGTGCGGCATAGCCAGCTGTCATCCGCCATCTTGCTGGTAGTTAAGTCGAACGATGGCAACGGCTGCCCTTTTTTCAGCATTGGACAATCTATGCAGCTGTTCTCGCATTCTTCCATATTTCAGCAGATGTCAGTGCTGTTAAAAATAATCCTGACAATTTTTTTACTGGAAATGACGTGCTAAAAAGTAAAGGATTCTCGTGGAGCTATGTCACCCGCAACTATTTTTATAGAAATCAAATCTATTCTTCGTGATTGGCAGCAGTCAAAGCGTCAGAGTTTGGTGTTCCCAGAGCGGGAACACTGCGCGTTAAAGGATTAAACCACACTGTCTCGATCTTGACTAAAGTATCACATGTCACTTACTGCTGTTCGTATATTTTCTATTTGTTCAAGTATTGCGATCAAGTAAAAAGTGGTGAATTATTTTATGATAGATCAACGAAATATTGTAGAAAGACTGGTTTATTGCAAACATACAAAACATTCATTCAAAATACGTACAATAATGCAATATTTTTAATTAGCAAAAAAATTTTATTTTACCAGTGAAGAATTTACCAGTAAAAAACTATTGAACTATTAAAGGAGTAAGTAGAACTACAGATGTAAAAATAAAATAAAATGAAACTGATTGAGAAAAAAATTAATATATTTATAAAGTTTATCTTCGAAAAAATTTTTTGAGTGTAAGAACGAACAATGAGGCAAGAAATATTTTAGAGGAGAAACTGGAACCAACAAACACATGCAGAAAGCTAATATTTGAGAAATCCACCATGCATAGAAACGTAGGTTATTTCGGAAAATATATTTAAATGGATTGTCGATCATGTATTGTGAAAACAAAGCAAGAAAATCATTTTTGCTCGTTGATTGATAAAAATAATATTTTATTAATAAAAATAATATTTTATTAATAATTTATTCTTATTTCCATCTACGATAAGGGCCCACGATATAGAAGATAAGGGCCCACGTATTACGTAGTCGCACCACTATGGCTTTTTTAATACTTCTGTAAGTTTGCCAACACAATTTCGATACTCATCAGAAGGTACAAGAATTTTAAGTATTGGCACCCTTCAGAAATTGTCCAAAAAGTCTTTCGAAACCAGAAATTTAGATGGTGGTCTTTAGTGGTAGGTCAACTATCGAACCAGGCACCCCTACTGGGCTGCTACGGCCTTTTTTTTTTTTGGTTATCATTTGCTTATAAGCCCTCTAACCCCATGATTTCAGTTGCTCTACTGTACATTAAATCGCATTGAAAATTCAAAAAGGGGTAAAAACATGCTCTTAATTCATATAATCACGCGATGCGAAATCCATGACATTATGAGGTGGCTGGTGATAAAATTACCACTCTGAATTGAAATAAACTCTCTCCTGTGTTTTTGCCAAAACAAAGCTTTTAATTCATCGATTCATCGCTGTTATTAGTAATATGTGTTTTTGGGGTGTTTACGTGCTAAGGAAAACTAATTACTTGAACTTCCGACTTTGGGAGGTACCAGTTTTCGCACGCGATGCACCTCCCATTTAACCTCTGGCTAGTTTGTTAACCACTCATTAAAAATTTCGCCATTAATGGCGTATTGATTTCGGCGCGCATGCAAATACGTCTGGAGTCTATTGCATGCCATATAGCTGCTAATTGTTCAGAGTGTGTATATGTTCTAAGTTTTTTTTTTTCTTGTCAGATAATAAATCATTATTTTTTAGTTGTGTTCTCTGAAGTTTTAAAAGCTTAGGCCACGAAAAGCTGTTTTAAACCCAATTATTAGTCATTAAGGTAGTGTAATTACTCACTAAAACCTTTTTGTTGTTTACCAGAATGCAAAATTAATATTCTTAAGTTATTTACGTGCAAATTTAGCCTTTTTTAAGGGGGTGAGAGGTAAGTAAGATGAACAGAATGGTTATAATTTCTTTGTTTGTTAAGAATGAAGAATTAACTTCACCAAAAAAAAAAATCTAAGTTTTCCTGATAGCCGCGTTACTTTAATTTTGATTTTCACAGTTTGATTATGGTAACGAAGCATGGTTACTGGTGATTAAGGGCACAGTATTGCAGTGCTTATTTGCATTGTATCAAGTTATCGTGTTTCCAGAGAGTCATTTTTTTAGAAGCTAAATGCACGATCAGTGATTAATAAATGCTTTTAAAAAATACTAGAAATTTTTAATTTTAAATGCCTATACCGTTTTCGTTTTCCATTTTGATACATTATAGCAAAGCAAAACTTAGTATTCTAACAAAATATCGTGTGAAGAATGGATATAATTTTATTGAAAAATCAAATAAGCGAATAAAAAATAAAATAAAATTCTCGTGTATCTCATTTCGATAAGAACTCATAACCAAAATTAAGTTTTGGAGCATTCTTTTTACTTTCCGAACATGTACCATGTAAGGAAAGTATTGTAATCATGAAAAAATTCGAATTGGAGATTTTGGTGTATTTACACGTTTTGAGGTCTTCTGAATTCATTTATGCTATTTTTTTCTTTTAATTAAAATATTTTCAACGAACGTATACAATGGTTTCACGCAATGATAAATTATTAAACAGCTTGTAACTGGCAATTAAATTGCAATGGTTTACAAACATTGACTGTGACTGTGGCATTTAACTTTCATGGAATAAATTCACTGATATTTGGATGTTGAAATACATGTATATAGGAAAGTAAGATCAGATAAAGAAGCAGGTAAGATGATGGGCTCATAATTTCTCCTACGCAGCCATAAATAGCAGCTTCTGTCAATCAAGGAATTCCCCAGACCCAAGGTTTATGGAATCCACTAGAAATAATATAATTTGATAGTTTTGGGGGTAGTGTCCACTCAAATTTAATCTTTTGTTTGTCTGTTTCTAAATTACAGAGCAAGGAATTACCCGACTGCGGTATAAGATATATTTATTTTCTTCTCCATAAAATATCTGAATATGCAACTCGTAACGTTTAAAATTATGTGTCTTATAGTTCATTTACAGTAAGCTTAAATATTCTTAAACAATTTTAAATCCAAAATGGGGATGTGGGGTAAAATGACGAGAAGTTCTTCGATAGTCTTCAGGAAAACACCGAAGAGCGAATTGGCTACGAGTGTTGGACATACGATCAATGATCCGGCTGGGATCATAATGAAGCGAAACGCAGAACCTGGAAATGAGATTTCAGTTTATGAGCTTTATTACCTGTGATTTTTTTTAAAGTTTTGTATCTAATCATTTTTTTTTGTTTCATTATGGGTAATATTGCATTAAATTTCTAATTTTATCCATGTCATTTTCATTAGATCATTCATTTGATGTAATGAAATGTTTTCTCCGCATTTTTGAAAGTAAATTTTTATAATGTCATCTATACGTCATCTTACTCCACCAAGGTAACCCACAATAAGGTAAGATGACAAATAAGGAGTAATACAAAATAAAGAGAATTTCTCCATCTTCCAAAAGGAGCTGATATTGTTTCAAATTTTTATGAAACACGAAGATTCATAAAAGATTTCCTGCAAATTTTAGGTTTTCAAACCACTTACTAGGTTTTCAAATCAAATTTTAGGTTTTCAAACCACTTCAAGTCACTTACTAAATATGTTAAGCTTAATTTCGTCATCTTACCCCCCCCCCACTTTTCCCTACATTGCCTGAGAAATGTTGAATTACAGATGGAATGCATTTGCGAGAAAACTGCGTAATACTATTGTTTTCAAATGCTATTTTTGGTCTTTTCAGGAAGATATCGCTATACTCACTAAAAAATCGTTCAATAATTGACACATTTAAAAGAAACTCTTTGTAATTAAGCGAATTTAACATTTTATTATTATTTTTTTTTTGAGGGGGGGGGGGGTCATGACATATGAAAACTGTCAAAAATAAGATGTTCCTTAGAAAAGAGATTAATAGAACCGGGGCCCTAAAATGGATGAAATGGCCGATAATGTTATTACCATAGTCACTCAATAAGCAAAATAGTTGACAAAGAAATTTAATAGATACGGATAAGCACACTTTCTGAAAGTAATGGAAGTTTCATGACGGTCGCTTTCTGGTAGTAATGAACCAGTAGCAACCAGTAATGGTTTCATTCATCTACATTGAAGATAGATCCAATAAAGCATAAATAATAATTGTTAGATAGCTCCAATAATAAATGTTAGAGAATATGCACGCTGAAAAGCGTTTTGTTGAATTCAACAAAACTTCTTTAATTAAATAGATTGGTAGCTCCATTTTATTGTTTTAACATAAGTTTGTTTGATTCAAACAAATCGATTAAGTAAAATGTCCTTTTGATTTAACAAAAACGTTTGTTGAATATCGAAACCAATCATTTTTGAAATCGATCAAAAGTCAATTTACGCACGCGCCAAGGATTTTCCTGGGTTTTTTGAAAGTTTCAGAGATAAATCTAATTCGTTTATCTATTCATGAAAATTTACATTTTCGTTACAATGATTTTATATGTATCTACAAATTTAGGTAAATCACTTAATGGCTGTTCTCCGTTAAAGCAAATTTGTTAAAGCAGTTAGAGGCACTTAGGTGTTTGTGATAAAATAAACCATATGTGAATTTTTACTGAAACCTTTTACAGAGAGACAGACTCATCTTGGGTCCGAATAAGAGCTAATCTATCTTCCGGCTTCGGAAAGAAAACAGCTCTCCCTAGAATGATTAACAGCAGATGAGCAAATTAAAATCAACAAAATAATATTGTTACATGAAAAACGTTAACAAAGGAAATTAAACCAAGCAATTATGTTGATTTCATCGAATGAACCATTTAAACAAATAGGTGGTTGAATTAACAAAGCATTTCTATATTTTAATCAAATTGTTCGGTTAAATTGACAAAGTTGTAATGAAGATCACATATCTAATTTAATAATCATTTACTTTGGCTTTCTTTAATGTAATCTATCCAAAATTCAAGAATTCTAAATCACTTCTGTTTTTCATTTTACTGCCATTTCGGTTTTTAAATCTGTATATTTACTTTTCCCGTATGCACTATTCTTTTCCTTTTTGTTCTTAATTGTTTCGTCTCTCCAGACCGGTGTGCTAAAAATAGATTATATTGCGTCCGTTTGCAAAATCAACGGCCTTTTTGAGTTTCCTCTTGGCATCCTGCTGGCGTAAGTTTTTTTGTTGTTCCCCTGCGACGACTTTAAAATTATTTGCTCGCGATTACGTCATTGTAATTTTATTGGATTAACTGTTAGGGTTGCTCTGGAATTGGCGCTATTAATCTCAGCCAAGTTATTGTTCTCGCCAATGTGTAATTCTGTGCTGGCGTAATTTTTAAATTATTCCACCTTAATTTCACTATCCATATAGGACGTCATTTTATTTTCGCTGAGCCACCACCGCCGTTATAATAATATTTCAATAGTATATGTTTAATAAAATAGTTTTTTCAGTATTTAACGTCCTTTTATTTTATTGCAACATAAGTGCATTCGAACCTGGATTATGATGTATCACAACGCAGTCTTTAAATTTAAATCAGCCCAACCAAATAACCTTCTTTACATAAATGTTCCGTTAAAATAACCAAATAATATTTAAAATATCATTTTGTTAATTCAACAATAGTTTTGCAGGTGCTTTTTCAACCAGGTATTTTTCAAAAAAATTTCTTGATTCAACGAAACTTTTTCAGCGTGCTATTATCTCTCAAATACTGAGTAAACAGATGTATTACGTTTAAAATATTTTATGAACATTTAAAAATAACATTCCATAAGTTCGCCAGACAAATCAAAAATTGATCAAAATTTTCACAATATTCTTTGTTATTTTATTTAAAATAATGATGCAGGATAGCGCAAATATTTACTTCATGAAATTGATTCTTTTCGAAATATTTTCAACTTATCCTTAAGATTAGTTATGTAGGAGAATTTTATTAGAACTATTTACCGTACCAATACACGGATTTATTTTTATTTTATTATTTTTTTTTCTTTTGTTTATCTACTCCTCAGTCACACTTTTATTTCCCTTACACGGTCACAAATTATTACAAAATAATAATAGAAAATATAAAGTTCTAATCTCGAAAGTAATTTTCTAATATCTTTTTTTTTTAATTTGTTTTGCTCAAAATAGTAGAAACCCACCACTGATCATTCCTACTCAAAGTTCAAAAAATCAGAGATTATGAGATTTTGTAAGGAAGAAAGGTTACCGCAAGCAGAACAAAGTGGGGTTCAAAGGGATAAAAAAGGGGGAACTCTCCCACAAAAGGGTGCAGCAATGCAATTTTTCCTCACCCCTTTTTTATAAGGATTTTTTTAAGCATATTTCACCTGCTACTTTAAGGATGGGCCTCTATTTGCAGGGTAGAGGTTATTGAGATGTAATAGAGATATTTCAGCTTCAAGGTATCAAGTATGTCGACCTTTGTGCTCAGAATAAAATGTGCAGTACTTTTTCTTTTGTGAACTCCTCAAATCAAGTAGTAAATGCTCATAAGACACGAAACTATTTTAGTACCTTGCTGCTGATGACATACTAGAGCATCTGTTAAATTCAAGATTAAAAGCCGTTGACGTAGGAATTCTTTATTCACATGCTCAGGCCACCCGTTTTTTTTTTTTTTTTTTTTTTTTTTTAATTCTATTCCTTGGACTCTACACATTTTATAAATTACTCCTTAACATTATTTAGAATTTTTCTTACTAATGAACAAGGCACACGCATATGTGTGCATTATGGCCCAAAATAAGGTTTTGAATTTAACAGCGAAAAATGCTGTGATATTTTATAAGCTGGCAGATAAACTATTCAGCCTACTCCAATAAGTTAGTTTATGGTAACAAACAGTATTTCGTAGTTAAATTTCGTAATTCGGCCAAAAAAATAAATAAACAAATAAAAGTTTCACTTTTCTTCTAAGCATTCCAAAATATTATATGCAACCTCAAAATGCATCTGAGATGGTAAGAAACACTCAAGTTATAACGTATATTATAACGGGAGCTACTCACCATTAATGGTTTAAATCAGCTTAGAAAAAACACACAATATATATATATAATAATAAAGTTTTAAAAACTCACCGCTAAACTTAACGTGAGATCTCTTGACCATAGTGGATATTTCAGCTTATATCACAGCATTTGCCGTGGTAGCTGAGGCTCATTTCGAGGCATAAACTGTGTGCATAAACTGTGTGCATAAATATCTCACAATAATGTAGGGGAGACCGGGGCACGTTTTCCAACTCCCTTTAGTTTTGAAATAAATCGGTCGATGACGCCAGGGAGAGTGGTTGCGACACAACATAGATCATGTACGAAAGTTTCAGTTCCGTAGCTACTGTTAAATTATAGGAAGACGTTATTTTCTGTATGTTTTATATTGAGTAAACTTTCAGATCTTTATTCAAACATAAAATAAAATCTACTAGTAATAAACTTATTGTTTTGACGCTGCTACCCTTTGATATGAAAAGGGGTGTCTTTCTTCACGTAACTATGCATTTATTTTGCAAATGACTTACGCTGCCAGTCGTCAAGGTAATGTCGAAGTTCCAATGGCAGAAGGAGCAAGTTTTCCAACAGCATACGGTGCGCGTATTTCAACACGTGTCTCATTGAAAAACATGCTTTCTTTGATCCTACGAAGAAAATACGACGTGGAAAGAAAAAGAAAAGGAAATCAGGGATACTTGACTGGTACTCCCAATAAAAACCAGCTAAAAATTTATCGAAAAACAAAAGAAACTGCAAAAGGAATCACATAAAAGAAGAGAGAGAAAACAAAAGCTGGTCTCAGCTAGGAAGCTGTTTGGATCTTCATCTTCACGTGTAAAATGCCTTAAAAAATAAAATTCTGAAAAAGAAAAGTGGCATCGTATGTTGTCTAAGACAAAAGAAAAGTCAGTGAGGTGTACGAAATGCAAGAAATGGATGCATGAAGACCCTTTGATATGAAAAGCCAAATAAGGGATGCAGTAAAGTTTTCCCACGCTAATTTTCAAATTTTATTGTAACATAATACAAACACTGTAACTATCTTCAAAATGGTAACCGACAAGTTAATTTACACAATACACATACAGACTTAGATTCTAGCCATTTACAAGGCGGCTAGCATCAGTCAGGTCCTTGGTCCTTTTTATAATAATTATTACCATCCAATCTTTAGAATCCGCGCACCTTATTTTAAATTCTAGCCCGTGTTCTTTAAACAGCTCGCCGCTCATTTATTAAAGCATCGGGTGCGTTTATAATCTTTACTGATGCCAAAGGAGATGTTATGTTTTTGTTTGAGTTCACTGTGATTCACACACACACACACACACACAAACAGAGACATTGACGTCTTTTGTTAAATCTGCCTTTGTATATAGTTAAATGACAGCTTTTGCAAAACACTTGAGTGTAATTTGTTTTCCATATCCAACTATATTTTCTATAACTCTTATTATTTTACCTACCATTATTATGCATTCTTAGTTTACAAGATGAAATACAAAGTTTGTTACCTGCGTTTTACTATTTAAAGTACATTTAGAAAATTGGCCTTGGTGCATTTTTGGTAGGATGGAAAACTTGCCCCGTATAAGGGCCACGTTTTTCAACATAACATAAACAAGCTTAAACACTTGCTGTCAAAAAGTATGTTTACTTTTTTGTAAGATAATCGTGCTGATTTAGTAAATAAAGGTATAGAAAATACAATAATATCCTGTTTACATCAAAATCGATTTTTAAAAAGATTAAATTTTTAAAAAGTTGGAAAATGTGCCTCGGTCTCTCCTTTTGTTAAAGTAAAACAAAAATCTTAATTTTATAATACGGAATAATTATACGAAATTTGAAATGCATATTACATTTTCTTTTGTGTTATTTTCAGGAAAACTTCGAACACAACATGCAATTCTTTCATGTATTCTTGAGCATCCCCTGAAGAATATCGGACGTAATCGATAAAGTAAGTTTTCTGTTTATGTTTTGTATTATGGCAAGCCTACACGCGAAGCATCTGCCAACGGTGGGGGTACCTTGATCGGAGACCTTTTTAAGTGGTTCTAACGCGTATTTGCGTTATATCTGGAAAAAACTGACCCAAACATCAGATCGTTAGAGCTATAACCGAGCAGTAGGCCCGAACACGGGACCAGACTTAGTCCGTTTACCATGTTCAGTGTTTTATTCACTGGGTCATGGTGGGATGAAATAAGTTATAAATAACATTCATTGAATAATCAAGGATACATAGCACAGGCATACGCTTTCGAGAATAGTTATCATTCAGTAAAGTGTGATTCAAGATCAGCAAACTATGTATAAGCTATAATAAGTTTCTAACCTATATGTATGCTTTCAAAATAAAAAATAGATAAAAAAAAAACTTCTTTCTAACACAATTTTGAATATTAGATGTATTTATTTATGTTTAAATTTTTCAAAATTACTTTAAAAGTTTATCATTCTCAAGCCTATTGTTTACCTTTAAATATTTATTTACTTTTTTTGAACTTTCAAAATTGTAAAAAAAGAAAAAAAAAAGGAACGTGTTAAATGTATGTATATATGGTCAAATATTACTAAGAACAGTATTGTGAGCTATTGTAAACCATTTTAAAGTAACTACTTTTATACTGTATAACGCTGATGTATTTTACCAATTGTAATCCAAAAATTGCGCTATAAATAATAATAATAATAATAATAATAATAATAATGAGAGAAACCGCTGCTTGCTGGACCTGAGCCTGGGACTAGGGTTCAGCAGGACAGTAGGACACTTCAGGAACTAAAACAGGCTTTAAACCAAATAGGTAGGCCGTTCCTGAAGGTAGTATCCTATAGTATCCTTTTAGTCCCAGTGGTGCCAAATGGAATCATAATATTCACAATTATTGTTCAGGTTTATTTTGCATTTGAAGCGTATTTGTAATAATGTTTTCCTTACATACTACAAAGTACTACATTAGAGAAGAAAATTACAATTAAATGTATTCCAAATACAAAATAAATGTCGAAAACGTTTGTGAACGCTATGATTCCGACTGGCATCTCTCGCTGAAAGGTTTAAATCTTTGGCAAATGCCAATCGTTCACACATAGGTTGTGCACAGTGAAACACAAAGCGTAACAAACTACTTGACCTATTTTCGGTGTCCAAACATGGCCGTCGGCTTGCATCTGGATAGACCAACTTCCGTGTAAACAAAGAGAAATGGTTTCGGCAATTGAAAAGTGCGGTACTATTCTGAAATTACAGACGCACAAAAAAAGAGAGAGCTACTTGCTGTTTTCCTTTCTTCTTCCTCCCTCCCTTTTTTTTTCTTATCCCTTACCGTCTGGCGTCTTCGGGAGGTTTTAGTCAAACGCAAACTAATAGTTAATTTGACGTCTAATAACAGGAGCTGAAAAGCCGCATCCTATCAACAGGTTGGAGGTTTTTAACGCCTCCCGCCCAAGCTGAAGGAGACCGGCTCTAGCCCTATCCCCTTCCCCTCCCTTTCTAAAACAAACAAAGGCTTATTTTTTATTATTATCATTATTTATTTTTTTTTAAACAGCGTAACTTGGAAAATTTCGTCAGCCAGCCATGGTATTTTTTTTTTTTTTTCCCACTTTCTATACTCCCCCAAAGAATTCTTCCTAATTTTAGATGTTTATAACCAGAGGGTATCAATTATAAAGGATTCTTCCACCCACGATCTGTTGCTAGAGGGTAAAGGGGGGGGGAAATACCAATTTATTTAAATTGCAATAACTGTAATGGTATGGAAGGAGTCACTACGAGCGCTTCCCTTCCTAATTGCATACTAAAAAAAAAAAAAAACTAACCATCACGTGAGCCTACCACGGGAATGTATTCGTTAGTCCTTGGTCCTGCTGCCCCACATGTTCACCGAAGGGTGAGGTATTCTCGAAAAATAACGATGGTTATAATAAAAATAATTGGGGGGAAAAGGCCACATGAATAGGTAGCGCGTAAAAAAAAATAAAGCATTAAACTTTATACAGCTAATTTTAAAAATTATAGTAATATGCGGAATATTTTTTTTCTCTTGTAGTATTTTATACTTCTTTTTTGTCTATTTTATAGCGCTAAACCAAAACATGTGAAAGTTGGGATCTTATATAAGAATTTTGACTTCTGAAAAGCTTTCGTTTTATAACCATTAACGAACGTCTATTCAAATGGCACCATACGTTAGGTAGTAAGGTACTCCCAACAGTAGCGGATCCAGAAATTAGTTTTGGGAGGGGCTAAACTTTGAAAAAAGCTTATTTCACCCAAACAAAACGTACGATGAAGCAAAATTTTAGTATAAAGTAATGTAAAACTTTTTGGGAGGGGCTAAGTTATAAAAAAAGATCATTTTATCTACTTAAAGTGTATAATAAAGCAGAATTTTACCCTTTAGCAATCTTTTTTTGGGGGGGGCTGAAGCCCCCTAGCCCCTCCCCTAGTATCCGCTACTGACTCCCAATAGTATCATTGTTTAGTTAGCTTTTAAAGAAAGCTTTTAAATTAGAGCATTTACGCATTGTTACAGTCCCCAAACTTTCTATTCACCGTACGGCAAATTATATTTCAAATTTGGGTCTAGATAGACAGAAGAAATCAACTAATTGAAAATAAAGCATTAATAATAATGATGATGATGATGATTAATATTAAAAATGTCAGCTTTAACTCAAAAACAAATGTATAGATAAACAGAGTTTCTCAAAAAAGTAGAGATTTATTTAGGAGAATAAAGTTGGACAAGACAAACGTTTGCAATTGTTATGCAAGACGAGACTGTCATATCTTTCATTATCACATAGGGATTTTGCAAGACGAGACAGCTCTTTTTCCCTTCTCGCAGCTACTTCTATAGAAAATTATAATACGCATTAAACTATAACTATTTTAACGTCTTTCTTATGCGACAATTAAATTTATTGTTTCTAACATTTATTGTTTCTAACAGTCATTTTTTGTTTCTAACATTCTTTGTTTCAAATATTAATTTGAACTGTATGGTTTGATTTTGATAAAGTGAGGATGTGTACTTGTATCTAAATATTACAAAATAAAATTTTGAAAGTCAAGATAAGCGTATTTTTTGATCGAACCACGTACAGTCGCTTCACGTACAGTGTATAGATAAAAGACAAATGAGCTTGTTTTCTCCCATTATGCATCTTCCAAACTCAAAATGCATGATTTTAAAAAATGGTCTGAAAATGAAATTGTAACTTCATTTAGGCTTACTCATGCTAGGAAAAATATTTTTAAAAAAGTTCGCCATGCTGTTTCCCAGCAAAATCATGTAAAAGTTCTAATTCGAAAAATTAGAAGGTCTACTTTACAGCTCTCACAAAATAAAAGAAAATAATATAGCCTAATTCTAATTTATTTAGTTCGTACGACTATTTTTTAATAGTTTTGTAATCACTTTTATTTAGCAATAAAAAGTAGAAGCAATCAAAAATTTGCTCAGCGAACTCGGTGCACACTCCATGAATCCATGCTTGTTTGCTCAAAAAATAATACTGCCATACAGTTTTAGAAACTAAAAGTTAGTTCCATAATGGTCTTGTCTTATAATCAGGATGTGCCATGTGTTCCAATTGCTCCAAATTGAACCAAATCAATGATGATACTCCAATCTGCTACAAAAAGATCGTTTTGGGACATTTTTGCATCAAATTCTCCAAAAGTGTAATTTTAAATTTTTCCATGTGCTGAAAACGTTTTTAATCTCCTAAATTTGTACAAAATATTCCATTGCACATTCTAAGCATTCTAATTTCAATCTTTTATCCATCAATCTCAGAAGTGGAAATTGATAAAAAGTGGATTTTTTTCCTTTGACATTCCTTTGTTTAAAACCTCCAAAACTTGAAGAATAAAAATTGACACGTTTTATAAATTTAATCATTTTATTTAAGTTGATGAAATTTTTCATTACCAACTTTTTTAAGCCACTGACAGTAGTTATAATGTGTAGTAAATATTAGTTTTTTTTAAATTTAAAATAGATATTTAGTACAACAATGTATAAAATAACAGAAATTTTTAATAACTATGTTTTAAACTTCTGCCACATGCACCATTTGTAGAAATAAAATTTGAAATTATATAAAACAATGTTAAAAATCTTTTGTTTTTGAAACTTTAGATTCACCACTTTAACTAAAACGGTCACATCATGGAATTTTTATTTTAAATTTCATGGAATTTTTATTTTATTTTAAAAAGATAGTATAGAAAATGTGAATATAATGTATTTTTATGTAAGAATTGTCTGTGCATGAGCAGTTTTTGTTGCTAGCAAAGTGTTTTAAGAACCTCCCTAATTTTCATTTTTCAGATTAGTATTCTTAAATGACTTCTCCCTTTCCTTGAAAAGTAAATTTTGTGTTTCAAAATTGGCATTTTTGTGCTCCATAAGTGACTTTTTTGAGTTCCAAATTGCTCCTAGACTATTCATGTTTTTTCTTGCTCCAAACTGCTCCAAAAATGTGTTTTTTTTTTTTGCTCCACAAATTGCTCCAAAATTTAATTTCTGCTAGCACATGCCGGCATGTGTATAAATGCATCTTGACATAAAAACTAAAAATTTTCTTTTTGTTTCTGGAAAAATTAGAGTGTAGCCAACCAGTAGCGGATCCAGGGGAGGGGCTAGGGGGCTTCAGCCCCCCCCCCCAAAAGAGATTGCTCAAGGGCAACATTCTGTTTTATTATACACTTTAAATAGCTAAAATGATCCTATTTTATTACTTAGCCCCTCCCAAAAGCCTAATACATTGGTTTAGACTAAAATTTTGATTTAAAGTACATTTTAATGGGTGAAATAAGCTTTTTTTAAAAATTTAGCCCCTCCCAAAAAAAATTTCTGGATCCGCTACTGTAGCCAACTGGCTACACTGTGCACTTTAGAAATAAAAAGAAAGTTAGATAAAATAATTTATTTTTCTGATTATTTCCTGCGTAGTGCTGTAAATACAAGACCGTCTTGTATTTACAACATTTACACAAACGTAAATATTTTTCAGGTACTTCGCAGCTTTGATCATAGAACATCTATTTTTAATTATTATAATCCAGGGACTTTTTCGAAATAAGATTATCCAAACTTTTCTGCATTGTTTAATATTTTAAAATCTTCTGGCCATTAGAGGAAAGTTTTCTCGTTCAAAAGTTTTTCTCTACTGATCAAGCGTGCAAAGAAAAGTTAGGAAAAGGTAATTTTATTTGATGACTGAGTTAAATGAACCTACTTAATGTATCCAGCTGAGTTTTATAATGATTAATCTAGACGTTGGAAAAGTTTTTATGCTGTCAACGTTCCAGTATTTTTATAGCATTTTTAATGAAACTGAACGTCGACTTTGATGTTGAGTGCGTTTTCCTTCACCCTTGCAGAGTGGTTCAGAACATTTAATGAACTAGTTCCATGACTGAACTTATAGATGGGCGCGAAAATAAAAGATTTATCCTCATTTGTAATGCAGTTGAATAACACTTTCCCTTTACAGAAATGACTTTTAACACTTTCAGACCTGAACCCGAGCGTCACTCGGGTTGCTGTTTTCGGTGAAGTAAATGAGCCCGAAAGTATCTAGTGTCAACGTCAAACTAAAATATTGTTGCGGAATTACTCTGCTACTCCTGGGGTTCGTCGTTCTAAAGTCCTGTTGGTGTAAAAAGTTCAAGTAAAAAGCCACTTGTCAGGATGGAACACAAACTTTATTGCTTCTAGAACTTCGTAGAACAATCAGCTACACAATTCACAAGCACAATCTAGCAGTAACGTGCTTTTAACAATCCGCTTGGATCAGAAGCTCTCACAAATGCTGTATTTCTCACACAAAATAAGTCACTTTCACAGGCAAAAATTCCGTGGAAATATTCAAGGGATATAGTACACAATCCCTTAAGACACAGCAATGAAGAATTTACACACAGCACTTTAAAAACAGCTTCACAAAGCAAGCTAAAACACAGCTTCTATAGCACTATCAATTCACACAAAACAAGCGTACTGAGAGCTCTTCACACATTGAGCGTTCAACTCGCACTGAACTGTCGGGGCGACGCGCGCTTCTATAAATAGCCGACGCAGAAGGTACAAGAAGTTTCCAGATAAGTCTATTTCTCGAGGGTTCTACATAAAGCGTGAATTTTGATTACGTCATAGAAGATAAATGTTAGGTTATTATGCGTTTTTAATGCAGGAAAAACAACTTCCAGGCCCCATTGGGAAAATCGCGCCAAATGACCAAAAAGTCGCCAAGCTTGGCGACTTTTGGCGAAATATCGCCAAATTTGGCGCCAAAAATAAGTCCTCAAAAGTGAAGGGATCTAAGCTCTAGGACTAATATTTCTCGAGATTTCTAGAACCTCCATTGAAAAACAATGGTAAACCGAAACCTCCATATCTCCGGCTCTAATTGGCCGATTTTGATGCAACAAAAAGCAAAATTTATCTATTTGAAGCGTAGAATACGAATTTTAAACCATTTTAAGCCACAGAGCAGCGGGTTGCCCCGAAAATTCGTAACAGTATTAAATGACTGACTATAGCAGTTTTTCGAGCATTATCTACGAGTGTTTTATTATATACGGGGTGACTGCTAATTCATGGTACAAACTTAGACGGCTGTTACAAGACACTGTAACAATCACATTTTGTAGGGGGAATGTATGCTCAAAAGCGAAGCGTCGAAGCACAAACACAGGAAAGAGCAAATGCAGGAGAAACGGAGTTAGTAGTTGCTTCCGTTGCCGGTAGATGGCCAGCCGGCATTGATTTGGGGAAGAGAGGCCGTTCTCGTTTCAGTTTTCGTCCATTCAACATTAGAAACCGCATGTGGTTTCAGCATGATGGGGCTCCATCCCACTTCACTCTAGATGTACGTCAGTACTTGAATGCGGCATTTGGCGTGCGATGGATTGGCCGTGGTGGATCTATCTCTTGACCACTCCGGTCGCCCTCGATTTCTTTTTATGGGGACATTTGAAAAATGGCATTTATGCCACTCCAGTAGACTCCGATGAAGATCTCGTTGCTCGAGTATCAGTGGCGTAGCCAGAATTTTTTCATGGGGGGAGGGGGGTTATGACTTCCGCAACTCATATATATGTATAAGTGTGTGTGCTAATGGAGTGAAGAATATACATTTTATATGGCAAAAAATCCCCGTGGTGGGGGGTAATGACCACCCTAACCCCCCCCCCTTGGCTACGCCACTGATTCCTACAAAATGTGATTGTTACAATGTCCTGTACCAGCGCTCAAAATTTTTACCATGAATTAGCAGTCACCCTGTATGTCCAAAATTAAACGACCGTATTTCAAAGTTGTCTGCAGACAAAGGTATATTATTGAGAAAATTGTGAAATTTTGTGTAGGACATAACGAAGATATGGGAATTTCTTTGAGCAAATAAAAAAGAAACAGTTCAAATATTCGCCACCAGGGGGTGTTCCATGGCCTGCGTTGTTCCCAGACCTCAATCCATGCGACTTTTGGCTTTGGAGGAGTTTGAAACTTTTGGTTAGGTTAGGTAAGTCGTGATAATCATCCAAGAACTTTGCCTGATCTTAAAGACAGAATTTCACATGCTCGTAACATTTCCCCCCGAACACACTGCGATCAGCTGCGGAACACGTTTGCTTACGATTCCAGATGGCAGCTGACACTGATGCGTCATGTTGAACATGTTTCGTTGTAATAATATTAATATACTGGCATAAATGTATCCTAAATGTGTTATTCAATAAAAAGCGCCCCCTGGTGGAGAACATTTGAACTTTTTTTTTTTTTTTCGCTCAAGCAAATTTCTATGCCTGTCCTGCAACAAATTTCACAACTTCCTCAGCAATAGTTTCGTCTGTAGACAACTTTAAAATAGGGTCGTGTAATTTCGGACATACGAGCATGTACGTGTAATAATGGATCTGCCGGGCGTTCATTCTGGAGTCCTCCTGAGCTGGGCTCGTTGAAATATGACTGGACACCGTTTGTTGGTGTTTATCGTCTGGCCAAAGATTCACGAAGTGCGTGGGGCGCTGAGGCAGCCCCAATACTCGTGGCCGTGGCTGCCGACGGATTGAAAAAGTACTTCAGGTTTGAAAACCTATTTTATTTGAAGAGTATTTCTCGCAGATGTACAGAGCAACAGAGGTCACGAAAAATCCGCTCTTTCAACTGCGTTTGCATTTTTATTACCGAGTGTCACATAGTTTATAAGCTCATGACACGTTCCAAAAAAGGTGCATTTATTGGGTATTAAAATGCTAATTTCATAGACCCTGAAAATTCTTGCGAACTGTGGTGGCTATGAGGCAAGAAAATGAGGGAAAATATATCAATTGCTTTTTCAATTAAATTTAGATCCCGAGACAAATCCTTTCTTTGAAAACAAAAGTTGCTACGCCCGTAAAGAATTTTGAAGTGAGCTAATAAGAAATTTGAATTTTTAGAGGATATTTAAGTACATTTAGATACATATACAGGGTGATTCAAAACTTTACGTCAGAAAGGGAAAGGGTTATAGAGGAGACCAAGAAAGTTAAGAATCTCATAGCAATGCGTCGGTCAGAAATGTTGTCTTTGTCTACTGTTAATAATCACTTCGGAAGAACTGTTGGAGTGTTTATCGTAATTCTCAATCAAATTTCGTTAGCAATGAGCTTTTCATCCAACACTTTCAATGAAGAAAGGAAATAGATTTTCTAAACTGTCAATTTTGATTAAGTGCTTTCTGTGAAAGGTGCATTAGTTTTTGACATACCATGCAGTAGCGGATCCAGAAATTATTTTTGGGAGGGGCTAAACTTTGAAAAAAGCTTATTTCATCCAAACAAAACGTACGATGAAGCAAAATTTTAGTATAAAGTAATGTAAAACTTTTTGGGAGGGGCTAAGTTATAAAAAAAGATCATTTTATCTACTTAAAGTGTATAATAAAGCAGAATGTTACCCTTTAGCAATCTTTTTTTTTGGGGGGGGGCTGAAGCCCCCTAGCCCCTCCCCTGGATCCGCTACTGATACCATGGTCAGAAAGTTCACTGTTACATCAACACTCCTTCCAAAGTGATTATTAAGAGGCAAATGAAGACGACCTATTCCTATCCCATACTGCTATAGGATTCTGAATCATCCTGGTCTCCTCTATCACCCTTTACATTTCTGAAGAAAAATTTTGGATCACCCTGTATATAATGCAAAATTGAACAATTGGATTTTATTTTACTTTATAGAAGTAGGATAATTATGTCGTGGAAATTGTGTCACTCAGCATCGAAATCAAAACAAAGGCCATTTCCTGTGCTTCCATACTTCTTTTGTGATTGCAGCTGTGAAAATTTCAAATGGACACTCCACTTTTTCTGTCCAAGGGACTTTTCGGTGATGGTCAGAGACAGTCAGCTGTGAACTACATAGAATTCGGCGAAACTGTTGAACATGTTTTAAGACAATTATGAAAGCACAACATTGTCTGGATTCACGACTATGAACCTTTTTCAAAGTAGTGAAATAACAAGCAGAATCACAGGCTTGTGCTCTCTGAGTTTCTTCCCTTCCCAATCACCGCTCTTGAGTGTTATTGGTTGAACTCATCACGCATAAAATAACAAATAGTTTGTGATAAAGCTTTATTACAACTGTGACAGGCCTGTATTTTTTGTGATAACATAAATTTCGATGACTTTTATCATCCGAAACCGATTATATGTTGAAACAGGCCTGAAAGCATTAAGTATCCTCTCTCCTATGTAAGAACACAACAGTTGGATCTGTAATGATTGGAGCAATGTCTTATTCACCGATAAATACTAATTCCATTCGCAGTCAAATGATTGAAAGATTTTTGCCACAATAGAGAGTATTTGCATACGGTATAAAATTTAATCATCAGTCTGCCATAGATTGCTTGTTGTAAGAGCTACTATTTCTTGTGGTGTGGCTACATTCCGTCTTCCGTTCTTTCACTGAAAAGTGCGGATTGCTAAGAATTAGAGCCGTTATTTATCATTTGTATTTCATTTTCGCTTCGGTCCTTATTTATTAGTGGGGAGTTTGTAATTAGTTCATATGCTTGATCTGGAAGAACATCCGTTCACTTATAAGCTTTCGGTGCAATATTTTTGAACTAGTTAAATCCCAGAAGACGAAAGAGTCCTGAATATTGGCGCCTATCTGATATTTGTAACGATCCCTGAGAATATTTTCAGTCCTGTGGATATTTAGTAGATATGCCATCTTCCGTCAGCCTGAAATCGAATGACTACGTTCTTTGATGGCGGTTTTGGATATATGTCATTACTATCATATCAGTTACTAAGAGCAGAGCTTAATGATAAACTGTAGTACTTTTCATGAGATATGGTAGCTGGATACCATCAGCGGCTAAGTAAGATGTCAAAATAATATATTAATCTAAGTAAAGTTAAGCGAAAGATGGAGCTTTTTGTCATGAGGCAAGAATAAATATTATTTTTCTAGTGCAGTGGTCAAGGCGATAACTTACATCCCCTGCAAAGTACCATAAGTGCCAAAGTACCATTATTGCTACGCTTACTGCCCGTTATAGAAGTGACCGTAATATTTCTTGATTTTATACGTGACTCATTAAGTTTTGTGGTTGTACAGTTAAAAGTATATCTGTCTCTTCGACAAATACAGTTAATTTGCATTTGATTTCTGCCAAAAATAAAGTTACGATCTTGAACTTCCATCTTCCACACCCTGCATTTCAATCAGATTGACTCATTACCTTATTTGGAAGCTCTGGCAGTATATGATTTAACATACATCTCAAACTATTTCATAATAAAATCCACAAAAAAAAAAAAAATGGAGTAGGTATATCAGATGAGAAAGAATTATCGGACCGTAAACTGTTCAGTTGTCCGAGAGTATCTGCTTTAGCTCGTAGGACGATGATTAGCCAGATATCATCGGAACAGGTGCTACGTAAATGACCAACGCGAAGGGACACGTCCGGTCACGCGATGTCCTGCTTTCTTCCGGTCATTACATGAGCATTCCGAGCAGTCACGTGACCATAAGTCACGGACCGTCAGTTCCCACGCCCTCCGATTCCGAGGGCGGTGGAGGAGTGTGAGTGAAAGGAAACAACTCAGCTCCGCTCGGACTGAGAGTCCCCGCATTTAATATTCCCGTCGCGGATGTCAGGGATGGTTTGTTCTCGCGCCTAAACGTAACGTCCACCTTCACGTCCCCCCCTACCCCCATTCACATCCCGGTCATCTTAAATGGTTCCGAAGTTGCGCGCATCCGTTCATTTCCGCCAGCTTCCGAAGGATGTTTTGTTTTCTTGAATCTTTAACCCTTTAACGCGCAGTGTTCCCGCTCTGGGAACACCCAACTCGGACGTTTTGACTGTTGCCAGTCACGAAGAATAGATTGGATTTCTATAAAAATAGTGGCGGGTGACCAGTGGCGCACCCAGGATTTTAGTTTAGGGGGGGGGCTGAGCTGAAAATACTGCTGAACTCGGTTATAGTGAGATCGATAATAGTTACAACCCTCTTATAACGTCAAAATATTCTGTACCACTCGATTTGCCCATACAACACAAGTCCACAAGCAAAAACTCATTATAGAGTCATAAATAATTATCTGATCTTTTCAGTGATATTGTAACCGACTTTAACAGTGTTTCATAAACTCTCTGTAAGTATTTATTTAAAAACTAACGTCTTTTTACGTAAAAAATATTTTAGAAATAATTTGAAGACAACAAATAATAATAATAGTAATAATTCATTAGTGACAATTTTCATTTTTTTAAGTTTTTCACTTCTAACTGTTCACCTTTAGGGGGGGCTTGAGTCCCCATAGCCCCCTCCGTGCGTGCGCCTATGCGGGTGACGTAGCTTTACGAGAATCCTTTACTTTTTAGCACGTCCTTTCCCGTCAAAAAAAATGGTCACGATTCTTTTCAACAGCACTGACATCTGCTGAAAAATGGAAGAATGCGAGAACCGCTGGATAGATGGCCCAATGCTGAAGAAAGGGCAGCCGTGTTGCCATCACGTGGGCACGCGATGAACGTTTCGATCGTCCGACATCTTGCTGGTAGTTAAGTCGAGCGATGGCAACACGGCTGCCCTTTTTTTCAGCATTGGGGAAGGGTTGCGCCTCAAAGGGTTAACGGTGTAGTTCGAAAAAAACTCATGCGATTTCGGGACATAAGTGAAAATAAACTAATTATGTCAGGCCAGGGCCGGTCCAAGGAGGGAGGGGGTGCGAATGTAGGCGATCGCCTGCGCTTGAAGAGTCCCCGCTATTGGGCCATTTTTTTTGCTATGACATGAGAGCTATCAGATATGATAGCTCTCATGTCCCTGGGCCATTTTTTTGCTATGATATGAGAGCTATCACATTAGACCGAGCTTGGTACATGATTGCGATATTTCCCGAAAAAAAGCCGAGAAATAAAACTAATATGTACTAGCAGTGCTAGTCGTAACTTACATAAGACAGGATAAAAAAGAGGCCCCCGCTCTCGCGCTTCGCCTGGGGCCCGGCACGCCTCTCGGACTAGCCCTAGTTTCATTTGCACCTTTATTTTATTATGTCAGATGATTTTCCTTATTATTTTAGTACTTTGAAAAACATTTTTTTTTTTTTCAAAATACCGCAAGAGAACCATTTCATATGTCTTTATGATCAGCTGTTTTACAATATATATACAGGGTGTCCCAAAAAGGTGGTAACGGGCTTTAATTCTTTATCTATTAGAGATAAGTGGGAAGTGCCAAATGAAAAAAAAAAAATTCAAAATAGGGTCGGAAATAAGACTCCGTTTGAAAAAATTCCTCTCGTTTATTTACATAAAGTTATACTTTTTAATCTGCATACGACCCCCGTACAAAAAAAAAAATCCCAGCAACAAAAATGCGCCCCTTGATCTAATGAGGTTATGTACCCAATTTGAACCTTTCATCATTACAACGTCTCAGAGATATCTTTAAGGGACAGTTCAGCCATTCAAGGCATGAAATCACAAAAATGTGATCCATTTTCTGAAATTTCTGGCACTAAAAGTATTCAATATTTTAAAATATTTTTTTCAGAGTGGGTTACATAAGATATTGTTTTATATAATAAAAATTAAAAAATACTAATAAACAGTTTCTTTATGACTTAAAAATACATAAATAAAACACAAATTTTCACGTCTTCAAAATTACTATAATGCACTTCGCGCAGGATAACTGTAGCAACTTTCCATATTTTCCAACAAATTTGACCTTAAATTGAAGATAATAGTCCTAATAACAATTTGAACTACAATTATAAAAATAAAATGGATAGAAAAATATTTATAAAAAAAAATATATTCAAAAAATGCCAAAATTTTATTTTTTTCTAATTAAAATTAATTATTGTTCTTGAATTTTAAAATATCCTTATGATTGTAGTTCAAATTGTTATTAGGACTATTATCTTCAATTTAAGGTCAAATTTGTTGGAAAATATGGAAAGTTGCTACAGTTATCCTGCGCGAAGTGCATTATAGTAATTTTGAAGACGTGAAAATTTGTGTTTTATTTATGTATTTTTAAGTCATAAAGAAACTGTTTATTAGTATTTTTTAATTTTTATTATATAAAACAATATCTTATGTAACCTACTCTGAAAAAATTATTTTAAAATATTGAATACTTTTAGTGCCAGAAATTTCAGAAAATGGATTACATTTTTGTTATTTCATGCCTTGAATGGCTGAACTGTCCCCTTAAAAGAAAGAGGATCGAGGACTATACATGATTTTGAATGTCAGCGTCTACTATTTAAGTTGAAAAAAAGCTTTTATTTTGTAATTTCTGTACGACCCCTGAAATGCGATTATTCGTCGTGATTTTTTTTCCTTTCGAGAGCCATGGAAAAGTGGTTTAAGTCAATATTATAGTTATCTTCATATCTCTGACACTTTTTAAGGTATAATTCTCAAATTTTGCATGTCACCTCATGACTTTCTATGGGGTTTTGATATGTTACGCGGGCGGGATCAAAAGCCAGGGTGAGCCACATGAGACCAGCGGCCCGAAGGTTGCCCATATGCACTCTAAATTGTGGAGATATAAAGCCGATTCCATGAAGAACCCCAAGGTTGAAATCCGTATAAGCAGTATTGTACATCGTAAAGTCGCCAAGCCGACTGTTGGCAAGATTTTGGCCGTGGTGCAAATAATGTCTGTCCATAGACTTTAATGCATCGAAATCCACTTGGGTGATTCTGTAAATAAACTACTCAATCAATTACTATAAAAAGAGATGAGTACAACTAGATGTTACTACAGTCCTAAATACGAAATTTGAGAAGTAATTGGAGTAATTCTACAGCTAATCATTTTTCAGCAGCTATGCAAGATACATACATAAGGGAAGGTAAGGTAGCCTAAAATGATTCCCTTAAGGTTTAATCTAGTATAAGAAAACATAAATGTTTAAATAACACTTTGTCCCGCTGCTAGCATATTTTACACTATATTTTGCACCATAAACATATTTTAATTATACTTTTAGAACAGAGTAATGAAAAAAAAAAAAAAAAGATTTTTGATAAAGTGTCCAAAGGATCATTTTACTCTCAACCAAAGGGCAAAATAAAGGATGTAAAAGTAATTATCTCTATGGATAACTATGTCCATGCATGTCTATACACAATGAAATAAAATCAGTACAATCATATATTGGGTTGGCAACAAAGTAATTGCGTTTTTCCGTATGTCAATATTTCGCCTGGCCAAAACTACTGAAGTTAATTATGCGAAATTTGGCACGTACGTGAGTTCTTCAACATAGGTGCTAGATCAGAGAGCATTTTCCAAAATTCGTAATCTTAGGGGGGGTAAGGGGCCAAAAAGTTCTTTTCACATATCCCGCGTGATCTCAAATAAAAATAGAGATATCCGTGAAATTCTTTCTGTAAAATACAGCAGTCAAGAATACCTAAAAATTAATTTCAGGACATTTTTAATATTGCCCTCTAAGGAGGATAGAAGCGAAAAAAGGGAGAGGGTGGCCATCTTTTATGGACGAAAAAAAATACAGCCAGTGAAATTCTTTCTTTAAAATGTAACAAATATGAATCGTATGTTCAGGCACAGCTTACCTGCAATTAAAAACTTGTTGAAAACTTATTTGCTTGAATTTTATACCAGAAAACGCAATTACTTTGTTGCCAACCCAATAGTAAGAATAATTTATTTCAAGAAAATTTTAAAATAAAAAAAGTGTCACAAGCAATAAAAGGGAAATTTTCAAAATTTATTGCCTACAATAAACGCGAAAATAAATTAAATAATGTAATGGGGAGTTTTGAGACGGATCATGGCCCGCCACGATGTCTAGTACCTGGTACTGGAGTGTCCTTCAGTCGATGGATCATTTTTTCCGGCAATATGGCTGCCCACTTTAGGTAATCTATTAAATATGCTTGTGTTTCGTTAACCTAAATTTATATATCTCGAATTTAAACACTAAATTTTCACCAAAAAGTTTAAATAATGATTTTTCGTTAAATTTGCAAAATTAAGCATTTCAAATTTTAACTTCTTAGATTGAATTTTACATTTCCATCTCGATTAATCAACAAATATGAAAATGTTTTTGAATGAGATAAAGGCATTTCACATTTCCCCCCAAGGAAATCGTCCTAAGAAAATATATCATCTTAAATTAATCGTATTAGGATAAAAGGAAAAAACTGATGAATGATAGAAGTTGGTAGGGGGGGCGGGGGGATTCTTCGAAAACAAATCCTATTAAGTCTTCTTTGATGTTGGAAGAAACGTTCTGAAAACAAAATTAACTATTTTCCCCATCCCTCCCCCATTTCCCTTTTATTTTTTTGCAAAAATGTATTTATTCTGATAAAATTTTATTCTAAAGGTTAAAGAAAAAAAAAAAATTAAAGAAAACCTTCCTCTTTACCCCTGATTTAATAGCATAGCAAACCCTTACACGCAAGGGATGAACCGGGAAAAATCATTTATCTTTTTTTTTAAAAATGGAGATATGTACTGTTAGGTACAGATAGCCCCCCCCTCTTCATTTCAAAGCCACGTGACCAACACAAGAAAATCCGATTCGTGCTTAAGCCCTCTGTGGCGTTACCGATTTTGCTAAAAAAGCCTATCTTCTTCAGACAAACCATCCCTCTAAGCTTATTTTTTTTTACAGCCCATATAGGTGCTATCCTCTGAGGCTTCCATATATTTAATATGCTTAGGGTAGGCTACCTTCCCTCCCCCCCCCCCCCCCCAATGCTCTTTTCCCCGTAATACATTTGCTTGTAGGCATAAATCTCGGGGGCTCAGCCCTTTTGATGTTTCCGTATTTAGGGTATTTCTTCGTTATTTTTAACTGGCTAGCTGCGGGAAGAGGTTCTTCATAGCCCTTTTCTTTTATCAAAATTTGTGTTGCGTTTTGTAATTGGGAGGCGGGGCCTGGCGTATCTCATTTGCTAAGATGGCGGCTCCGTGTGTACATGCATATACTCATTCTTTTAATGCTGCTTCTTTCTTTCTTTCTTTTTCTCTCTCTCTCTCTCTCTCTCTCTCTTTTATTCCGCCATTTGGGACATGTATACGCGCATCGCTTCCACCTCGGAAGCATGGAACGGAATAAAGGTTAATTTTCTGGCAGATTGTTTCGTAAACATTGAGGGGAAATTTGAGTTTGATGTAATTTGGTGAAGAGAGAAGAAATACGCGCGAGGAGTGAACCAAAATGTTTTTTTTTTTTCATTTTTATTGTTAAACTGCTTCGGTAGATAACCTAGAAATGTTCATGTCTGGATAAAGGGAAAGGACTATTTTTACATTTTACTAAATTGTTTAATCAAAAGGAAAATATTTTCATTTCGAACATTAGTTTGAAGAGTATTTCCTATTGCTACTTAATATCACCCAAAAATTTAAATTATTTTCCTTTTATTTAAATATTTTTATTGAAAAAAAAAGAAATTTCCTTTCTCAAAGAATGTCGCGTATGCAAATAGTACTATTATTATGTGGCGGCAAATCAAACCACAATTCTGTACTTTAAACAAACATTTGTTTTATGTTTTCTTTTCATTTAATTGGAAAATGTTTTTTGAATACTTTTTAACTCAGCTTCTGGTACGATCACATTTCGTTTTCATTCGAAAGGTACTTACATACATGTATTATCCTATAAACTGCATTATACGCCTTCCCGGCATTTTACCTAGGTTTGTCATTTACAAAGAGAAAGAGAAATTGCAGATTGAAGAAACAACAATGAACAATCTAAATTCAGACCGAAAGAAAAACTAATTTGCCGTTTTTACATAGATTTAATTTTGTTTTCGCATAGTCAGTGAAATGAATATAAACAATTCCAATTAATTTTTGGGATAGTTTTTGTTTCATTCAATCGAATTCGCGAACATACGCGAACAGTTAATTCTTGTATATTTCCCTTGTTTTACTTATTTATTTGTTATTTTAAATGTTTCGAATTTTCAAGTTTTTATTTTATTTCAATGTATTCGTTTATTTTATTTTCTACCGGAAGATTTCTCTAAACTGTACGGTAATGCCATATAAATTTCATCATTTTTTTTTCATTCGGCCTAGATTGTTTTACACATTATTCAGCTGCAGTTTCAAATTGTATAGCGTCCGTTTAAATTTTATAAAATCGATCTTGAAATGTTAGAGAAAAGGGTCACGTTTTAAAACTTCACATTGTGTAGTTAGGCGTAAAAAAAGAAAAGAAAAAAAAACCGAATGCAAAATTTAATTTTTAGCATGTAACCTGAAAAATGCCCCTATTTTTTTTCTGTTTGTTTGGCGCACTGATATCATTTAGTGCTTTAGTGAAATGTGATTATATAGGAACTTTTAATGTAAATAATAACTGAATTCTCTTTGCAAGATTTCTTTAATAAAAAGTTTATAAAACAACACTAAAATGCATGATTTTAAAAGTAAATTATTTTTTCGTTTGTAAGGGGCGCGTAAATTCAGAAAAATATTTTTGAAATATTTCTTTCCTTTTTTTTTATTGTTAGGTCCTGAATGTTTGGTTCATGATTTCGTGCTCAGATATGAATAACACATTTTGTAGAAAACGCACTGTTAAAAAAGTGTAGTTAATTGGGGAAGGGAGGAGAGAGACTTTTTCGTAATAAAGCATTTTCACATAAAGCCTTTACAAATAGTCGTTCTGCTAATTCTTTTCTATGAAACAGTATAGGTTATTTCCACAAGAAATGTTTCCTAAAATACAAAGTGTCATTAGAGATATATTTATCAAACATATCTATATAACTAAAATTAAACTTTTGTCTGTGCATTACTAATTTGTACATTGCCTAATTTGTCTGTACACTAATTGTACTTACTTTTGTCTGTACATTACTAACCCGTCAAAGACGGGTACTTCAACTAGTGCTTATATATTTTTAAATGTGAAACTTATACAACACATGTAACTTATATCATAAAATTACTGTTAAGGACAAACTAAAAATAAGCAACTTTGTTAAAACGTACAAACACAGAAATAAATGAACGCACACATTTCGGGAGGTGCAAGGAATGCACCCTTCTTCAGTTCCAAAATTGAAACCCATCCATAGGCAGGAAAGGGAAAGTGGGGTCAAATACAAGATAGCAGAAAAATGAAGTTCCTCTTCTGAAGAAAGGAAAAATGGAAGAAAACAAATTGAAGAAAGATGAAGAAAGGGACTGGGGTGATGGTAGCAAGGAAAGGATGTTTAAAACTTGTTGGGTGTTCACTAGTATAATGTGACGGGATATTCATTACTCCTTACAGATGACTAAAAAATGAATGTTAGCATTTGGTATTTTGTGAGGTTTATTGCAAATTTTAGTCCTTCTGTAAAGTACTGCATGATCACTTTTCTTTGCAGTAATGCTATCACTTATTTGAAAGTTGCTCCACAATGGCTAATGTTAGCAACACGGAGCAGTCTTTGAAAATACCGAACCATTACCGAGTCAAAAACAATTAATTAAAATAAAAATTAACACCGCATATAACATTCTACTCTGTGGAATGTAAATGGTTACTGGAGCTTACAATTATCAAAAGACTATAAGCCTGCAAAACAATCTTTTTCCCCCCATAAAGCTAAACCAAAAACAAGAAAAAAATTTTTCAAGGTATCCCAGTAATGTTTTGGAAAGTGAAATTGTCAATAAAATCATCAAATTTCAACTGGTTTCTAATTGCCTGCTCAATTGATGTACAACACTTCAAACAAGTACTCGAGTAAAGAGCAATTTTGCTACTTCGATATAATGAATAATATTTAGCAGATTTCCAAAAATACATAACCAGAAAGTTGATTATCTGCCCAATACATTAAATGATTCGCATGTAATCATACCAAACAGTTATATTAGAAATCAATGTAGGGAATTTGTAACAAAAGCACTGGTGCTAAAAGGTGAAATTAATTTAAAAGATTTATAAAACAAAACACATCAAAAATTCACTTAGCAAGAGATCGTTTTTGGTGGTACAAAAGATCCACCTTTCTTCAGCTTCAAAAAGCTCCTTCATTCACACAGACACTAAGATTAATAAAGGAAGATAATACAATAACGAAGGTTTACTAAACTTTCTCAGTTTTAAATTAAGAGGGAATTTGAATACTTTCTTGAGGTTTGTAATAGTATGCCTGTCTATCAAAAATAACAGGTATAACAGTCATATAGTTTTTACTCGAACACGCAAAATCATTACTAAAGTCTATGACCAATAATTGTTCAAAAGTAATCTTAATGGAGATTTCCTTTGTTTGAAGTTAAAAAAAAAATGTATATTTTGCTAAAATTTTCTAAGACAGTGAGAAAACAGTTCATGATTTCTATCTGCACACCTTCTATCTTTTTTTACGTATGCTCGGATGGTCACAAAATGTAGCTATGTTTCTGATGTTCACTATTACAAATTACCATTTAAAATGACATGCGTAAAATGAAATTTAAAGTCACACTTTTTCTTCGATTATAAAGGCAAAAAAAAAAATAGTCCTAACACATTACAGAGTATTATGGTGATCAAATGAAATTCTTTATTCGCGATCTCTAATTTTCTCTCTAAGTCCTTACAGTTGTGATTTTGTGTTGAAAAATTCTTTATAATCTATGTTTCCTCTTTATTTTTTTTCATAATTGTGACTGCTTTATGTTTTGTGTTTCGTAACTTTTCAATGAAACTGCTCGCTCATTATTCAACTCAAAAAAGTTAGCTTCATGAGTGGATTGCAAATGCAACTTTAAAAAAAAAGTGCTTCAGTTATCTGAAACAAGAAACGCAATCTTAATACAGCAGCCAAATCAAAATTAGTTTTAAATTTAAACCACTTAGCGTAATCAAGAATTAGCTTTAAGATTGGTTATCCTGAAACCTTCTTGGATTCCAGTGTGCATGCTGGTCTGTATCGTTGTAACAAGTTTTCAATACCCATTCTGCCAAATTCTGTCCACCGTCACCAAGTTGATCTTGTAAGATATGTACCACGTACCATAAAAAAAGCATTTGGCTGCTCTTATCAACTAAATAATTTCCTTTATAAATCCACGTCGCCTTGAAATTGGTAAATTCAGAGCTAGCAAGTTTTTCGATTTCAGCTGAAGATTCAGTAATACTTTATAGTATCCCCTCAACCCAACAATTCTTATCTGGATATTCGGCTTTAAACGGAAAAAAGTTGAAAAAGAAAGAAAGAAAATCTGAAACACTTTCATATTTTAAATTCACACTAAAGTGCTATATATTAAAAGCGTATCATAATCCGTACGGAGTCCTTATTTTTCTTCTTTATACCATTAAGTTGGAAAGTGTATGATTATTAATGAGCGTGCCTTATTTTTCTTCCTTGTTCCATAAAGTACTTCTTTGGAATCGAAATCCATCTTAAAATTGCCTTCTTCAGCTATTTTACAATCTTCAAGAGGCATATTCTAACTATACTTTTCCTATTAATAAACTGTCGCGTTTGCCAGTTTCTACCCAAATTTGGCAGATATCGCCAAGCTTAGTTCAGTTTTGAAGATTTTTTTTTTTTGTGCCAAACTTGGCAGTCAATCATTAAAAATCGCAAACTATGGTTACTTTCAATATTTGATACTTCCTAATTAACTAGTAAAACGTAAGCACATTTCATTAAAAAGAAAATTGAAAAAAATGTAGCGGAATCATGTCGACAAATTATGTCCATAAATAAACCTGATTGCTTTTAATGGCACTCCAGTGCTAAAAATGAGCGGAGAGTTGAGTTTTTAAAAAAAATTGTCTTGAATTTTAAGTCAAAATAAAAAGTTTGGCAATTGTGGGGCTTGATGCACAAAGGAGGTGGCTTCAATTATTAGAATTTGCAGATAGCTGTAAAAAAATATTCGGGGATTCAACACAAGCTAACCAGACGGGCAGCTTCATCTCTTGAATAACACAAGAACTAACGTCTAGAGGGGCATCCTTTTAGAACCAAACCAAAGAAGGGGTTTTTTTCTTTGCAATGTAGTACATGTAACTTGAAATTCTAGTAGAGTGAAGCAGACCCTTCAATTATGTCTGTTCGAAAGCAGTGGCCGTCCGCAAATGATCACTTTCTTTCTCCCATCATTTTCCCTACGGATGAAACACGAAATACAAAAATAAGATTTAACAAGCAAATTCAGTCTTGTACGCAACACATATTCATTCAAATAACACGAGTCAAAAATTAATTCATGAGTTTAAAAAAAATCAAGGCTAGTTTTAATATTTAAAGGAACCATTTCAAATTTACTGGTAGAATGCATTTATTCAAGCGACAGTAAGTAAGAAAGGAACACAGAAGAAATTTACATTCGTAGAAGATTTCAGTTCTACAAAATAAGTTAATTAAAAAAGAAAAGTTAAGTTAAGTTAAGTTAAAAAAGAAATAAATAAAAATTTTAAATGATATTCCACTTTTAAACAAATCTCATGTTGACAACACATGACTTCCTTTTAATTCTGTTAATTATATAATTTTATTACGCACTTCGTCACAAATTATTGAATGTGAAATTAAGATTACTAGCTGACCCGTGCGAAAATTTCGCACAATATCGTATTTAATACTACAACTGTAAATATTATAGTATGAAAATGAATAAATGTGTCTATAAGTATACATAATATTCTGTTAAATATTTTCACGGGTCAGTTAATTGTTTGATTGGAGATCATTCAAAAAGTAGGCATTTATTTTAACAGAAATTGAGCGGGTATGAGAATTGAAACAGCTGCGGCTAGATCACATTAAATACGTGACAAAAAAAAAAAAACCATTTAAAGCTTATAATTTATTTTTGACAAAAACAGCACCACCTTTTGGTGAAACATGTTTTTTATTCTCTCTGAAATGCAAAAATGTACAGAAGATGGCGTTTGAATAGCCCTAATACTACCGATATATTCAACTTTAAATGAAAGAGGCGCCATCTTCGATATAGAGATCAGTGGTGCAAACTGTAAACAGCTGATATTGTTTTTAAAGAAGTTTTATAAAATAAAACAGTTAAAATAATTTTTTTTGGTCACGTATTTAATGAGCTATAGCCGCGCACGTTTCAATTCAAGCCGCCCACCCGGGGTGCCAGAAAAGTGTCGCCAAACCTTCGAGGAAATGGCATAGAACAAAATATTCTGCCGGCGACTTATGAATACAACTCACTGAATTATCAAAATGAGACGGCTCGATTGAAAAGACAAAATAAGAAGTTCTTTTAACCTCATTTAAATATTTATTTTACAAACTATTTACAAAAGAACCTGTACTTCTAGTTACCTTCAATCATCCATCCAATCTATACAAAAAACATAATAACAACTCCCAGCTGTTCTATTTTTCTTACATTTTTTATCTGTCGTTGCCACTCATTTTTAAAGAAAGTATATTCAATTCATCTGACTCCATAGCAACCTGGAACCATGGAGTCTGTTACATTTTTTTGGGTCACGTATTTAATGAGATCTAGCCGCGCCAGAAAAAACACCTTTGAGAAATAATATACATGATTTGTTTTTTATTTTCTTTATTAACAAAAAGATTGTTTCCGAATTTTTGCATATTTTTCGTCAAAAGTAGAAATTATAAGCTTTAACTGGGTATTTAATTTTTTTTTTTTTTTTTTGGTCAAGTATTTAATGAGATCTAGCCGCGCCAGAAAAAAACACCTTTGAGAAATAATATATATGATTCCAATGATATAAGGTTGGTGATTTCTTGCCACATATGAGACAGGGTTTATTTTTGAAAATATATTTCTGGCTCCCAATCTGCCATTTTCACTGAAAATTTGCCAAGCTTGGTGACAGTTGGCAAGATTTTGGACACGAACCAAACAATGATTAGCCATATACTTTTAATGTTTTGGGAGATGTCCGTAGATCTTAATGTACTGAGAGTCTTTTGGTTGACCCTGTGTTTGAACTATTCATTCGATTGGAATAAAAAAGGAGATGTACAATAGGGTCGACTGAAAAAACTGAAATCTAATTTTTCAAGTCGTAACACCGCGGAAAATTTGTGAGTGAATTTGGGTCACTAAAATTATGTAAACATGAAAATTAAAGTCCTTTGTTAGAAACACTTAAAGATTTTTATCAGACTAGCTTCAAGTGGTGAGAACGTGATTCTGTGAGGTTCACAGGAACGACACGACTTGGCACTCTAAGTTAATAATAAAAGCATCAGTTTTTTTTCCCCCTACTAACTGTAAATATTGTAGCTAACAAAGAAATGAAGATTTGTTTTAGCAAAATATTGACGAGTTTAATCACAATTTGGTTAGTACTGCATGACATAGCAACTTGCTTTATTGTTGCTAACTGTATTTGTTACAAATTCCCTAAATATATGTAAATGCGATATAACTGTCAGTTGTGATTGTGCAAAATCAAATAAAGTACTTGCTATTGAGCTCAAGTTTGTTTACTTGTTACTAAAACAAAGAAACTTAATCAAAAACTTTGAGGGGATTAATAATTGAAAATCAAATTACATGACAGCCATTTAACTTTGGACGATAAATCCAAAGGAAGGGTATTGAAAAACTAAGAAAGTTGACCCCAATATGATAAAAAATATAACGATATTTTAAAAATATATTTCTCATTATTTTAATAAAATACTGGGCACTAACTTAACACTACAGTAAAGAACACTTCCAAGTTCGGATGATCAGATCATTATGATACAGAATAGATATATCACTCTTATATCTTTTGTTTCATTTTTTATAATTTATTGCATGCTACACCTAAAAATGTAAGTTTAATTCAAAATGTCTTAAAATGTTACAAGATGTTTCTGGAAAATGAATTGTATTTTCACTACGTATAATACTCATGCTATTAAAAACAAACAACAACAAAAAACATAGCTTTTAAATTTCTTAAAGGGTTCATTTTTCTTGCCTTATCAATATCCCTCCTTTGATATGAAACCGCTGTACTCAAATTCAAACGGAAATTATGCGCATTCTCTTTTACATGTATCCTATCTATTGTCTGGTTTATTCTGCCATTTCTTTGCCGTTTTGGTTGTGTGTTGGTTGGCATTCTTGCAGTTGATGGAGCTGCAATGGATGTTTACAGACGTCCCAAATAATTGGACTTGTATTGAATAAAGAAAACAACAACAAAAATTGTTAAGTTAGTATTTTTCCCTTAAACTGTAATCTACCACTGTATGGAGATGATTATCAAGTTCTAATTAACTTTGTAAGCAATGCACGACCAATAGATTTTGAGGGGATTCAAATAATGCTGAAGCGCTATTTTTGTGGTTCAAATAGAGAGGCAATTTTTATAATGTTACAAATTTCGGAAAACTTTATGACCAAATAAGCAAATACCAGAAGCTATGAAGCGATTTTTTTTATTGACATCTTTTTAGTCATCCGAAGTCTCAACTTTTCAGAGGCATTACTATATGGAAAAAAAAAAAAAAATCCGGTGCAACCCTAATGCACAGTTAGATATTACAACAGTCCTAAACACAAAATTTCAACAATTTACGGCTAACCATTTTTGAGTCATTTGAGTTACGTTCATATGTGTGTACGTACCTACAGATATCGTCATAGAACTAATCGAAATTTATTCACTACCGGTCCAAATACATCGCGCATGTATAAGTACGTAAACAAATACATACGTACTTTGAGACGCTATACGAACATGTTAAATTTAGGAATGGTCAATATCGATTTTTCCGTCAAAATATGTACCTCGTACAAGGATGTAATAAATAAAGGGGATTAAAGTTTCACTTTAAAACGATCAGAAAAGGAAAACTACTAGACCAAATATTATCAAACTTGGTCATTGTGTAAAGGTGGTCAGGGGATTTATTATCGGAGAAAGAAAAGTTCAATAATTCAACACCAGGGGCAAGGACGTATTTATGGGGAGCGTCCAGGGGTCCGAACCTCCACCCCCACGAAATTTTGATTTTTGTTTCTAAAATGATAATGATATAGTGTTCTTTTGAGAAAAATACTGCCTTTTTTACCGTTTGGACCCCCTCAGTAATTTTTAAACCCCCTCCAAAATGTTCTTCATGGGAGGCGGACCCCCAAATCCCCCCTTAAATGCGTCCTTGCCCTGGTGTTGAATTTTTGTGTTTTTTTCAGCGGATAATAAATCCCTGACCACCTTTACACAATGAGCAAGTGTGATAACATTTTGTCCAGTAGGTTTCCTTTACTGATAGTTTTAAGGTGGAACTTTAATCATAATCACCCTGTATATCTGTCTATAACAGTTGCTGTAATTGTTGTACTGAAAAGGGTAAAGTTCTATTCATTTATTAGGTTTAAATTCAAACAGAAATGCTTAATTAACATTTTGTATCAAACATATTTAAATAAAGAAAAAAAACCTATATTTTAAAAAAATTTTCATTTTTCATCTAATAACAAAAGAATAACAACAATAAATTTTAGATTTTTGTATACCAACTTGCAATACAAGAGTCTATATTATTAGCTTTAAAATATCTCTACATTGTAAATGCAACAAGGGGGAAACATAATTACGTAACTAAGAAAGTAACATTGTATTGTGCTATTTCCAGCATAAGTAGTTATGATGTTGTGAAACTAGTTTTAAAGGAGTAAAACACTCTGTCAAATCCTCTTATCATTGTATGCATGTAAAAACTTTTTTTTGTTGAAATTTTTAGCTGACAGGTGTGTGTTGACGGGTATCACATTATAAATGCAACAAGGTAAACATAATTACATAACTAAGAAAGTAACATTGTATTGTGCTATTTCCAGCACAAGTAGTTATGATGTTGTGAAATTAGTTTTAAAGGAGTAAAACACTCTGTCAAACCCTCTTATCATTGTATGCATTTAAAAACTTTCTTTCGTTGAAATTTTTAGCTGACAGGTGTGTGCTGACGGGTATCACATTGTAAATGCAACAAGGGAAACATAATTACATAACTAAGAAAGTAACATTGTATTGTGCTATTTCCAGCACAAGTAGTATGATGTTGTGAAACTAGTTTTAAAGGAGTAAAACGCTCTGTCAAACCCTCTTATCATTGTATGCATTTAAAAACTTTTTTTCGTTGAAATTTTTAGCTGACAGGTGTGTGTTGACGGGTATCCCAGGTATTATCAGTATTAAAATTCAAATTTTTAAATAGTCCATTGTAGAAATAATTATAGAAATGCAAATTGTAAATTATTAATGTAGAGGGTAAGTGGGATAACGGTGACAGCTCTTTTTAAAAAATTAAGTCAAAACCTTTAAGCATGCAAATTTATAATGCATCTGTTTATGATAGGTAACTTCCGTAATTAGTTTTAAGATTTTTAAAGCTAACAATTGTACGACCTTGCTGAAATTTCCGAAAAGCAAATTTGGCAATTAGTGTTCAAAGAGAAAAGTTTTTCAGGTGAGCGAATTCATATTTATTTATTTATTTATTTAAAATACACAGTACAGAAAATTCCATTTACAGTGTTACATGTAGATACAAATTAAAACACACACAAAAGAAGCACCAAAACAAACATACAAAGCTGCATAAACAATATATACATATGCAATACACAAAACAACATATGAATTACGAATACAGAAGTTGCAAACAATTAGCTTTAAAAACAATAAAAAGCATATTAAATAAATTAAGGTCCTCAGAAAGATACTTAAAAATTTTATAGAATTTGTACAAACAAAAATTACCTATGTAATTAAATTTCATATTTACATTTACAAATAAATGCCGCTCACGAAGACATCGGACAGGCACAGCAAGTTGAATACAATTGTGTATTTCAACACAATCAATAATATTATTTTAATGACTTTATAAAAAAAAAGATAACATACAGGAAATATCACGCCTAGGAATGTAGAAAATGCTACGTGGGAAAGAAGCTATATTTATATAATTTTTCAATGAATCTAACGCATTTTTGCTCTCTCTAGCTTAATTACATATTTTAAGTTATATGCCATAATTAATTCATTTTTCTATTCAACCATGCTTGAAATATAATATAAAATGTCATTCTAGTCCGAAAAAAGGTTTTATATAATTTAAGAAATATTGGCGAAAGGATTTTCAGTACTCAGTTCAAGAAATTAGACGAACACTTCAATAGTTTTCCTAAAGTGATTATTACCGGGTAAGTTAAAACTGCGTTTTTGACCCCAGATTGCTATGTGATTACGATTTCTTATTGTGTGCCCTATCACCCCTTAAAGTTTTGCCAAAGAGTTTAGATTCACCCTGTTTATATACCTATATTATTAGTTGCGCATCCTATAGGATGACTAAAGCTATACAAATTGCTGATTAACATCATTAAGGAATTATGCTTACACAAAAATTTATGGGAGAAAAACATTGGTCTCAAAACTTTTGCCTGCTATTGTATATACGTATTTAAAAATTTTCATTGAAAAATGACACTCAGTGTTTGGGATGTTACAAAAATCGACTGACAAATTGGATGCTTCGATGAAGTGTCAGTCGATATGATGTAACTAGACAAGAAAAATTCTAGGCACTTTGTCAATCCTATCATTGCATAAAGTACGGGTGAATTGTTGTTAAAAAAAAAAGAAAGAAAAAAAATGTGTTTTTCATCTTTTCTACATGCAATTAAATTTATATCTTACTAGCTGAAGTACCCGTTCTTCGCACGGGAATGAATGGACTTTTTGATCTTAATATTTGTTGTGATTACTATTTATTGTAATAAAGAGATATAGCAAAATGGATATCGCGTTATATTGTGTTCAATAATCATGCATACTGAATTTCAAGGCAATCGTTTTTACGGTGCAGAAGGCGATGAGGCGTAGCACAATCTAGTGGCGAGTTTTAGCAAAACGGATACGGCAAAAATATTCTTCGCATTCAGATATCGATGTATACGAATTTTCATGACGATCGGCTGAATAGTCTTGAAGTTCATGTGTTGACGCGACATCTAGTGTCAAGTTATAGGAAAATGGATCGTGCCAAACTCTTCTCCGTGTTCAAATATCTATGTATACCTATTTTCATAGCGATCATTCGCACAGTCAAGAAGTGATACACTGCAGGGCCATCTAGTGATTAATTAAAGTAATGATTTGCTACAGCGCCGTCATGTGGCGAGTTATAGCAAAATGGATAACGCCAAAATATTCTCATTGTTCAAATAGCTATGTATACTGATTTTCATAGCCACCGTTTGAATGGTCAAAAATTTGGCCTGCTGCAGCGTCATCTAGTGGCGAGTTAAAATAATAATGCATTGCAGTGCCATCTAGTGGTGAGTAACATCAAAAGTAACGCAGTTAGAATATATTCTTCGTTCTCAAATGTGTAAGTATAAAAAATTTTATGCCGATCGGTCGAACGGTATAGAAGTTGATGCGTTGCAGCGCTATTTAGCGGTAAGTTACAGCAAATGGATAGTGAAAAATATTCTCCGTGTTCTAATATTCGCGTGTACCAAATTTCATCGAAATTGGTTGGACGATATTCGCATACCAAACGGCTAAACGGAATAGAATTCGACGTTCTGCTGCGCCACCTAGTGAAAAGTTAGAGGAAAACGGATAGCATAAAAACCTTCTCCATGATAAAAGACTTAGGTGAACCAAATTACATGGTGATCGGTGAAACGGTGCTGGAGTTTTTCAACCTCCTACACACATATCAACATTCATATTTATCTATAACCAGTCTTATTATACGTATATACCAGTTTCAAGTAAAATCCAGTTTCAAATCTAAGCCTCGCCAAAGTGCCAGCATACGCCATTTTGCAAGAGTTTTTTCAGGGAATCATTCGAAGCATTGACTTAGCAGCAATCAAAATGAGAAATGGTTCGACCGCCAGGCATTTATTTGAAAAGTGGAATCCCTTAATACAGTCGCATTTTTTAAATTATCAACTATAACATGTTTTATTCATCGTTACCTGGATGTACTAAATGCAAAGATTTCAATTTTCTGAAATTTGGCGGATTTCCCCCAAGTTAAATCAATGTACTCAATTGGCGAGAATTCTGAAGCTACATCGCTTGAAATGCCCTAATAACTGCATTATTTCTGCACGGATAGTTAAAATTTAATGCTGTATTCTAAGAAAACCTATACACTTGTTTTCAAAAATGCTATTCCCTAAAGCTCTCAGTAAATTGCGCAAAAAAGCCTAAAACTGTGCAAACCGCTAGAACTCACTCTCTAAAAATCGGCCTATCAGCCATTTTTTTTTCGCCAAACTAAAAAAATTACATATTAGTCTCGGATATCTTCGATCCTCATTGTTTTGCGTATAAAACATTTCATTCCTGCTCTCATTTCTTATGCGCACACGATATTATAATTAAAAAAATAACCTAAAAAATAAACTAAAAAAATCATTATTATTCTTTTATTTTTACTTTAAGAATTTAAAACATTCTATTCGGCAAAATCGCCACACATGGCAACCAAGATGCTTATTTCACACACTTTTTTCACTACAGGGGTTAATATTACGTAAAGCTTTCTGCGTGGAGAACATAAAAAATCTCTTAAATTCCGGGAACGGAAATTAAGAGAACTATTCAGGAGGAAAACGTTTTTAAGTGGAGTTTCAAAGTTTTAAAGTGGACTATCATTTATTCTATATTATTTTACATATCTGTGTAAAATTTCAGGCTGACAGGTCCATTTTTGTGGAATTGTATACTACCCAAATCAACAAATTGACAAACAGAATTTCATTTTTATTTATAAGATAACCTACGCTTGTTTTTAAAAATACCCTCTCATTAAATTGCGCCAAGCGCTAGAATCATAGAAAATCTGACACACTTTCAGATTTTTAAATACGCACTAAAGTGCTATATATAAAAAGAGTTATAATCCATGGGTCTTCCCTATTTTCGTTCCTTCTTTCACTAAGTTGGAAAGTGTATCATTATTCATGAGTGTGATTAAACAAAATTAAAATTGATATTTCTAACACCCTTTTTTCTGGATGTAATACATTAGATGCAGAAAAGCTGCTCAGAAAAATGCACAATTCCAACTGAATGAAAATTTCAAAAACTTATACGCAGGTGTATTCATAACACAAATAGCAGACGATTCAATTACGATAAATAGCGCCAAGCGTTAGAATCCTCCTCAAAATCGCGAGAATGCTGAAGATAGATCGCTTGAAATCCCTTAATAACTGCATTATTTTCGCACGGATCATTAAAATTTAACGCTGTATTCTAATAAAACTTTTGCACTTGTTTTCAAAAATCCGTTTCCTTAAGCTCTCAGTAAATTGTGCCAAGCTGAAAACTGCGCAAACCGCTAGAACTCACTTTCTCGGCATTTGAGCCATTTTATTTTTTCGCCAAACTAAAAAATTTTAACATATTAGCCTCGGAAATCTTCAATTCTTATTGTTTTGCGTATAAAATATTTCATTCCTGCTCCGATTTCCCATGCACATGATATTATATTTAAAAAAAATATAACCTTACGAATATAAACTAACAAAAAAATTCATTATTATTCTTTTATTTTTACTTTGAGAATTTAAAACATCTTATTCGGCAAAATCGCCACACATGGCAACCACGATCCTTATTTCACACTTTTTTCACTAAAGGGGTTACAATTACGGAAAGCTTTTTGCGTGGAGAACATAAAAAATCTCTTAAATTCCGGGAACGGGTGGACTTTCAAAGTTTTAAAGTGGACTATGATTTATTCTATATTATTTTACATATCTGTGCAAAATTTCAGGCTGATAGGTCCATTTTTGTGGATTTGTATACAACTCAAATCCACAAACAAACAAACAAACAAACAAACAAATAAACAAACAAACAAACAAACAAACAGAATTTCATTTTTATTTATAAGATTATCCGATTCAACCTTTGACTTAATATTAGATTGCTATGCCGTCCGGGTTATATAATGGTTAGAAATCGACTCTACCACACCACTGATCCGGGTTCGATTACGATCTTAGGTATCATTTCGTCCGTTCTTTTATAGGAGGCAACGCTGGTCCACTTATTAGGTTCCTCCATAATAAAGAGACCAGTAGTTCCGGCATTAGTGGCCAATACCTGTAAATAGCAAGTTCTCGCCATTAGGGGGTGAAATGAGCTTTATGCGTATAATTTAATGAGCTTTATGCGTAAGTTCATTAAAATATTTGAAAAATCTTCATTAAAGTATTTCATTAAAATAAATAAAGACACTTGTGGATGTACTTTGAAATTAACCCTTAAATGCATGAATTTTTTTCTCGTTCGCACGATAGCCACGAGTATAAGTTAAATTTCTTATATCAGTTTTATGAATAACTAATTCATTTCTCCAAGGACAAACAGTTTGAAAGAATTATGTGAAACTTTTATTACTCACAATATGAATCATATAAATCATTCCATATGAATGAATCCATATGAATCATTTATTATTAAAAAATACTATATTTTATATATGAAATTGACATAAGAAATTTGGCTTCTACTCTAATCCGGCACTGAAAAATACGATGCATATATGAATCGCTATGCATTGAAGGGTTAAATGCCGACCTGGTGATGTAGCTGCTTTAGAACTATCCCATCATACCTAGGATCTGGGGTTCGAAACATGTCTTGGTCACCAAAAATGCTGGTCAACAAGATGTTAACACTTGTTCGTCCCTTCATAGGGAATAGCGCTGGCCTCCCGCTAGGTGCCCCCATAATAAAATGGCCACGATTAATATAAAGCTTTGATTAGTATAACGTTTAGATTAATATAAAGTTTTCGCATTAATATGATCATCGTGTAATGCAACAAACTAATGAATATCTATAGAAGATGATAAGATCTGTAAAAGAAAATAAATAATAAATAAAGATTTTTTTGTAGTTTTTCCTGCCGCTGACTGGTGCCTTGGGTAATTTTTTTTTTTATGGGTGTATATTTTTAGCTTTCTAACATGCAGAAGATATCCAAAACACTCTTTGAGTGGAAGTTCCTTTCACCTGAACGCGATTTCCGTCGAATACCGCACCCAGAAACGTAACGGTTCACCTTCAGAAGCACTAAATTGGGGACATTTCATGTCGCACGCGAACTTTCCCTTTTGCATAATACAAGATTATTCGCGACCGAAAGGTCTTTGTACCTGAAGAAGTAAGTTTTCGTCAGGAGGGCAAGAGCATCGTATGGGGGGGTGGTTAGTCCGTTTCCGGCAAAATAAGGCACAGTCCGTGAGAGAAAATCCGTTTAAAAAAATGATACGATTCAATTTCGATTGGATTTGGGAGAGATGATTTTTAGTGGATGCATAGAGATGACGGAATAGGTCCGTCTGAAACTGGTGCTTATTGGGTAAGTTTATTTTAATTAAGCCTATAATATATAAATATTATCAGGTTATGTATATTTGATTTATTTATGCGTTTATTTATTTCTCAAAAATTTTTGTATTCTACTTTCCCTTCCACTAATTAAAAAATCTGGGGTGACTCCACTCGACTTTCCGAACACTTACGATTCAGATCATGACCAAGCATTTAAATAAATTTTAATCGATGAATAATTCAAATATATATGCTAAATTGAATCTCAATCGAATGTACCGTTTAAACGCTAGCGCACTTCCAAGAATTTCTCCCCATAGGATATAATGTAAAAGAAATCTTTGTCGTAGCCCTGTAGAAAAACTATAAGTCCTATACACACCAAAATCAATACAGGTCTTGCAACGGGGGTTTATAACATGTATACCCAATTTGAGCTCAATCGACAGTACCGTTTAAACGCTAGCGCACTTTCCAGAATTCCCCCCCATAGGCCATAATGTAAAAGAAATCTTTGTCGTAGCCCTGTAGAAAAACTATAAGTCCTATACACACCAAAATCAATACCGGTCTTGGGACGATGGTTTATAACATATATACTCAATTTGAGCTCAATCGCATGCCCCGTTCAGGAGCTATTGTGTTTACTCACATACACACAAACACACACATACACACACACACACACATACACACACACATACATACATACATCTCGTAAAAATAGCATAAATGAATTCAGAAGACCTCAAAACGTGTAAATACACCAAAATCTCGAATTCGAATTTTTTCGTGATTACAATACTTTCCTTACATGGTACATGTTCGGAAAGTAAAAATTAGTCTACTTTTAATAATATTTTTGAAATTAACTAAATAGCTTTATTTTTTCAATTTACAACTCAAAAGTTTTAAAGTATAAGAAATTTCATAAGAAAACCGCAACATATTTTCTCCTGTGGTTCATAACAAACGAAAGTACAACAAAGAATAAAGGAGAAAAAATGATAGAAAGAAACATTTAAAAGGGCTCAAGTAACAGACACTTTCTTGAAATTCTGTTTGAAAATAATTCATCGGTTAAGGTGAAATTACAAACAAATTCTTTGACTATTAGACACGTTGTGCAGGCAATTAGTTTATTCAGAATGATGTAATATGCGATGCTTTCCAGTATTTTAAAATAGAGAGCAACCAACTGGGTGTGAATACAAAAAAGTCAAATCCATTAGAAATTATGCCATATTTTTTGGCTCGGTGTAAAGTGTTATGGCCCTTATTTATTCAGGTTGAAAAAAAAAATAGTAAGAAAACTTCGTTTCACTGAAGTTCAGACATAAGGATTTTCAGGGGATTGCAACCACTGATTTACTTGTGACTCCAGATTGAAAATGAGCTTAAAGGCTTTTTCTGTGTGCGTGGTTTCAGTTACGCGCCAGCTACATTTAAAGAATACTTTTCAAAGCAAGGAAAATCATTTAACAATGGTTATTTATTTATTTGTTTCGTAAACGTCTAACAAGCTTTGAATATTTTAAACACAATTAAAACTCAAAGTTTTAATATTTGGTAACGAAATCTACTAGGTATAAACACAATGAAGATAATATCTAAGCATAAACACGTTTATTTCATTAAAAAAAATTAATAAACCTAACTATTTCTCTTAAATAAAATATAATTTATGCGTAAGTTCATTAAAATATTTGAAAAATCTTCATTAAAGTGTTTCACTAAAATAAATAAAGACACTTGTGAATGTACCTTGAAGTTCAATGCCGACCTGGTGGTGTAGTTGCTTAAGAACTATCCTATCATACCTAGGATCTGGGGTTCGAATCATGTCTTGGTCACCAAAAATGCTGGTCAACAAGATGTTAACACTTGTTCGTCTCTTCATAGGTGATAGCGCTGGCCTTCCGCTAGGTGCCCCCATAATAAAATGGCCACGATACTTTGGGGCAACTTTATTGGACAATGCCTGTTGAAAAGAAAACTTTAAAATTAAATGTATACTTGAATGGTTATGAATTGCTTGTGTATATGCTAGCTTTATTTTATTGTTGCAATAATAATAACATTTTATTCTTTCTATCTTTGCTAATGTACTGTTGAGCACTGTAGTTTGCATACGCTACATGTAATTAAAACTTATTGTTATGTCTAAAATGTTGAATTAAACTTTCACATGGCAAAATTCCAAAGTCAGAAAAAAATTCGAAATGAAAAGAACAGTATATTTACAAATGTGTGACTCTCTTTAGGAGCAATAAAGACTATAAATTAAAAAAAAAATTATGGTTTTAACAACGTGGCTTAGCAAATGAGATAATGCTTCATAATGAAACAATTTCCTTCTAAAAAAAAAAGATGAGATATTAGGATAAGAATTGCCGAATTGTGCCAAAACAGAAAAAAGTGAAGTTCGAAAAAAAAAAAAATTAAAAAAAAAATTCTTTTTTTCAAACCAACTAAACTATGCAATTTTCAGCAAGTAGATAACGAGATAAAAAATTATGGACATGATTTTAAAAATCTATAAATGTTCTACAGAATACTAGAATCATAAATAAGCTAAAGTAAGCATAGAGCAGTAGAAATTAAGAAGTGTAAACTAAACGGAGCTAATCAATATGAAAAAGTATGAAAAGAAATTTAATTAATTAATTTTAAACAATATTACTTATTTAATTATAAATACTAAATAGCGTATTAACAAAGTTCGCTACCAAATTATCTAATATTTTGGGGTTTAATCTGGCTTTTTACACTCTGACGATCAAGAACACAGTTATACGCACATTGTATTTAATTATAAGTTAAATTATTTTCAAGCATACAAGGAATAAATACTCTAAAATTTTGACTTATTTTTAAAAGTTTGTTAAGGTGAAGCTAAATACCATTAAAATTATTTCTTCTTACATGGTTTTAAAACTTTCAAGGTATTTCAAGATAATTTTCTCGGAAATACAAATAAAAAGAGTTCTAAAAGTATTCCTGTCTAAGCAAAATTTTACAAAGTAAAATGAAATTGTTTACATTGAAATAATCATCGATTCAAGAATTTCTGGGGTTTTTTTTTCGAACTCAATGGAAAAATTTCCTTAAAGACAAAATATCGATGAACATTAAAAATGGAATGCACGTTCCAGGAGATCCAGGATCTCCAGGAATGACAGATCCAGGAGAGGGACTGAAAGACCTTAACACCCCCCTTCTCCCATCAATTCTCTTAACTTATTGCATCAACCAATTTTGACTGTATAATCATCGAGTTATGGATCACTCTACAATGATCACATAAAAATTATATAACATGATTGTAGATTGAGTAATTTAATGCAAAGAATTGAGACTGAAGTAGTTGATGCATATTAGTTTTTCTAAATTCTTAACCCATTCGTGCCTGGATATTTTTGCGACTTTCTTCGATTTTTGCTAACACCAGAAGTAATTGATAAATTTCTGATGTCCACTTTTTGAACAAGGGATGATTTCATTTAAAATCGTTATGTATAAAAATTGAAATGTCAACATCCTACTTGCCATATTAAAATATTTTGTGGAATTGAGGTTCAATACTCGCGAATAAAGGCTCGGAAAAATAAATAACGTTTTCGAATGATAGCGATAATGCCGTCCCAAAAAAGGGACGCTAGGCATAAATGGGTTAATTAAACGATCCATAGTTAATTTATTATTCATGAGTTCATCAAACAATACGCACACACATACAAATACAAAAAGAATTGTTTATTAAAAAAAAACTTGTCTAGTTAATTCTGGACAATAGATGTAACAAAAATCATAAAATAGAACGCAATAAAAAATGTCCAGAATTTTATTTGAACAAAAATTAATTATTACTTTTTCTTATTTAATTATAATATCATAACCTAAGAAAAGGGTTCTGTCATTTTTTTTCACGAGATATCCACAAATCGTTGAAAAATCCCCTCATCGTCTAAGATTTTCACGTAGATAGAACAGACAGGGCGATCAAAAGGGTTTATGGAACATAAAAATTTGATTTTGTATGTCAAGGTCATGCTCTTTTTTTTTTTTTTTCAAAAAAAAAAAATAATGCAGATAAACACGTGCTCTTCATCTTCCAAAACACAATTTCTCCGTGCCCTATGAAATATCTTCAGGTCCTCATTGGCTGATGTGCTTACTGACGCAACGAGGACGGAGAGAGAGATTTCTCATTGGGCGGAAAACGGGAGGCTCAGGAGCAGGGATTGGAAGAGGAGGATGCTGGAAAAGGATGAGGGACAGAAAGGGGTGACAACCAATCTCGGTGTCGGAGTTCGAACAGAAAGGGTTGTTCGAACACCGGGGGACCAATGATGCGATGAGGCCAGATTTGGGTTGAGAATACACAGCCTTGTAATAGGGAGCCCACTTTCAGGCCAGCAACAAGTGTAGATAAATGTCCTCACTCAACATTCGCAATCTGTTTGTTTAGGCTATAAATGAGATACTGAAGGATATTGCTGTTTCACTGTTCTGAGAGAAGTCTTACTGTCTGTTCAAATTCACATAGAGGAGAGGAGGTGATTATGGAATACCATTTACATTTCTAACTGTAACTTCATAGATTTTTAAATAAAATCCCCCAAAACAGCATGAGTACATGCTATAATGAATCGTAATGAAATGTCAATTGCAAAGAAATACACAATTTATTTTGTTGTTATAGAAAAAAATATTTTTAAAAAAAGTTACGAATGGAGTATAATATGGAATAGTCGGGTAATATGGAATACATGGTTTAAACCGATGGAAAGCAATTTATATTGCTTCATATATAGTTATTTGTTACTATAAAACAAATTCTTATGTTTTGTAGTTTAAATCATTATACTGGAGTCATTTCTGCTTCGAGTCGATTTAGAAAAGCTGTAGATATAATTTTCTTTCTTTGCTCCGATACAGTCATGGTGAGCCCACAGAGAACAGCTGGATCTTTGAATCCAAACTGATCGTCGTTGATCATTAGAAAATTTTTCGTGACAAAAGATGCATTCAGCGTCTTTGTTTTCCGGGTCTTGAGTGGATGACATGAAACCCATTACAATATTACCCAGTATTCCATAATACCCGACACGCCATCTCAGAAAACGAACCTTTAAAACTAATTGGCAAAACACTGTCATCTAAAAAATAACCACAGTTCAACAAACTACCATTCTCTTAGTGTACATTATGCGTAACATCCATGTTCATGTCACGTGTTTACTAGTAAGTTAAAATGTTTGAAAACTTATCTACAAAAACTCTTGAAAATCACAAAACATACTTTGTTCTGTAGCGAGTGGTACGGCAACAGAGAGCGGTCAACTCTTACTGCATTGTAAGAAGGGAATCTTTCTTGAGTTGTTCATGGTATTCCCTTGTGGCAATAGGAACTAACAGAGCCAAAAACTCGGTATTCCATATTTCCCGACTATTCCATAATCACCTCCTCTCCTCTACCTTTGATAGGAATGCAGTTTTCACTAATTATATCGCTATAGGCTTGAAAGGTTTAATATTATCTGTAGCAGGGAATTTCTGTGGAGTGATATATGCCAATAGATTTTTTTTGCCGTATTAAGACAATCAGTACAACACAGCCGTATATAGCTTAGTGATAGGACACATAGTTATTAAGTCGGTAACAAGGAAGGAAAGACCTGTGTCCAAGAAACTGCCATAATGTGTTTGCTTAGGATATAAGACAGCGTTTCTCAACCTGTGGGACGCGGAGCGTTTGCAGAGGGGCGGGGGCGAGAAAAACCAAACAGCAAGTAGTGATGCATGTTTTGAAAAAAAATCATCTTATTTACTCTCCTTTTTACTCAAAAATCTATCCATTTTCGCTTAAAATGTTCATTCAAACTTTACTGATAACATTATTCTGCAGAAAATTCGACTAAATGTTCTAAGATTAAAAAAACTGATAATTCAATAATAATAAATAGAGTATATAGCCAATTAAATACTAATAAAATTGTTGTATTTAAAACTACGTTGTATATGAATATGTGTACTAACCAAATACATACATTTTGTTTATTTTTCAAAAGTTTATTCTAATATTGAAATAGAATATTTGAAAACTAAAATTAGAATTAAAAATGTACAGTCACTGAATAGGAACCCCATTTTTTCCCCTCTCCAAATATATATATATGTGTGCATGCATATACACATCCATACATACATATATATATATATATATATATATATATATATATATATATATATTATATATATATATATGTATATATATATATATATATATATATATATATATATATATATATATATATATATATATACATAAATATATGTATATATGCATATATGTATATATACTACAATGTGATCTGCCTTACACAAATGGATTTTGCTCCTAGCCCACAACATGAAAATTTTCGCCTAGTCTAAGAAGCGCCAATATTCATTTATTCATTAATTTATGAGGAATATGGTAATATGTAGTTAGGGAAGAGTTTAAAATAGTTAGAGGTGTTAATAAGTGTCTAAAATATTTGTGTGTTTCGAAAAGTCGTATACGAAAAATTTTCACTTGCACGAGAAATTCCCTGTATATATGTATGTATGTATCTATGTATCTATCTATCTATCTATATATATATATATATATATATATATATATATATATGTATATATATACAGGGTGTGTCACAATTACCTCCCAGGTTTGGAAGCATTATAAAAAACAATATATTAGCAATACAGCAACAAAGTTGACTTTAATGGATAAAGAAATGTCCCAGGTTTGGTTTCAAAAATGTTCAATACGTGAACCTTTCATGATGCGGCAGCTACCAATAAGTCTAATGTTAAACTCTTCCCTCCTCACACTCACTTTAGCATGTCGCGATCAACGGCAGCGAATGCGGTTTTGATAATTTCTTCGTAAATCTTTTAAATCATGAGGCATAGGGGGCCCGAACACACGATCTTTTATGTAACACCATAAAAAATCGCATGTAGTTAGGTTCTCGTCAGAACCTCGGCCCATCCAACAACGAGGAAGCTCGTTACTTGTGAAACAAAACTTGTAATGTTTCTTTCTCCAGTAAAGTCAACTTTGTTGCTGTATTGGCAATATATTTTTTTATAAGCCTTACAAACCCGGGAGGGAATGGTGTCACACCCTGTATATATATGTATACCGCCCAGGTGGTGTGGTAGCTTAAGAATCATTTTATCACGGCTTGGGTTCGGGTTCGATTCCCGGCTTGGGCTTGGGTGTTAACACTTCCGTTCCTTCATAAGGGATAATGTTGGCCGCCCACTGGATGCCCCATAATAAAATGGCCAATACCTTCGGACCGTTATATATATAAATATATATATATATATGGTCTGTGGATAACAAGGTTAAAATATTGGGTCTAAGTGCCTTGTATATTGGCTAAGGATAAGGTCGTTCAGACTAATGCAGGCTCAGTAATTTATTCTTTGGATACTTGCAGACTCGGTCTCATAAAAGAATGTTTATACATCGTTTTATGAAAAGGCGGTAATTAGTCTATTCGAGTTTATGCTTGAATGTCATCAAAACAACCTACAAAACAGGAACTAATTGCAAATTATAAAAATAAACTGGCTGATTTTGTTTTGAGATTTGTTGACAGATTTCTTACGAAGCGGAAATAGAATTAAATGTGTCCTTTCAATCATCAAGCGTTTAACATTTAACTCACTACAAATTTGAGTTGCAACCTTAATGCTTTCCTTCAAATGACTTACAACAGCCAAAAAAGTGCATTTTCATATTGAAACATTTAAATAATATCTCTTAAGGTTTGTGTCACTTATGTTATTTAAGAAAAATATATTTTTCTCAAAAATAAAATAGAATATAATTTATAAAAAAAATGTTTAATAAAAAAATTTTATTAATGTCGCTTGCAATTTATGTTTTATGTGCAAATATGTAAATTATTTTCTTTTTGATTTTTGATATCAGAAATTTGCAAAAAAAAAAAAAAATTTGTAATTAGCAATTAAGTTTTAAATTTTGTTTTTTAATCAATATTTATAGCCTAGGATAGCCTGTTGGATAATCTTTTAGCAATATTTTGAATTTACAGTATAATTTTTTTTTCATTTTTACCGATTTCATAGTTTTATCGAAACATAATAGCTTCTTCTTCTTTTTTAATGAAAATAATTATTCAAGGCTATCCTTCAAACTTCCAATCAACTAAAATGTTTAGAAGTACAAATTACAAAAAAAAAACTTTTCTAATAGTTTCTTTGAAAGTGTGTTATAATTATTTGTTTTGAAATAACTACAACTCATACTTTTATCACGCTAAAAACTTGGAAGAAAAAAAAAAGTTAATTCCATATCAATTACTATTCTTGCGATATTAAAGTGATCTCTACAGTCGGGCATGTACACATATATACTAACTCCCGTAAACAACTAATTGACACTAATTTTGGACGAATAATTAGTCGCAATGATCCTTAATCACGATGAGGTTGTTTACCCTGCAGTATGGTAGCACGCGTTTGCAACTTAGCTAACAGCTGCATTTCAGTTTCGGCTTAATGTAGAGTTAATGAGCTTAATGAATGATGGATATGCAAATAATTTTCAATTAATACCAACTGCGAGGATCAAACTTGCAATTTGCAACGTAGCCATTAGTAAATGGGCATAAATAAGGGCACGCAGAATTAGGGGCAGAATGAAATAAATGTATTTTTTTGATGATATTCTATTTTCAAGAGTTTGCTAATCGTTTTTATTCGTTTACTGGTATATAATATATATATATATATTTGGGGGTAGGGTGCTAAAGTGTGCTTTTTTTTTTAACTAAGCCATTTCCTGGAACTAAATTCTATCAAATCTGTAAGAATTTCTATTTCACAACAGAGTTCTGTTTCACTATTATTAGTATTAACCCTTAAGTTTTAACTCTCAACTTTCAATATTATACATTTTTAGTTATTAAAAAATTTTGTCTTCGTTTTTTAACATTTCGAAAAAACATTTTCACATACTATGTAAAGAAAGAAGCATAAATTTTATTATGAACTACGCAGATTTTCCAGGACCATGTAAAAGGTGATGTACTTAATGGTATAATAGCACAATAGTACTACTAGCTTGTTTCATATAATTCTGAACGATAACAATCTTACTAGTTATAAGTACGTTTGACTGAAAAAATATTATTTTTCATAAGAAAGATATCTAAATTTTTAAAACTAAAAGTATTTGCGATAACTAAAAATATCATTTATTTATTTAAAAATAAAATCTACAAGTTGTCTGGCATAAAACATGCATATATATATATGTGTGTGTATAGTATTCTTAATAAAATAATGTTTTGTTTTACTGTCGTTTAAAATTAATTTATCTGAATATGCAATAGCTTGAAAGTATTGTATTTTTAAAAGAAAGCAAGATAAAAGAAATTATTTTGTTTTTGAGGATTTAACTTGTATTCCTTTAATATTAAAATATTGAAAAGTTGGGTTATTCTGCAGTTATGGAACTCCATGTGAATATTTTTAGCGATTTTTACTTCAAAAAATAAAGAAAAATCATAAACATATTATATTTCCTAAGTAACCTTTTAATAAATTTTGCGAAAGCAAATACTTAAAAGGAACTTTACGTGAACGTAAAGTACTTATTTATGGGAATACAGTTCTAAAAACATCTCCAAGAGATTAAAGCTTGCAACCACAAACAAGCAAGATGCATTACTTTTGATTTCATAATTGTGCTCGCTGTATTAATCAAAATAAATAGACCATGAGTAAACCACTGAGTTTTTTGCATGTTCATAGTATTCTGAATGTAACTTTTAATAATTTTCTAATGTTAGTATTTTATTAATACATTTAACTTAAATCTATGCAATATGATCTCGCTAAGCACATTTTGTAGCAGGTTTTAAGTTATTAATAGATAGGTTATTTATTTTTTAATAATGTAGTAAAATATGATAAAAAATTATCAATCCAACCAGCTTTCTGCTATTTTGATGTTAACCTATTTATGCCCAGTATATCTTTTTGGGGAAGCTCACAATTCAGCATTTTTGCTGTCAGTTGCAAACATTATTTAATTTTCCTGTCCTTAATTTATGAGTATCAAACCTCAGCCCTATAAAACATTTTAATATAACGAAATACGATATAAAACACTCTCTTTTTATGCATGATGTTTTTAAAAGAAATTATCAGCAGTTGATGTCAGAAATTTATCTATTGTTGAAGGTATCAAGAAAGATTGGAGAAAATGAAATCTGGGCTCAAATGGGCTAGTGAAAAAGTATAATCAAAATTAACACTTCTTCAATGTTTTAAGTAAGACTTAGCAATATATATTCAATAAATTAATTTAGATGAGTTGTCCAATCAATATTACACGAAAGTAACACCCTACGTGAAAAAAGAAAGTTTTTGAAGATTTAGTATTTATTGCTGGCACCAATTTTCTGAATAAACTAAAAACACCAGCTTTTGAATCAGCTAAATTCTTTTTTATACCAGATTCCATAATATTTTCCATTTCTCCCCCATGACAACTTTCAATTCATACGTCTAATGCTATTGATTGGCGATTTCTTATATGACCTCACAAGTATTTTATGAATTTAGATCAGAATTAGGGCTTTTACATGACATAACACCGATGCTTCCGCTTTTAAACAGCTCTGCAGTTGATTATAGAAACACTGTCTTCCTAACACTTAAATTTAAACCCTCTTAAAAGTTTCTCGAAGTGCATAAGACTTTTTATAGCATTATTAGCCAAGTGTACAAATTCATTTTGCCGTAAATTCACTACTGATTGTATTCTGCTGCACGTGAAAAAGAGCTATATACCACCGGTTCTCAAACTTTTAACGTCGCCCCCCCTCCAGCAAAGGCTCACTTACGGTAGCGCCCAACCCCCCCCCCCCCCCCACTCACATTTTTCAGCATACATTCAGTTTTTTAATCTTTAACAATGAACATTGAGTCGAATTTTCATCAAAATAATGTTATCAGTAAAGTTTGAATGAACATTTTAAGGGAAAATGGATATGTTTTTGAGTAAATATGAGAATAAATAAGATGATATTTTTAAAAAGATGTATCACTACTTGTTCTTTGGTTTTTCTCGCCCCCCACCCCTGCAAACGCTCTGCGCCCCACAGATTGAGAAACGCTGCTATATACCATAATGATATCTCCTCCAATCTGCATACTAAAAAATTCACAATATTCTCGCCTACCATTAGTAGTTATTGCCATCTAAACCATTTAAAATAATAATTTTCTAAAGAAAATACCATATTTTTTCGCGTCAAGTCCAAGACACGACTTTTCAAGACCATCCACTGCCCTCTTTGTGGAGATGTGCAGTTTAATTTTTTTTTCTTAATTTCTGAAGATCAGCATTGAATTCAAACCTCACCAAAGCAATTAGAAGATGCAATTGCTTATTTGTCTGCAGTGCTATTTTACAAATAAACTGGTATATTTTCTTACAAACTTGAAATTTTGTAAATTACTACTGAGTTGCTTTTTGCAGCCAGAGTTTTTCTGCTATCCATTCAATTCTTTTTTTTACGGGAAGTATTGTGAATATAAATTTTATAATAATTAAAAATCTTATTTATTTCATGCTCATGCTATATTTTTCAATAATTAAACCAAAGCTTTTGCACGTCTGCTCCACGTCTGCTCTTTCATTCTTTAACAGTTATGGAAGGTTTCAGTTAAGTTAAATAAAGAGTAATTAGATTATTAAAAAAACAAAAGTAATTTTATATTATGAATCAACATGGTTTTGGAAAACTTTTTAGCGTAAAAATTTTATTCTGTCTGTTCCTATTTTCTAAGCCAAACTTGAAACTTCACTCTTGGAAATTCTTACATTTTATGCCCCTTCTTTGAAATTCGAAAAAATGCCGTTTCTGATGAGAAATGGGGAAAATTATCACATCCTTTTAATGTTATAACAGACTGCATTTCATAAATCGATTTTATTTAAGTTAAAGAAATTAATTAATTTAATATAAATAACCAGATATCTTTGTCACACTCAAATTAAAATAGTAGTTTGGTTTAAAATATGAGTTAATTTTTGTCTTTCTTTGTGAAACTACAGTGAAAAGTTCTATTCCGTTTTCAACAGAGTAGCAGAAGGTTAAGAAATACTGAAAGGGGATTATTTCTTAAGCAATAAGGAAGGAGACGTAAACGAATATTTTTATAATAACGGAAATTAAATTTGTAATAAAATAAAAAAATCCTGACTTTAAAATTTTCTTAAAATCACGCAACCGTTTTCATCTTAAACTTTTACAGATCGAATTCAGATACAAGTATATTTAGCATTACTTTTTTGCATATTTTGTGTTCTAATGTGTTAGTTAAAGGATATTAGTCATTTAAATGGGGGGAGGGGGGATTGTATATAATTTTTCACTGTGTTCCCATTTGGGAGCATGGGACATTTCAGACTATACTTTTACATTTTTTTTTTCAAAAACAGACTATAATTTAAATAATAAGTGAAATATTAATAATTAATGAAAAATTAATTTTTAAATTTAAGATACGAATTAAAAGTTTGAAGAGGGGAGTGGATGTATCAACATAGCTCTTTAAAAATCTATGAAAATGTCTACTTTTATGATTTTTTGTCCAATTTCCTACCAATCATAGAAATGCAACTTCTGTTTAAAAAACTCCAGTCATATTTTAACTATATCGGCTCATTTTTTCAAGTCAATATTGATAAAATTTAATTTTTCAATAAATTTTTAATTACATGTTCCCAATTGGGAACATCGGCCTGTAAAAGGTTAAAATTATTAGTATTAGCTTTCAATATTCTTGTACAATTTGTTTCCTCTGTTGTGGACTCCTGGTCTGAAAGGGTGTTTGAGGGGATTGACTGTAAAGCATATAATTTTGAAGTAAGTTTTTTGACTCAAAATTTTCTTTTTTCATTTTATGTGTGTGCTTCGGGTTTTCGTTACACTACTTTAAATTATATTTCTAGTAATTCTGTCTTCGTGAAATTTTAATTAAGAATGCGTCTATATTTTCTTTCCTATAAATTGTAATATTTATTAAACATTATCGAGTTGCTTCTGTTAAACGAGTAAAAATTAAAAAGCGTAGAAATATTAATTTATTTTCTATCACTTTAGGAAGAATTCTGAAAAAGAAATACGGCTAATTAACTCCATCATTAAATACAGATTAGATTGTTTAAATTTAGTGTTTTAATTGTCATTACAAATACATATAATTTTATGGTCTTAATATATTAGGTTGTAACGAAAGTTTCCCGCCACCATAAACATCGTCAGTAAACAGTTTGCGTTGGCGTATTGGCTCCTATTTTGTCAAACGATTTTTGGCATTTGAAAGAAAGAGACTTACTTTATAACTCTGTGTTATGAAATCTGTAAAAAAATATAGTTATCATTGAGTACAAGGTGTGTCAAATGGAACTATCACTCTAGAGGATTAGAACCATCATTTACTTCCAGCTGTGTTGCAAAAAATCAGCTACAGAATATCAACGAATAATGAGTACAGCTTTAAATACCTGTTGAATCACGTGACACTGTGCAGGCTTGGTACCGAAAGTTCAAAAAGAGTTATCTAAGGAGTTAGAAGTTAGTTTTTCAAGCAGATTTGGCGGAAAACTTTCGTTACAACCTGATACTTTTTTCTAAGTATTTTTAGTCATTTTAGATCATCAGGAAAAATCATAAGTATATTGAATTCAGATTTATAAGAAATTTGTGCAAAATTTACATTTTAAATGACAAATTTAAACAATCGGGTTTAATTGGCAAATTATCTATAAATAATAAACTATATTTGTTAATTTTCTTTTATTAGGTAGTGTAGCCGATAACCGTGTAAAAAGGGGGATTGAAATGTTCACTTCAATTTAATAGAATTATCTCATCACAGACATTTTGATCAGTTTTAAAGAAAGAAAGTCTTTATAACAAACCTACCTGATTTAAAAAAAAAAAAAAAAAAAAACAGATTTCATAGCTTTCTAGCAAACTCGTCATCATTATCGTTTTAAAATGGAAATGGCGCGTAGTCAGCTTTTCTGGCATTTCATATTACGAAAGCTTTTTTTTTTTTTTTTACCCCCATACTAGAGTTTATTTTGACTGGTTCCGCCACAAAAACCCCGCTTTTTATTCATAGAATGATTACTACCTTCTAAACAAGGGACCCCCGGTTTCTGGAAGACTCATCCTTGCCAAGCGAAGCACCGTGGCGCCATTCGGCGTTGAGTCTTCCTCGAGTGGGAACGAAATATAAAAAGTCTACAATTAGCGATAACTATTACCAAAGCAAAGCCGTTCCCCCGGGAGTGCAAAAATTGTGCTGGCTACAGGAAGAAGAAGAAAAGCTTGAAAATTTTCTAAATAAGCAGGTAACCGTTTGTCACTAGCGGAGTGATTATATTCCAGACCCTGTTATTTACCCCCAGAAAGAAAAAAAAACTCGGGCCTCATTACTAACAATCGGTAATGATCGCTGCAAACAGCAACGCTTTAAAGCTTCGGGCACAAACAAAAAAATAAATAAAGCCGATATTTATTTTCTTTTATTTCATTTCTTTGTTTTCGCCACTTTAGGATCAAACCTTATCGCGAGATTGCCAAAAGAAATTCGTTCACAGGGAAATTTTAGTCTTTTCATTTCTTTGGGATAGTAATTGGCATAATTTGCTTTTCCTTTTTTTGTCAATTTGCTCGCGTTTTGATACGATTTATCTAATATGAGGATGCTACGCTCATTTTTTTTTTTTTTTTTTTTTTGTTGCACGTCATTAACTGCTGCTAGAGATAATTGTGTGCATGGTGAGCAGTATAATTGTTTGTAATGGCTTGGGTTTGTAATCCAGCAGGTTTTCGCAAACCACGTGACACTACAAAAAAATTCAAATGGGAAGAGGGAGAAATTCGCACACGCACCATTTTAATTCAAATAGCATTTACTGTATGCAAACAAGGCTTTTATTCTTTATCTCTAAGACCCAGGCCGTAGTTGTCGCAGATACATGAAGGAAATGTGTGCCGAGAGCTCTATCAAAACCTTGACAAAAATATTAATTTGTCTGTTGACATCGTTCCAAAGGCACAATGTTGTACATCCGGAAAATGAGAGGCGGTTGTGCTGCTGATCACACATTTTATAAATTAGAATTTGTCTTTCTCCCAAGGCTCAAAAAATTCTGAAATAATTTCTTTTCCTACATGTTCAGTTTCAGTTAAAAGCTTTTCAATCCGAACTGCATGCTTAAATTACCGTGTTTACTCGCGTAATAGTCGCATAATAGTCGTGCCCAAATTTTGAAGCATAAAAAACCGTCAAAATATTTTCCTCCCACATAAAAGTCGCAGTCCGATATTAGACCTTCATCTAGAAAATGAATGTTAGAAAAATCTAGAAAAATTATTATGGATGATGTGTTATGTTATTAGAATATTTTGTCAAAATTTTCACAAAGATTATTTGTGAATTGAATGGCTATAAAAATATACCATTAAAAAAAGGAAAATAACTCTATTTTTGGGTGCGACTGAGGAAACGACTATTTAATAAACCGAACATGATCTGGAAACAATTGATAATTTGCTAATTTTATTATAATGTATTTTTTACACCCGTAATGCTGTAGACCGTACAGTATTGTGAAGTAGATTTCCCCGCATGATAGTCGCACCTAGACTTCCACTATGAAAATTTGACAAAAAAGGTGCGTTTATTACGCGAGTAAACACGGTATTTCTTTCAGCTTTTTCTCTATGCCAATAATAGTTCGAAATTGGTTACATACCCTTCGCTTTCTTATCTGTTAAAAACATGTACACTACATATGATGCATATTAATTAAGTGTAAAACATTTACACTTAATTAATATGCATCTAAGCTTAACAGTTTTCATCTATTTCGATACATGTACAATACTTTATTTCTTTCATTGCCAATTTGGACTCACATCAGTTAAAATTTTGCTGAGCTAATTTCCTATCACACGGGTTTACTGTAATTTGGCTAGTTTTATTTCAATAGTTGGGTGCCCTGCTCTCATTGTTATGTCTTGCCATCTGTCTGTTGACTATGAATATCCTGTGATCTCTCGGCGTCGCTTATAATGAAGGTATTGTTGGCTCTCTTTCGGGCGTTCTTTTGATATGCCAAGTTTAACCTTTCGCTAACCTCCTGATTGCTGTTGTAGTTGATTTCACACTTTTAAGACTAGAAACTCATCTTCCAGCATTCCTGGCATAAAGTGTCCAGCCAGACTTCGGAACGATTCCAATCGACTGTAATAATTTACAAAAATGATAATTTACAAATTTTAGAGAAATTATTTATAAAAATTGTAGTATTCGTGAATTTTTTTAGTCTGATATCATTAAAATCGAGATTATTGATTTTTTACAAGTTTAATATTCAACCACCCATAATCTTCTAAAAAAAACACAGTCATTGTATCAGGTTGTAACGAAAGTTTTCCGCCATATCTGCTTGAAAAACTAACTTCTAACTCCTTAGATAACTCTTTTTGATCTTTCGGTACCAAACCTGCACAGTGTCACGTGATGCAACAATAGTATTTAAAGCTGTACTCATAATTCGTTGATATTCTGTAGCTGACTTTTTGCAACACAACTGGAAGTAAATGATGGTTCCAATCCTCTAGAGCGATAGTTCCATTTGACACACCTTGTACTTAATGATAACTATATTTTTTTACAGATTTCATAACACAGTGTTATAAAGTAAGTCTCTTTCTTTCAAATGCCAAAAATCGTTTGACAAAATATGAGCAAATACGCCAACGCGAATGTTTTTCTGACGATGTTTACGGTGGCGGGAAATTTTCGTTACAACCTAATAATTACTATCGATATTAAATTATGTAGTCGATTACAGATAATGGTGCGATATCAGCCCAGCCACCACCATCCGGTAACTGTGCGTCGTTTCTAAGAAATAAAATAAAAATTTATTCATTTTCTGCAATTGTGTCTCTTGTAACAGTGTCTCAAAGTGATATACTTGGATTATTGCTCTACAACACAACGCTCTTCCACTGTTTCTCATCACTTCGAAAAGTAAACCTTAAAATTACTTAAATCACCCTAAATAACATCAATTTCTTCTTCACAAGGGTTCCAAAGGACAATGTTGGGAAGCAGTTTTGAATCCAGAAAAAATAACTCTGCCATTGCATCTCGGTAAGTTATACAAGATCTGTAAAGATCTGTAAATTATACAAGCAAATAGATTAAACATATAAAAGGGCTTCACAACCCTCTCCCTTCCAAATTCTTTTGAGATTGATCAATATACTTCTTAAGTACCCTTGAAATCAGTAAAAATTTTTATCACCATCAAAAACTTCTATGTAAATCTTAATAAAAATTGCTAAAACTTTTAAGATCTAATAGAAACTAATAAAAAACGCAAAAAAGAATTGCGGTATCCCCGCATATTTACCATGAACGTTCAAGGCACTTTAAAATATACTCCTAAAGCTGCAAAAAATCAGATATTTGCTCTTAATTCGTAATAGTCCTCCCTTCCAACATAAGCCATCAGCAGGAAATCATGGAAATAAACTAAATGATTTAGAAAAAACTTTTTAAATAGTCGCTTCTATTATATCAAGGAATTTCTAAACGTCGTATTCTGACTGTATATCTGAAAGATCTGAAAACCTCCTTTTGTCATTCTGGGATGTTCACTTGAATACAGACTGATGCAAGAGCACCTGCTTTGTTCATTTAAATCAGGCTTCATTTTGTGCAACTCCTCATTCGCATAAAATGACTACCCTACATAGTTGCTATAGTAAATATTGGAAACGTTAAGTCTCTGATGATGGTAATAAACAACATGATTTTTAACTCATAAATCTGCCAAGTGACATTTTTTATGACAAATAGTGATGCTGCAACGAGAAAGGTATTTGGGAGAAAATCGAATTTCTTACTTTGTCTTCACCAGCAGTTATTTTATTTTATAAAAGACAGCAATATCATCAATTTTTAGAAGTTGTATTTTATTGTAGGCAATCATTTTCTACTGAGAGCAAATTATAACAAGAGTTTGAAAACGCAGTTTTGTGAACTACGTATTCATGTAATTTTAAGGATTAAAAATGTTCCAATTATTTTAACTATTATCATGCCTATAAAATGTCATAATGTATTTAAAACAGGGTGTCTACCGCTCCGGAAAACCCCGGAAAGTCTGGAAAAAGCCGGGAAATTGGAAAATGGGTCCGGAAAGTCTGGAAAAAACCGGGAAATTGGGTAATGGGTCCGGAAAATTCACCAAAAGAATCAATTTTTTTTCGTGTTCTTTTTTTTACCCTTTCTCTTTAATTGTCAGACTGGAACCGAAAGTAACTGCAACGCATTTTTCGGACAGCGAAAGCATCAAGCGATGTGTTTGTATAAGGAGGGGAAAATGGGGGCTCATTAATCGTGATGGGAGGGTAAAAGACAAATTATCTTACTTGGTAACTTATGGGTTAGGACCGTCTTTCCAAGAACAGTTAGTTAATTCTATCATAAATTGCGACTACTTCTGTTTCTTTTAATTGATAAAAGCTTAATCCTGTATTTCAAGAAGTTGTGCAAAATATGCAAATATATACAAGGGAGAGGGCATTGTGCAATTCACCCAAAGTAAAATGCATTGGTCAGGAATTTTTTTCCCGGGAGCTCCCAAAAGTCAGAAAAAGTCAGGAAATTCACTTTCAGAAATTTGGTAGACACCCTGTAAAAGTTTTTAACGGCACTGTTTGTCCTTAGCATAAGCAATTTTTTAAAAAATCGTTTTAATTTTTTAAAATTTTTTATAATCCTTCTTATTAGAATAAATTGTGTAAATAGCCTTCAAAATTTTTAAATTATATTTCGCATTATATAAACAAACAATATGAGAATGTATTCAAATAGGGATAAGGCATTAACCCTATCCCTATCCCTAACTCTAAAATCCCTTCTTTGAGTGCCATTGCGCTGTGAGCAACACTCCTGGGTACATTAAAAAAAAAACTACATCTACTTTCATCTCATATTATTAGATAGATGCAAAATGAAATGCGATCACCGTTAAATCACTTTATTGAAAATAACACTATCTATATCATCTATATCATCTGCATAAGTAACTTGTACTTAAAAATCTGATTCATACTTAATCATTTGTACGAGTGCTAAATTAATCGTTTGTACGAGCATGTTTGTTAAACGTGTACCTTCAATCGTGTTTATTTGATAAGTACTTTCGCAAGTCATCCACAAAGTCTGCTTCCAAATCACTGCATATTTTCGTAGATACATATACAAAATGATTCCCCACCAGAGAATACATAATCCTTAAGACTATATCTCTCATGCATACATGAGTTAAAATCAGAAATTTCACTTATTTTCTATTTATTTTAAAACAAATTTTTTGAATGTAGGCATTCTTGGACAAATACATAGCGAAAAAATAAAAAAATTCTTGAAATCATTTTGCATACATAATCAAAATAAATATTTCTCTTCATTAACTAAGCTCCTAGAGTTAATAAATCCCCGTTATTTGAAATTATCCTTAGAATTAGGTTCAGAAATTACCGTTCATTTTTGACTTAAATATAGAAAATGCTCATGTTACCATAGATTTATAATCTCCGTTATGTGTATCCAGTGGCGAATGCAAGGGGGGGTTTGGGGGGGGGTTCAAACCCCCCTCCCCTTGTCAAAATTTTTTTAAACAAAATGTCCATAAGTTTTCAATTTTTAGCTTCAATATTACGCATTTTAACACAAAGTTACGTCTATAATCCCCCCCCCCCTCCTTGAAGGAAGTCTGCATACGCTACCCAGCAAACACACAGGGGTTTTCTGAACGTCTATTAACGTTCAGAAAACGTCTTCTGAACGTTAATAGACGTTCAGAGAACCTGTGTGTGTTTGCTGGGTACTGTGTGTATCGATATCGAACAGATTTTTTGTTCTGTTACTCTTTTCTTATATATACATAGAATGGGTTTTTCTTAAGTTAGTACTTTAGTAAAATTGCTATATCCAAGCCTTAGTCAAAATAGTTTATTTGTGCAAAACGAAAAATTAACTTTTATTTTTTTTCCAGGCGCACTTATGTTTATTTATCTTCTTCGGTTGCGTATAAATATGATAATACCATTGAGAAATCGTTTTTGTGTATTGCTCCAGCAAATTTGCGATTGCGATATCACCCTAAAGTAATGCAACGGTACGAGTAAAAATAATTTTGGTTTCTATGAATAACTAAAAATGTTTTGGATTCTCTAGGGGGAAGTTTTTGCTGTCTAAAGATACTTTCATACTTTTCAATGCTATATAATTTGTAATTTTTTTTATTTTCGGTGTGAAAAGATGACTATATTTTTAATGAGTAATTATAAAACTCTGAGAACTATTTTGGGATTTTTTAAACGTTTTTTGTAGTATTCTAATATCTAAAGGGATGAATTTTTAAGCATTTTCTTTTTCTCACATAATAAGATAAATTGCATTCAGTTTTCCATAATTTGTTGCAAACACATGAAACATTTAGCTGCTCACCGAGGATATCTTAACTTTCAGTTAATTATTTTTGGCAGTTAATCCAGTATTAATCCATGCTTGTTTTTAAAAATTATTTATATTATACACCAAACAAGTGCAAATCATATACGTATGTTTCATTATTAAAATTTTAAACAAGTTTAACCCTTGTTTGAATGAATTTCAAACACGCTAGCTGCCGATCATGTGATATTCACAAGTGTAAGCTAAATTTCCTGGTGAACCTACATTCCTAATGAACTAAATTTCCTAGGTGGTACGTAGTAGGTAGGTAGTAGTAGTGAACTAAAGCTCCTAGGAAATCATTCCTAATGAACTAAATTTCCCAGTAGTTCTCTACACAAGTGTAAGCTAATTTTGTGAAAAACTCATTAATTGTTAGAAAAACACGCAGTTTGGAAGGAACATCTGATATTTTTATGATTCACAACATGAATCATCAATTGTCAAAGAACTACATTTTATGTGTAAGTTCGACATAAGAAATTTGGTTCGCACTCCAATCCGTCAGTGAACGTCTTTTAAACGTACGGTGCAAATATGCATCACTGCGCAATTAAGGGTTAATTTATAAAAATTTAAATTTTTATGAAACTTATGAAAGCCAGATAAAAAAAAAAAACTTACTTAATATCCGAATACTCTCGATTCGTTACTTTTCAGAAGGAATATTTTATTTTTTCTTATTACGAAATGTCATAAAATTCTGCCCTCAAGATCGAAACCCTATTTATCTGATTGCGTATAAGACAGGAGGATGCATCAACCCTCTCGCTCTCTCCAAATGATACTTTTATGACTTTCGAATGCGAAATTAAAAAAGTTCTTTACTGTCCAGCGGTTGCTCTCACCTCCTCGCACCACTCAGGCATATATATTAAACGCAACAAAAGATGAAAATTTTCTTTTCCCGAAATTAACTCCCGGAGATATTCAGCTCACTTTCACCTCTTCGTTTTTCGAGCCATCATTAAGAGTAGTGAGCAGAAAATACGCCGGCGGAAAACGTGACGGCTCCATTAAGGGTTCTCCGCTCATTTCAATTTCAAAAACGGAACTTTGTCCTTAAATACTGCAACCATCCAGCTTTAATAACCTACCCGCACACGGACGAATGAGAAGAACGGCGAGCATATACGCACGAGGAACAAAAAATAATTTAAAAAAATAAATAAATAATCAAACACGAAGTCATTAGAGGCCCAAAATTAGAGTTTCCTCACAGATCAAGCCTAATGATTTAATCGCAACTCGGCGAGGGTGACCTCGAGTATTGAGGATACGTTAAGAACACAGAGAGAGGAGGTGGTAACCTATGGCAAGATGAACGTGATGGCATTCTTAAGAAGCGGCAAGACGGGAGGGGGGGGGAGATCTCAAATAAAGAACTAAAATCAGCGACTTCCCTGTTCGCACACTTTTGAGTCGTACCACTATTACCTACTATTTAAAAATAGGAAGAAAAAAAAATTAAATAGAGAGAGGGGGGAAAGATGGCCACTGTTGGAACACCTCTGAATGTTCCATATGTTACTCTCCTTAACCGGTAATTTCAGAGTGAAGGGGAGGGGGGGGGGGGGGAGGGAGGGTCAAACGGCGATCGCTGCGCTTCAAAGCATTCCCTTGGTCATTACTGCTGGTTTCTAATTGCAGAGGAAGGCAGAATTAGCAGTCTGGTCCGGCGCCTAGTCGTTCAAGAGCGAGACTTAGAGCTTTTCTTTTCTGTGGGAGAGAAGAGCTGAGACGAATCTGAGCTGTTTGCAAAACAGAAAAAAAAATTGTTGAATAATGACTCACTTTGCATTTTAGAAAAGCAAATAAGTAGGCTTAGTCGGGACGATAATCTACTACCGCGTCTAGTTCAATTAATTATTTATTTCCTTTCAGTTTTATTTATTTATGTATTATCTTGTCGGATGTATACTAAAAATGAAAAATTCAAATTGGCTAAACGAATGTTTGTTGAACGGCAGCGTAAATACCAAGCTACGTGTTTACTTTCATTTTGAAAAGTGAAAACCCCAAAACTACTTTATGTTATAAAAAAATTTTTCAACTTTAAAAAAATCTTTATAAGGATAAAAATAATTGGAAGATTTTATCCTCTTAAATAAGTATTGGGTGTCACTCGTAAGTAATAAACATTAACATTAGAAGCACAGTGACTGGCCATTTAAATTTTGGAAGGCTGATTGAAACATCATAAGATTCTGTTGAAAGTTAAGTGCCTACAAATCGATGTGATTTTGCAGTAGGATTTGATAGAGGGGCTTTTCTTTCAACATAGCATATAAGCCATACCTCTTTAAATATTGCCATCTTTCCATCAACTATCTGAACACCCTGTACAATTTATGAGAACTAGTAGCCCAGAACATCAATATCTATATTTAAAGCATTAAAATGTGTTAGTTTACTCTCACTATAAGCTCAAATGATTCTTTTAAGTTACATAACTTTAAGCATCGTTTGAGCTTTTAAGTTTTACACTTAAAGCAGCCACAACAAAGTAATCTGATAGCCAATTTTATAAATATATAAAAATAAAGTTGGACTTTTGTCTGTCTATTACTTGGAATTCAAAAATATTGCATTTTCTATCCGTTTCAAGCACCTAGTAACAAAGTACGACAGAAAAAAAAAGTTTGTCTGTCTGTCATTATGTTCGTATCGCTTATTTTTTTCGCTCATCACACAATGACTAAAGAGAATAAAATGAATTTTATGACATATTAGGTAAACATAATATATGGTAAAATAACTTAAACTATTGGCGTCGAATTTTTTGAAAATGTTGTGAAAATTCCTTCAAAATGGGCTACTATTTGTTCTTACCTTGCGTAATAATAACTTAAACAAATAGCATTAAATTTAGCGACATGATAGGGAAATTAACTTAAACGATCACCGTCTTTTTTTTTCTCAAAATTTTGATTAGATTGAGATTTTTCGAAAAGTTCTTTAAAATGCATAAATTATTGTTGGTGCATCACATAGTAACGAATAAAGCAAATGAAATGAAATTTGATGACATAGTAGGTGAACATGCAACTTAAACTATAGGCGTCGAATTAAAATTTTAAAAGATTCCAAGATTTTGCAAAATTTATTCAAAATGCGAAAATTATTGTTCACACCACATAATAACGACTTAAGATAATAAAACAAAATATAGTGGAAGGATAAATGTTCATACAACTTAAACTATAGCCATTGAATTTTTTTGAAAATTTTGATTAGATTTTGAGACTATGTGGAAATTATGCAAATACTCTAGCATCGTTCAAAAACTATTCAAAGGAATAAATTAAAATTTAGTAATATGATCAGCAACACCTGAAACAATACTGGTGGAATGTTCCTAAAAATTTGAATAAATTTTAAAATTTTGTGAAAATATATAGAGCATTTTTTAAGGCGTCTGGAGGTTATTTAAAAGTTGGCTATATTCAACTTAATTTCTTTGATTTTTGTGTTTACTTACTTTTTTTAATTTTGTGAAAATTGTTCAAAATTTTTAAAGAATAATATTAAATTACCTGCAGTGAATCAAAGAAAATTTAATTAAACGAGGAATGATTTCTTGCTTTAAAAGTTCATTCTACTAAATTAAAACTTTAGTTTTAAAAATTAAATATTTTCTCTTTCGACAAATTCCCTCAGCACTTAGTTTTTCTCTAACCTGCAATATCTTAGACGGTGGAAGTGTGAAGGCAGTGTGAAGGTTCGGGCCCAATTTCACGGCTGCAGATCTAACGGTGTAGAGTTACGAGTGGTTTTTTCCAGATATAGCGTGAATAGGCGTTAGAACTTGTTATCCTCCCCTGTTTACAGATGCCCCTCGTATACGCTTTCCATAACACAAATAAACATTTAATAATATACAGAAGTTAAAGCTATGCTTTCTACACTTTTGCCAATATTCTACTTTCAATCTTATTACTCCTACAACGCTGACAAAAATGCAAGTAGTTTGAAAGTCTACATTACATTCTAATAAGTCAACGAAGAGTGCTTCAGCTAATTTTAAACAAAATAATTCATTTTAAATATTTTTAAATGTTGCACGGCCTTTGTATTTACTTTTGTATCTTCATATTCGTACTGATAACAGGTATATTTGTGCTGTCATATTTGTACTTTGCTACGGGTAAGCGTTTCATATGAAAAGCTATCAAAGAATAGCTCATTTAAATTTTATTCTTAACAAAATTTTCTCTTGATTTGACCTTATCTGTTATACTATACTTTGCTTTTTATTGCATATCTTTGCATATCTTTGCTAGATTTAAAATAATCCACGTTGCTTTACAAGTGTGTAAAGATGACAGATTGAAATCTGCAGATCCATTTTGAAAGAAATATTCCTTAACTTTTTCTTTTTCATTTTCCCCACACTTTCTGAGTCAATTGAGATAAAAAATTCTCTAGATGATGAGATTAGCTGGCTCGGCTGTAAGTGATTGAGATATTAAAATAGTCCGTTATGAAGGCATAACAGATAGAGTAATGTAGGGTCAGGAAAGAAATGGTCTACAGTTCTTCTGGCAGTTTTCGCCCAATATCTGAAACTGTACCAGAAGAGTCATATACCAGAATGTTGTTGTTGTTGTCGTCGTGTCCATGGATAGACCATGGAAAGAGGGGTGCCAGTGCCCCCCCGAGGGGGTTGGACTTCTAGTTGTTGGTCCCTAATTTTGAACCGATTCCAGATGAGGGACCCACCACCACCTAAAATCGGCACCCCCAGAGGCATCGTTTAACAACTTGGAGGACGTTGGAGCCACGGCGGATTTTACGTGCGCCCGCTCCCATTTGCGTACACGGTTCCACAGCGGACGAGCCGAGAGGGAGATGACCCTCCCAAGCACTGGCCAAGCCGGATGCTGCTTCACTTGCCGTGTTCTTATGGGAACGGAGTTGAGCGCCCAGACCACTGTGGGACACCAGAATGCTGTATGCAAACGTATTGCTAGTTGTCGTATAAGAACCAGCCTCTTCCCGAACTTCTGGGGTTTCTGGCGGAACGTTCGTCCTTCCATTAACCCCTCGGTCGTGAACCCCGAAAAAACTTTGCCCTACTTCTTCATCCGCACCCATAGCGAATTTATACATTTAAAAAAAAAATTGCCAAGAGATCCCCCAAATCTTTTTCTTATCCTATTTCAGCTTCCTGACCCCCCCCCTCCCCTCCCCTTCTCTTACTCTTTCCTTCTGAAATAAAAAAAAATCTATGTTTGTGCAAGAAATCCGTTTTTTATCCTCACTTTTTTTCCCTCTGTGCTTCCTCTCAAAATTTTTTTTTTTTCCCGTAACTATTATTGCTGTACAAGCCCCGGAATCGATGATATTCATGCCTTAGACCCCCTAAGGCCACGAGCTAAGCGCGCGACACACTTTTTCTTATTCCCCACCCCTTCTTTTTTTCCCCCCGCCAACATTGTTTCCGATAATTCGATTTATTTGTCAAATTCGTCCGTCGGATAACATTCTAGATCATATTTCCAGGCTCAAACTTCAGAGCTTGAGATATTGGATTTTTATTAAGGACACTTCCTCGTGTTTTTGCTTTTTTGAAAAAATGTGATAACAGGATGCTTGTGCTAACAAGCTGAAGCCGGTATAACATGCAAGGCACTTTTCTTCTTTAGTGCTTCTTACATTGTGTTGAGAGTTTTTGCTACACAGCTTTCCGTCTGTATGGATTGCCCTCGGAATCTGGCGACATCGATAGCTTGGTTAAGTTATTGGCGTATTTAAAAAGTGATGTGTTTGCTTATCTTCTTCGACTGCCAATCCCTATAATAAAGTCTTCTTTTTCTTTCTTTCTTTATTTTTTTTAAGAACAGTTTCAGATGTTACTTCAAAATTTTCTGAGGGCGCATTCACGAGTTTCTAATTTCATCGATTAGAAATTATGCACTTATTGAATGTCATTTTTGTTTGGTTTAGTGTACTCATTTTATGTCTAACAGTTTGTTGTGCAGGGATTTACTAATTGCAATCGGATCCCAACGAGTAAGACAGACACTTGTGACTTAACCCTTTATCTATTGAACTAAGAATTTCCAAGAATATGCAACCCTTCGACAATCCATACAATAAAGTCACCTTTTTCTTTCTTTTTTTTTAAGAACAGTTTCAGATGTTACTTCAAAATTTTCTGAGGGCGCTTTCACGAGTTTCTAATTTCGTCGATTAGAAATTAAGCACTTAATGAATGTCATTTTTGTTTGGTTTAGTGTACTCATTTTATGTCTAACAGTTTGTTGAGCAGGGATTTACTAATTGCAATCGGATCCCAACGAATAAGACAGACACTTATGACTTAACCCTTTATCTATTGAACTAAGAATTGCCAAGAATATGCAACCCTTCGACAATCCATATAATAAAGTCACCTTTTTCTTTCTTTTTTTTTAAGAACATTTTCAGATGTTACTTCAAAATTTTCTGAGGGCGCTTTCACGAGTTTCTAATTTCGTCGATTAGAAATTAAGCACTTAATGAATGTCATTTTTGTTTGGTTTAGTGTACTCATTTTATGTCTAACAGTTTGTTGTGCAGGGATTTACTAATTGCAATCGGATCCCAACGAGTAAGACAGACACTTATGACTTAACCCTTTATCTATTGAACTAAGAATTGCCAAGAATTTGCAACTCTTCGACAACCCATATAATAAAGTCACCTTTTTCTTTCTTTTTTTTTTTTTTTAAGAACAGTTTCAGATGTTATTTCAAAATTTTCTGAGGACGCTTTCACGCTTTTCTAATTTTATCGATTAGAAATTATGCACTTAATGAACGTAGTTTTTGATTGGTTTAGTGTACTCATTTTATGTCAAACAATTTATTGTGCAGGTATTTACTAATTGCAATCGGATCCCAACGATTAAGACAGACACTTATGACTTAACCCTTTATCTATTGAACTAAGAATTGTTAAGGATATCACCTTGAATGCATTTGTTTTCTTTTTTATAGATAGGCAATGAATGATCAAGACTGATTTAATGTAATAAAAGAGAAACTTACTAAAAAATGAATAAGCATAAGCTATACACTTGATGACTGGTTTTATAAACTGTGAACGAGTCTTTTTCAAAAGAGCATAGGACCCACCCATCTGAAGGAGTCAAGTAATACTTCAATGGACACATCTTTAGAAAATCTAATCCTTTAATCGTAAAACAGACGTCGGAAAAATCACTATTGCTCTTTTTTTGTTTTTGGGGGGAGGAGGGCACTTGACATGATTAGAAAGTGAGCGGAAAGCTGCCTATTTAAAACAACCTACTCTAATATAACATGCAATCGTGATGGAGGCTGATTCAATGAAGTATCGTGTAGTGATTTTTCAAAGGAAGGATTACAATGAATAGATTTTTCTTTCTTTTTTTTACAATTTTAATTTAACGGTACTTGTAAGTACCGTCAGTCAGGGGCGTAGCTAGGGGATGGCAGGCAGAGCAAGTGTCCCGGGTACTAAACGAGAAGGTGCGCCAAAAAGGAAATTGTAAAATCAGACCCGTGAATGCGATGATTTTTTTTTTTTTAAGTTTACTTTGCTTGGTTTTGTAACCATAGCAGCCAAATATGTCAGGTTGACATAAAGACTGAAGAAAATGCTGAAAATGAAGACTTTTATATGTATATATAAAAATATGATAGTTATGCTTATCAATTCATTATGGCGGTCAATTTTTTATAACTTTTTCATCATGATCGCTCAACATGGGGGGGGGGGGAGAACACATGTTTTGCCCCGGGTGACCTATCTCGTAGCTACGGCCCTGATGTCAGTAGATAAAGGGTTAAACTAGGTTTTCACTTGCATTCCAGTGAAATATAAATAAATATAACTCCGAAGTCCTTCGCAAAGTTTTAAGAAACTTCGTAATGTGATTATATGCTTTACGATATTAATTAGTACTCTCCTAATAATGTATGAGAGTATATTCATTGAAACATTTGTCTGCATATTAAATAACTATCCCCTTAATTTTTAAAGTGCACAGCTGTTAGTCAGGACTAATTGGACACTTTATAGCTTGATTAAAAGAGGTAAGACTCCTAGCTAAGGCAGTGTTGCAGAACATAACTCAGTGAGTGTAACTCCTCGCGTAAAATATTGAGCGTGCATTCGAGTGCGAATATAAAATTTTGGAATCCTTCCTAAAATGTTTTAGCATAAGCAGATATTTTTCATCTTGAAGTATCCCGAAAGACAGTAATTTCTTAAATTCTTTTTGATAAATGGGTTCTTAAAAAATATGAATCACTCATTTATAAAACCAAAAAGTAAATTGAATACTGAAAATTGAATGCATTTTAATAATATCACCGAAAGTTTTTTTTCTGGGAAATCGAACTGCACCTAACATTAAATCAACATATTTAAAGATCATCGAAACAATAATCACTAAAAGTTGTGAAGTCGCCCAAGTGGTTTGTAGCCAAGTTGCGTCATTCACCACACCCTGGGTGCGGGATCGATTCCAGACATGGGCTTTGGCCTTTGTTATATCCTTTTTGGGAGCAAAGTAACCACCCATTGGCCGCCCACTCACAAATGACCATGAGGTTTGGTGTACCTCCTTCCAAGTCTTGATGTACTACGCCGTTGGAGGAAAAGAAAAAGAACTGTAAAACTGCTTTTTATTGTTGCTTCTCGCTTTCTTATTATTAAAATACTAATGGGTCATATCTAATGCTAACTCGAGACTAATTTGACAACGGGCATCTACCTTGTGCATGACATATACAGAAATTTGTTCATGTAATGGCTGATAAGTTCGGCGAACAGGTCTTTAAGTGGAACACCTTTAAAAATTCTTGCATCTTTTGAAGACCAATATCTTCAACCTATATCCATGGTCCACGGAAATACTTTGTTTACTTGAAAAATGAAAACATTGTAAAATAACACACACAAAAATACAAGAGCACTTTTACGGCACTTATTAAAGGTACTTATCAGTACCTTTTATGCGTGTTATTTTTAAAAGTTTTAATTTAAACAGTTTCTTTTTAGTGTTTCTTTTTTTTTTTTTTTTTTGTCACTTCTTTTATTCGTCTCGTAAAACACTCAATCTTCAATCTTGGTCATCTGAAAGAAATATTCCAAGCTAATTGAAATCAGGAAAATCGTGGCATTATTTTGCACGTGACATAAATTGACTCCAGTTGTTTATTAATTCAAGTTGACACGTAATGTGATGTATTAAACTCGTGCAAAATAGTATTCTACTGGATACTGAGTAAACTCTCTGAAGCTAGAATTTTCCAATTAATGCTAAATTGGGGAGCAAGCTGATGGATTTTCAGAATTTTGTTGTGATGCTCAGCCCCTGCCGTCAAACTGGTTTGCCAGAGCGTTTCCTCTTTCACTTCTGGCCGTCACACATTCTGTCCAAAGTCTTGGCTCCTTTCAAAAAACTTTAAGAAACGTATTTAGTTTTGAAATGTATAATATTAAAAATCATTAAATGGTAAACGCATGTTTGCTCCCCCGTCGCGAAAGGGTTGTTCAAATCAGGGGCGTAGCCAAGGTGGGGCGTTAGGGGGGTCATAACCCCCCCCCGCATGAGGAATTTTTATCATACAAAATGTATATTCTTCATTCCCTCATCACACACATGTATGCATGTATGTGAGTTTCAGTAGTCGTAACCCCTCCCCCCTTGAAAAATTGCTGGCTGCGCCCCTGGTCCAAATTATTTTAAAAATTGTCAATATTCCCTCAGAAAGTGTAAATTCCTTTCCTATTCTATAGAATATTGAATATTTTTTTCATAGAATCTGAACACTTTGGCTATCTTTCTACTCCTAAGAAATTTTTTTATGTGTGTAAAACAGGGAATTCCAGGTTCTGTGGATGGCATTAGTCGAGAGCAGTTTCCAGTAATTTTTTAGAGAAGCATGTGTCCCTTAAACAGTCCAGGGCGTGTTTTCTACATCCACATATAGTGCATTGTGAAGAGAAGTCTTTTTTTTTTGTTGTTCAAAGATATTATATGAGCACGTATTTAGTTTTCTCCGTTAAGTTCTGTAAATTCAATTCATTTTTGCCTTTATCCTTCTTCCTTCGCTTTTTCCAATTCTTCATCTGACTAACATTCACTTTTTAACTTTTCTCTCCACTACTTTCCTCTGCATCTTTCTCTTAGCTATTTTTTTTATTATTTATTTACTTGATCCTACGTAGAAGAAAATAACTTTTATTCTTTACTTTCTTCCATATTTGTTTTCACTCAGCCGAGTCAAAAGTAAACTTCTCATATGTTGAGTGCACCTCATCCGCTATTCTTTATATTTTTGCCTTTTGTTTACTTTCAACATTCTGTTTATTCATTCGCTAAACTCATTTCTTTTACTCGGATTTATTAGTTTTTTTCTTTTTCCTTTTATTTTTAACTTTTGAAATCCCGTTCTTCTTTCCATTACTGTGGGAAAACAGTGGGGTACTTTGCACCAACAAAAGTGCCTCTAACGTTGAACTATTCATCAATTAATTTTCAATTACTGATGAGACGCCTTTAACAAATCTAAACTTTTCCAGATATTATTTTACATCAGATAACAAATTTTTCTTATTCCAATAAACTTTCAGTCTATGAAAAGTGATACGTTGTCAACTAGTCACAGTCATGTGTTGTCAATACTTACGTATTCGTGTATGTCACGCTATCAGAGTAATAACGTGTGATATGTGACTCAAAGTTCATTGATGAATTGGAAATCCTGGAGGTAAAGAAAAATCAAGTTAAAAATCAAGTTTAAAATCAAGAAAAATCAAGTTGAATCATTCTCTTAGACTTAATTTTTTATTTACTGTGAATGTGTGTAAGTTTTACATTTTGGTTTTAAGCCTGTAGAACCTTACATGAAAGTCTTGATGCTTGTTCAACAGAGCTCTCATTTTCTGTTCCAAAATGAAGTCATTGCAAAAATGATGATATAAATCAGCATTGTAGTATTTTTAAACAAAAACTTTGACTTTTATAGAGCTGTACAATTTTTGAAGACGTTTTGCTTCTACTTTAAATGAAAAGCATATACGGTTTACTGCTTATAAAGCGATTTGGAAAACTTAAGGAATTTCTTCAACTTATAATTATTACTTTAGCATGCCATGTTTCTTATGGAGTTTCGCGCATATTTTAAGCAAGCATACTTCAGATAGAAGAAATAAAATATCTAATAATCAAAGTCTGGTGCATTAAGTCTTGCATCTTCGATAGTATCATTTGTGTTAAATGAGTGTCTGGATGGGTCTATACTTATGTCTTTCAAAAGCTCTAATTAAAATTGAAACTAATATTTACAGTAAATATTTTGATAAATCGAGATATTTAACTAATTAACACAGAAAAGTTAAGTGTATTTGAGCTTTGATCGAAATAAATAGTAGAATAAGTCGAAATGGTTAAAATCCATGGGTGTATTAGCTAGCCTTCTGGAGCTTATTTGAAATAAGGAAAATGGAGAACATTTTTCATTCTACAATAAATTCAGGGTGGAATACACGAGAAGGGACATGCTAAGGTTCCAATGTACTTCTTCAAAACTCTTCAACATAAAATAAAATTAATAAGTTAAAAGAAAACAAAGAAGCCTCAAAGAAAGAAAAAAGAATGTTAAAGCTGTAAATTATAAGAAATACTTTTGTGAGCATTCATTATTCGGAAATCTTAATGAATGCTTCAAAAATCTCTTACCTTCTCTTTCTGATTATTAATCAATTAAAAAAAATTGTTTAGTTGAACTATTCTGAAAATTTTTCTTAGAAAAATTTTAGTCTTCTATTTTTTTAAATGAAAATTTATATATATAAATAATTAATATATATTAATTATATGTAACTTATATATATAATTAATATATGTTAATATAATTAATATACATGGCCCACTGAAATACTTCGTTTACCTGAAAAATGAAAACTGTGTAAAATAATGCACAGAAAAAGTACAACAGCACTTTTATGGTACTTATTAAAGGTACTTACAAGTACATTTTATGTGTGTTCTTTTAAAAATTTTTAACAAACTTGAAGCAGATGAAATGAAAAAACGAACAATAAATAATTTTTGTTTTTCATTTCATTTACTTCAAGTGGTGGCGTCTGAAGATTACAACTTGATTAATCTAGTTTCCTTTGCACCTCCACTTTTCTTTGAGTTCTTGCAGTTAGTCTTAGGCCCACGAGATATTACTTGGTACATAATTCCAACTTTTTGAGCTCTTATAGCTCTGTTTTCTATTGCTACATAGGTTTGTGTACAACATTTAAGGCCTACGTCTCTATTATTATTCTCGGTTCCAGGTTTTATTGTTTCTTTTTAATTCTCTTGACTGTTTTGTGCATAGTCTCGCTCGATGGAAGAATATATATATATATATTCCCTCTTTTAAAATACTAATACTTTCCTGAAATTCTTTGAAGAACTTTATACGTCATTTGTTATACCTTATATTTCAATAACTAACTTAAAACTATAACTACGTGGTCACTCGTTATACGCACATACGCAATAACGTTATATTCTGTTTCTTTTTTAACTCGACAAACACTACTGAATTTGAATTTAAGCTGTTTAAAAAATTTTACACTATAAGAGAAAAAACCTTTATACAGGTTAAAGCGCAGTATTTGCATGTCTGGTTTCTATACGAAGTTATATGAATGTCAAGTGATGATTTTATTTATCTTGAGTTTATCATGTTGTAATACATCTTAAAAGCAGTTTATAATGTTAATTGTATCTGGGCGCAACTTAAGGGGTTCCACCAGCTTCATTTGTCACCTAATTTTGTCTCCCAATAATGTATCCTCTTAGCGTTCGAGCAAGCACAGATGGTGAACCGAAGAGTCAGAAGGGGAAACGAGTTTTACAGGTAGAAAAAGATAAAACGATCATGTATATTTATGCAACCATTCTTTTCATTTGTGATTTGTATAAAAGCCCTTAAATGTGATCATTTGGAGCAATTTTTTCCTCTCCAAGAACCATTGAAAAGTGACTTAGGTCTGTATATATTTATTTTCGCATCTCCGACACTTTTTTATGATAAGTATATTGAATTTTTGTACAACTGGGAACTTTTTATGTAAAGAGGCGGTATAAAAATTTAAATTTTGTATTTTTTTTTTACATAACTTCAATTTATTGTATACATGTATGATCATATTTAAGAATAAGATCCTAGGTCAGTATTTTGGCGGCTTCCTATATAGAAAAACTATATTTTTGTTATTTTTTAAATGATTATTTTAAAATTAGGTTACTTTTAAGATAGCTTACAGACTTCTAATATTTAAGAAATGTAATCTTATGAATTTGTATTGAAAACTGTAATGGAGGATTGTACAATTACATAATGTCGAAAAGAACATCTACTTGGTTCAAAGTCCGAAGATACAAGAATTGCTTAGATTTTTTTTTTTTTTTTTAAATCCATAAATACGTATGTACATTTAAACATTTACTTTGATTTCGTCAGTATTGTAGAAGATAATGAGTATTTTTTTTTCAGAAAATAATTTTAGTAATTTCTCTTCAAAATATACAGAAAATAAAATGATTTTACAGGTATTCTACAATGCTGGGTGCACTCAAAATCAGATCCAAGATTCATTAATGATCAGATAGAAGTCCTAGTAATGGTCCTAGATATTAGAAATAAATAGGAAAGTTTTATTTTTGAAAAGTTGATCATGTAAATCCTTTGGTCATAGTAATGACCTGAAACTTCTTTAATTTATATTTTTTAATGTAAGGCAGTGGAGCCCTGTTGAAAAGTTCCAAATTCTGGTTGAAAGGACACGAGATCGAAGCACTGATTGATAGGAAAATACTGTGTACATGCGGCGAATGTGCACTATAAATCTGTAGGACCGCGTGTGCTCCTGTTGAGTAGTTCAGTAGGTGAGAGAGTGTTGCGAATCTAGAGTAAATCTGGATGTCTCTTGAGGCCGATTTTTATAGCTTTAAAGTATTCCACTACAGTTAAGCTGCCAGTTTTCGGCAGTAACATTGAATTTCAGAAGCAAAAAATACAATGACGAACAAGACGTGAAAAAGCGAGGCTATCAAAACTTTAGATTAAGGTAAACGTTATATTCGATACAAATTAATATATTATAATTATTATATATATAATTATATTCTTTATTAGAATTTTGCATGCATGTTCATAGTTTTATCAGTTAATTTAATGCTTCTTAATTATAGTTTAATTTAGAAATACCCAAAAAAAAATTAGAAACAGGAAAAATTTTAGATTAATTTATAATATTCATCATCATCATTTTCAATTAAAGTGCATGTGGACTCTTACAAAGTAAATTTCTGTACTTCCTTTTACGTTAGTTCAGCAAATTTATTCACATAATTTTATCGGTCAAACATCATGATTCTCTGACTAAATTATTAATCGTTCATCAACCTGCTATTGAACAATGTCAACAGAATAGCGTTTACAAAAAGATGTATCTGAACGACAAGCGTGGAATGTTATACTTTTTTTTTTCTCTTTGGAGTTCCAAAAGCGACATTTTAACCAGTCCACTGAACGTTCAGAAATCCGCATCTCTCTTTTAGAGCCTACATCTGCAACAATGATAACAATTCAATATTCGCCGCTCGCAAATCAGGCTGGTAACAACCGCACTTTTCCCAACCCTAGCAGCCATTACTTCCTTATCTATCTGCAGTAAAATCATTTGTTATGCTTTATATTAAAAGCAACTCTGGCGACTGGGGCATATGGAATACCCTACCTTCATCCCTAATGATATAAAACCGATGGGGGAGGAGCTCCCTGATTATTAATTTTATCTCTCGGTAGCCCCCCTCCCGCGAGAGATAAGAACGCGCCGAGGAGTGAAAGATAACAAAAGATGCGCTAATGATTCTTAGAGGTAGAAATGGGGCGGGGCCATCATCCCCGAAGACGCATGCTCAGTGGCTTCAGTCCAACCTCTCTTCCAAAGCGGGATTGATGATCTTTGTAGGCTGAGTAGAGAATGTTTCAATAACAAATTGAGCCTCCTTTCTTACATTTTTTTTTTATTATATGTCCCTTTTTGAATATTCTACAATTTTTTTTTTTCATTATTATTATTTAAGATTCGAGTTCTGTAGAGATGTTTCGGGTTTCCAGTTTTGCTCCTAAAATGCTGACGTAGTGATGAATAGTCAACAGCTTTGAGGATCAAGAGATTTTTTTTTCTCCCGTGTTCGGAAGAGGGGGGGGGGGGCGGCGACTGAAAATGTATTGATTATGGAAGAGCTGTGATTGAAGTTGCATTTTTATATCTCTGAAATGTTGAATCCTTTTTTTTTTTTTTTTTTTTTTTTTCCCGCTTAAAAGTGTGCTGCTTTCGGCAAACAACTGATGTAGTTCGTATATAATTAAATGTCGGATTTCATGAAATAATATTTAATGAAATTTCTGCACAAATGTAATTTAATTATACTTTATTAAATAAATATTGTTAATTATTGAGCAATTCATTTGAAAATAAAATTTAAATGAACAAATTTTAATTGAAATTCAAGTTATTTATCTATAGTATTTTCAATATTTAATTCAAAAGTTTGAAAAATACAGCATAGAACGTGTTAGTTATCATCAAGCTATGTACTAGAAAAATATTTCATAAAATTAAAAACACTTTAAAAGTTTCCGCAGGTAGTTTAATTGACGTTTAAAAAATATTTTCAATGATATTTTCAGAAAATCTTTATTTTCAGAATTTTTGTACAGTTATTTTTCATTCGAAAACTTCCATTATGACCCAAATCACATGATAGCAATCAATTTGGAAATACTATGAACCAAAATTAAATATAAATTGTGCTTGATACAGATTAAAATGTTTCAGGAAGTTTTTTATATATTTTAAATGGTTATAAAATTGAATCAATCTTTAATAAAAACGAAGTCACAATTTCCCAGGAGTCCATAAAAATTATACAGTACAAATAATGAACCTCGCATTTTCAGTTATTTGTTTGCATTGATTTGGCTTCAAAGAGTGTAAGATGTTTTCAATTTTTTTCTTTTTGCTCTTTAATTAAAACAATATTAATATTTAAAAAAAAACTGTATTTGGAAAAATCCTGATTTTTGTTGTTTCCGAAATGAGTATGATTCAACAGGAAGGAAACTCACTAAATAAAATGCGATATTTAGAGCAAAATATTATTACAACATTATTGGGTACGGGTGAAACGATAGGTAACATTCTTGATAGTCCATTTTGTAGTACTAGCACCGTCTCTGGGTGCTTTCTCTATAATTCGAAGCTTACAAAAGAAATTTGTACTCTTCTTAATATCAATGAATCATATCTTGATATCATTTATATATTCAAAAACTATTACTAATCTCCAAATAACGCTTGAGATTAGTCAAAAAAATGACAAGTCATAATTTTAATTAACACATACGTCGTACATCACAAATGCCAACCATTGGCGGATCAGGAGGGAGGGGGGGCACAGGAAAACATGCCCCCACCAGACGAACTAAGTTTACGCTGCAGAAGATTGACTTAGTAATTACAGCTGATTTAATAATACAACTGAATTCGTGGGAAAAAAAGAGAGAAAAAATAATTGTGCTGCCCTCCAGAATTATATTATGGATCCGCTCGTGCTTACATGACCAGTTTGGCCGCCTGCGTTAACAGTTTGAACTGAAACTATGGGTTATAAAACCTTGTAGATTATCAATTAAATCTTTGAATTTATTACTACCAGCTGTGATTATACAGTTAGCAACCGGCAGCTCTTTTTTAAAAATATTTTTAAATAATTGATAAAACACATCTGTTAGTGATATAAAGCTCAATATATATATATATATATATACAGTGGCGTATGCAGACTTCCTTCAAGGGGGAGGGAGGGGGGTTATTGACATAACTTTGTGTTAAAATGCGTAATATTTAAGCTAAAAATTCAAAATTTATGGACATTTTGTTAAAAAATTTTTGACAAAGGGGGTTTGAACCCCCAACCCCCACCCCCCTTGTATACGCCACTGTATGTATTTATGATTTTCCAAGTTTGAACCGCAAACTCCCTCTCCTTGTATATGCCACTGTATATATAAATATATATATATATATATATATATATATAACTAATAAGTAAAACACAAATCATACTGAAATTAAGACATACCTCGCAGAAAAAAAATAATAATAATAACAGTTAGAAGCAAGAATTAGTAACCACAATTTGAAAAAAAAAAAATAATAATAGAAATTAATAAAAGCTGAGCCAAATAAAGTATAATAATTAATGTGAAAATAGAATGGAACGGAAATTATAACCACTGTCACCATCTTCAGGAGTCACGAACAGTGGATTATAATTAAAAGCAATCAAAATAGTATATATATTTATATGTGTGACTTTTCAAGTATTTTTTTTCAAAACATATACATTTTGAAAAATACTTAGAAAGTCAAAGCACATTAACTCGAATCAGTATATTTAAAAGGAATACAGTTTTTAAGATAATGCTATGAGCAAGATTTCCACGTTACTTGTTAAACAAAGGTCTTATTCCTTGTTTTCCATAATTGCTAATGGAGATTCCCTCTTATATGCCTAATGTAGTGAAATCGAGCATAAGAGCAGACTCTTAGACGTTGCATATTTGCAAGTTGAGAGTCATTGTCATTAGTTTTTCAAACATGTATTAGTAATTGTGTTAATATAAAACTTTTTTATCTGGGCATCAGGGTATAATTTTACAATTAACTTGCTATTAAGTTCGTCGATGCATTTGTGTCAAAGATATTGCATTTATCTGGAATGCACTGTAGATCGTATACTGTTGCAAATCGCTAATTAATAATCGCTAATTAATAGTGGCCTAAGTATCAAATTAATTTTGAAGTATCTCACCTTTACTCATACTATTTTCTTATGACGCCTGTTGCATCTGAGAAGTCCATCTTCAAATAACTAAATATAGAAATATAGAAAAACATAGAAAATTTCGATTGCAACATCCATTTATATATATCTCTCTCTCTCTCGATTTGTAAACCTGTATATTTTTAGAATATATTTTTAAATGCATTTTAATACCATTTTGAGGAATCGACTCAAAGCTTCGACTTGGCATGAAAGGACAATCTCTACGGTTGCTTCTTTACAACGATGAGAGAAAATATGTTAATGATTTTTGAGAAACTGCAGAAAGCTAACTGCCTTTACTTTTCATACAGTTTTAATAAATTGCAAGTAGAAACAAAAATTTCCACATTCTAAAAATTCGGATTAAAATTAACACAATTTTAATTGTTCTGAAAAAATTAATGTTCAAAGAGCCTTATCTTTCACAACTTTCGAAAATAAGAGTCATAGCATAAAAATGTTTTTAAAGATTAAGCATTTTGTAGAAAACATATTCCTTAATTAGTGTTTATCGTACCCGCGTTTAAAGTTATACAGTTATGAAAGCAGGAGAATATGTAATCTTATTTTCTGAAAAAATCTTTTTAGTTAATTCAGAAAAGTGTTTAGTAAAGCTTTTGGCATATGAAATTTCCCTTCTCTAAATAAAAAGATAAGCATTTAATCGTAACCGAAATTTTATGATTTTATTGAGAACATGCATTGTATGTTGGAGCAATCTAATAAATCTATTAAATTTATTTAGTTAATTATTTATTTAGTTTATTATTTAGTTAATTAGTTTCCCCAGTTCTGTCAGTTTCAATAGACTATCAAGTTTATTTTGCTTCTTAAAACACACACACTTAATATCTTCGAGGAGGTTTTTTTCTGGAGAAAACGACTCACGGTGCAAACAAAGAAATAAAATTTATCACGTGTCCTTTATAGTATCTTTGGCTACCCTATTAGCTCTCGAGTAGAAAGAAAACAATGCATGTAAACAGATTATTTTTGAAAAATGCATTATCGATTACTTTAGTAAATAACTTGATAATTTTAACTGTACTAGGCTTAAAGTTGCTTTGTTTATGTACCATAAAGTGAAATTTCATCTATTTCTAGAAATAAAGAATAAAGAAGTTAGCTAGTCCCTTCTCTGTATCCTTCATTACTCCTTATCAACAGCCTTGCTAGTGAACAAAAGCGGGTATTTTTCCTAAACTCACCAACTTCAGCTGGTTCGGTTTGTTTATTTTGACATTAGATGTTAAAAAGGAAAATGTATGAAATAATAGTTTTATTCCTATCAAGTCAAGAAAAAGTTTCAGGGTACATACGCAAAGATACGTTAAGCTTTTTCGATAATAGAATACTTAGAAATTAAAAAGGACTTGCTCATTTAGTTTAAAGCTTAAAGTTTTATGTAAGAAATGGAATAAGTTTTGACATAGCATTTGGTTGACATGAGCTTTGCTCGCTCATGGAAACTGAATTTGATCATTCAGTTAAAAGACTAAAATTACAAACAGATGTATCATTTTGATAGCAGAATTTAAATTATAAATTTTTTCCGTCCATTTAATAATTTTTTTTCTGTAATCAGTTTCTTTTTATTTCAACATGTAATGACAACATTGTGAAAGGTTACAGTGCATTATAGAAAAATTAATAAACAGTTTCCAACAATATGTAATTTTTTAACTGCTTAAAATAAATTACTTTTATCACGGAACTTTTTCATTACTATTGAACACGGAAACAATTATTTATTTTTAACTTCATTATTTACATTTTTTTTTTCAACTTTTAAGCATATAATTTTCAGTAATCCGAAATAACTACTTATTATATCATTTTTATAATTTTTTACTTCTGAAACAAAACTAAAGCATCACAATTTAGCATTTGGCATATGAAAGTGTGAGAATTATCAAATTCTCATCCCTTTAAAAACTATTTCTGAACAGAGTTTGTGTGACATTAAAGTTTTAGATATACATTTTCTGTTAATCATTGTTCGATGAAACTTTAAATTTTTATGTAAGTTTCTGGAAAGGTGGGTTACTTAATATTGCTGTGCCATTTAAACTCTAGAAAAATTTAATCTCTTTTTATATTATGGACAAATTTCAAAACATGGCATCTTTTTAAGATAAAAGCATTTTCTAATCATTTTTCAAACTGACGATGCAGTTATTTATGTAAGTATTTTATGCAAATACTCGATGCCTAAATGTTGGCAGTTACTCAAAATTTTTAATTGATTAGTTTGTCCGATAGTCGTTTACAAATTTTGTTTAAAATAGATACGTTTATTAAATAATAGTTAAAACAACCCCGTCTCTTATATGATTCAGATCGTGTTATAAATAGATCCTTAAACAATCTCATTTATTCGGTTATATTGAATTTTTAAAATGAAAACACTTGTCCATTTGAAAGTCTGAAAATATGGAGTTTATGAAAAAACTGATCTAATTAATTTTAGTACTCTTTAGTGACATAAAAATGAAATGCAAAAATTTATGAGTAGTCATAAAAAAATACACATGATGATTTACTGACACTAAAATACATTTTGTTCATGCTTTTATTTTGAACAAAGCCTTCCAAAACAAGCTCATGGACTAAATTTCAAATTTTAAAAAAAGTTTCTAAAAAGATGTGTTACTTCATCTTATTGTGTTCCATTTTCCCATAGAATAAATTTTATCTCTTTTGCTTTTATCTGAATTTCAAAACATGACACCTTAGTTAAACATAAAAAAGAAAATCTAATACAAGTATAGTAAATATTTAGGATTACTGATGTCTATCTACAGTCAGAAATGCGTTTCAATTTAAAAAAAGAAACGGATAATCTTTACATTCCAAGAAATACATATTTAGACGTGAGAAACATGTTTCATCTAACATGCTATGTGTTTTTCATCAAGGAAATGCTGCTATATAATAAACCTATTTTAGAAGTAACGTCGAAACGCAATCTAAAATTTCTGTAAAGAAATCTGTAATGTTCATCTTCATAGTCATATCCATGAATATACAAATGGAATTTCGGATATTAAATTTGGCGAGTAAAAGCAAGTTCTTTCTTTTGTGTCCATTATCTAAAGAGGTGTCGATCCTTTTTATTAATACGTGAAATCCTGTACCAAAAAAGTCCTTTCAGAAGTTCTTTTGACTTAAGAGAATGTAAGTTTTAGACTTTTTTTTTCTTTTTCGAAGCAAGGAGAGAAGGAGCTGAAATAAATGGATAGAAAGACATACAAATGGATGTATTTGCGACATTCCTTACGTTGCTCCCAACAATCTTTTCATCCGTTAAAAATTGATCCCTGACGTAAGTGCAATGCAAGTTGAGATGAAAATGTGAGATGAATTTCAATCCATGCCCGATATGTTAATGCTGAAATGCAGTTGCAGTTGCAGTCAAGACAGGTTAATTATGCAGATGAGCGATTGGTTGTTTTGACTTTTTTACTGTCTGCTTCAAGATGTCAGAAATTTGCGAAATTATAAAAATAGACGAGCTGAGCTGGGCGTAAAGCCAAGGTTATTCAAAGTAAATGCGGGACTGCAGACTCACTCTGAGCTCATGTGGCTCTGTGACGTCGCAACATGTATGCAGACTGGTCATAATGTAACAATGTTCATCGTGGTGTGCTCGTCGCAGAGAGGCGATGGCGATGGACAAATGTCCACCTGATACTGTTTTTGTGACGTCATAGTGACACACAAGGACGTCACTGAAACGTCACTGTGAAACACACGCTTGTCACTTAGTGACATTACATTGTGACTCATTTTAATTACACTGCTACATTACTCTGCAGCGCTGTATGTTTGACACTAAGGAAGATCACAGAAGGCGTGCATTTATATCACATATGTGATGTGACGAAACGTGACGTCGCCACAAAATCACTACCAAAATTATTGCAGTAGGGGTTACTAGGGATGTCCTACAAATAAATGAACTTCAGCCATTTAAACCTATGAACGGCTGAGGCGTAATTTTCTGTTCACTGAGTTCTAATTTTTACTGCAATACACCTACATATTTTATCATCAAATTACTTTAAAAAAAGAGAGAGAGAAATTAAACACTCAAAGATCCAAGATAGAAATAAACACTATAGACATAACAGTGAACATTCACGGTTGAGTGTTTGCAGCATTTGCAACGATGGGAGTAAACAGGTTAAACCTGAGGAGTTTAAACTCCTCGTTCTGAATTTCAAATAAGGTGAATGGAGTTCGGTGTGAATTTTCCAAGATGCTTTGAACATTAAACAGCTGTTTACTGTCATTTTCCCAAAGACTGTTACTACCCAGAGACTGTTACCCATAGACTGTTTACTGTTAATCTATGTATTTTCTAAAAACGGAGATTCAAGTCATTTCCATATCATCTAACTGAAAATAAATGCTCCTGAAAGTAAAGCTGAGTGTTTTGTATTCAGTTTAAATGAAACATTTTCTTTAATTGAACAAAACATGCATTTAAATTATTAAAATTCACAAAACATAGTAATTATGTTCCAGGCACACACAAACACAGACACATTTATTCCCTCTCTTTTGATGAAGAATGTTTAGCGTCTTAGATATAAAACATTTTAATGAAAATTATTTCTCTTTCTTCTACACTTTGCATTTCCTTTTACTTTTTTAATTTAGAAATATTTATTTTTATCTATAAATTAATTATTTTATTTTACTTCTGTTTGTGAGTGTGCTTGTATTTCTTACTTTATATATATATATATATATATATATATAGATAGAGAGAGAGAGAGAGGGAGGGGGGGAGGGAGGGAGGGAGGGAGAGAGAGAATATAAATTAATAATTAAATAAATTGAATTGTTCCGATTCTTTGTTCTAAAAAAATCAGTGCTTTATATTTTTGTTCTTTTTCTTTCTTTCTTTATTTTTTTATTTATTATTATAATATTTTGTTCTATAATTTTTTGTTCTCTTTACCATTTCTTTCATTCTTTTTTTTTTCAATATTTTATTTTAGCCTACTATACTGTTTTTTGCTATTTAATTTTTTTCTCCCTTCTGTCCTTTCTCCCTTCAGTTCTAGCCTTTCTACCCGTGTTCATGGTCTAACTTTTTTTACAACTGATGCAGTACGGATCTTTTGTAATACCTGAAATGATGATCTTGTTGATAAATACTATTTTATGTATAGTATTATAAAAAGTTTTTATTTAAAATTTATAAGCGTGTGCAATGAAATAAATGAAAAAAAAATTGGGGGTGGGGGAGGGGATTGTATTCGAATTTCTTAAAACTTACAGTCAATCTAAAAGAAACTGCCAAATTTAATCAATTTTAATGCAAAAAATATTACTTATTGATAAATACTATTTTATGTATAGTATTATAAAAAGTTTTTATTTAAAATTTTAATGCAAAAAATGTTACTTATTGATAAGTACTATTTTATGTATAGTATTATAAAAAGTTCTTATTTAAAATTTATAAGCGTGCAGTGAAATAAACGAAGAAAAAAAATTGGGGGGGAGGGGGGAATTGTATTCGAATTTCTTAAATCTTACAGTCAAAGGAAAAGAAACTGCCAAATTTAATCAATTTTAATGCAAAAAATATTACTTATTGGTACAGTTAATATTACTTATTGGTAAATGAATTTATATTAGCTAATAGCAACTTTCGACATACTTGTTAAAAACTTTTAATTAAAAATGTCTAATGCCTATACTTTTATTGAAGTAGATAAACAATAAGCCATGTACAGTTTTCTTTCGGAATATTTTTTATATCTGTGCTAGCAAAATACATTTCCGTTTATCTTATGGCATCCATAACTCCTTCAATAACGCAGAATAAATTTTCTTATGTTAAAAATATAAGACAATAATAATAATCTACTGAACCAATAATTGTAATCAAACTATAATTCTTTTATGTGTTCAGAACGTAATGTGGGGGGGGGGGTTATCAAAATCTATTAATCAATCTTTAATTCTGAACCAATACAGCAGGATGTCCCAGAAAGATTAAAATGTCTTGAACTCTTTACTTACCTGTTAAGATGAAGTGTAAATTGAAAAATGTTTAATATAAAATAGGATATGAAAATTCACTTGTGAAATAGTCCTTCCATTAATTTTTATATGGCCCCTTTGGACTTTTGGAAAATTTTTATTTTTAATGCACAAAGATCGTTCAAAAACCCGAGACTTCTCGTTATTAAAAATCTGAGTGTGATAAAGGGAAAAATCTGACTTATATCACTTGTCTATGCCATGTGAAAGGCTGTTTCCTCAGTGAAATAAGGGATTATATTCAAATTGATAATGTTATAATCTTTAGCTTAAAAATATATTACTATAGGTCAAATATTTTAACAAAAATGTGTCCAAATAAAACACCATATACAAATGTGGGTAACATAGAACAGATTTGCTCACTACGTGGCTCTCGTGCTCATGCAATCTAGCATTTGGTGCATAACATGCTTAAATTAGTAGATCACTAATGCAAAGGTGATCTACTAATGTAAGCATGTATTTCTTCCCAATCACTTAATGAGAATTCAAAATCAAGTATATACATGCATTTGTTTACAAAAAATAGTTTTTTTAATAAAAAACGACTTATCTCAATTTCTGGCATATGACAAAAAAAGAAGAAAAAAACTTATGAATCCCTGATTGCATCTTCAGCCTACGCAAAAATTTTAAAAAGATCCCTGCGTACTATCGCCCAGTTCTATTACAATTATAATTTGATAGATGGTCCCCATTTTCAGTGTTCAACTGTACATTAAAGGTAACTGTTCAGTTTTTGAAGATACAAAAAAAATTTTTTAATAAAAAACGAAATATCTCAATTTCTGGCATATGACAAAAAAGAAAAAAAAACTTATGAATCCCTGATTGCATATTCAGCCTACGCAAACATTTTAAAAAGATCCCTGCGTACTATCGCCCAGTTCTATTACAATTCTAATTTGATAGATGATCCCCATTTGCAGTGTTCAACTGTACATTAAAGGTAACTGTTCAGTTTTTAAAGATACAAAAAAAAGTTTTTTTAATAAAAAACGACATATCTCAATTTCTGGCATATGACAAAAAAGAAGAAAAAAACTTATGAATCCCTGATTGCATCTTCAGCCTACGCAAACATTTTAAAAAGATCCCTGCGTACTATCGCCCAGTTCTATTACAATTCTAATTTGATAGATGGTCCCCATTTGCAGTGTTCAACTGTACATTAAAGGTAACTGTTCAGTTTTTAAAGATACAAAAAAAAGTTTTTTTTAATAAAAAACGACATATCTCGATTTCTGGTCCCCATTTGCAGTGTTCAACTGTACATTAAAGGTAACTGTTCAGTTTTTAAAGATACAAAAAAAAAGTTTTTTTAATAAAAAACGACATATCTCAATTTCTGGCATATGACAAAAAAGAAAAAAAAAACTTATGAATCCCTGACTGCATCTTCAGCCTACGCAAACATTTAAAAAAGTCACTGTGTACTATCGTCTAGTTCTATTACAATTCTAATTTGACAGATGGTCCCCATTTGCAGTGTTCAACTGTACATTAAAGGTAACTGTTCAGTTTTTAAAGATACAAATATTTCAGGGATTTTAAATGATTTTTTTTTACATTAAAATTAAATAGAATATTTCTGATTGATCAAGTTTTTCAAGAGATCGAAAATAATATCTCATCTAAATTAATATCTCATGTACTAAGACATGAAAATAATTTTGTTCAGAAAAATTACTATTTTTTTAACATAGTTTGTTCTATTTCCCTGAACCAATTTTAAACATTTTTGTTTATATTTATCAGATACCCAGGAAATAAAGAATTAAAACGATTTTCAATTTTTTAAGCATCTAATTTAGCAAGCATGACGACATTTTTAAGCATTCTGAGTGAGGAAGATAGAGCCAGCTTAACGGGTGGGAAAAAAGCAATTTTTTTGAGAAATAGGCCGTAAATTTTATAGTTTTGTGAAGAGTAATTTAAATTTCTCTTCTACCACACTAATTTGCACTTGACATCTTGCTATTTGATGTGATGAAAATAGTTATTTCATCTAAGGCTTGAATCCATATTTTTAAATTGAACACATTATTGTTTTGAACTAAACAAGGAACTGCTAATGTTTTTTTCCTTCAAATGTCATACTTCGGTAACAATAATCTATTCTGGGCAAAGCATGTGTTATTTCAATAGATTTTCTGTTATATTAATATAAAAAACTAATTTAAACGTCCTTATGATGCTAAAAATGGTCTACAAATCTATTTCAAGTCTGAAAGTTATAATACTAAGGTACTTATTTACTGTAACTGACAATCATTTCAGGTGCAACTTCTAACTGTATGTGTATTGTGTTCTCTGTCAATAAAATAATCACATTTTTTGCTTCAGCCTTGTTCATAAAAACGATCAGAAGAAAAGTTTTATCTCTGAATGCGTCTGAAAGGCTTCTTGTTCTGAAACCTGCCACTGCAAAATAAATTCTTTCCTTTTGATTAAACGAAATCAGAACTTCAGTAGTTTCGAAAACAACCATTCGTTACTGCATTTAAATATATTCCCTCCCTCCATCTAGGGCGCATGGTGCATAAAATTCATGTCAATTCTCGCCATTAAAAACGGGGGGATGAAAAATTTGACTCTTCTTTTGTATTCCATTATCCGGGGAGAGGTGGAAGGTACAGTGATTCCTGATATTAATATATAATCCGAACACAAGTCCTTCAGAAGTTCTTTTGACTTAAGGAGAGTCGAAATCTTTTTGGAGGGGAATTCCAGCTGGGAGGGCCGGAAATTAATGGATGGAAAGACATACAAATGGATACATTTGCAGTCCTCCTTACATTTTTCTTCGTTCTTAACACACTCTTTTCTTCACTTCAGTTCGGCCCGAAGGAATTGAAGGTTCTTTGTGTCCATTTGCTGCTTAGCACTACAAACCCCCCCCCCCCTCCTCCTCCACCCTCTCTTAAGCCTATCCCGCGCTACTTTCTTGAAAAACTTATCGATTTGAAATGATAAAAATATAAAAAAAAAAGTTCGGGGGAAGTCACACAGCATACATGCATCGTTGCTCCAATGGTGGCAAACGTTTATGTTGAGGATTTTTGTTAAGAGTTGCTTGCTAGACTTTTTTTTTTTTCATTCTCTCTGAACTATTTCCAAGAGTTTTGACGCTTTGGGGGTATGTTTTCTTTCTTTTTCTTAGGGGAAGGGGGTGGAGATTTCTCAAGTCTTACTCCAACTCTAACCTTCTCGAGCTTATAATGATAACACATTGAGGAAATGAGAGAAGAAGAAGCAAGAAGAAACGGCTCTAGTAGGAGGGGTTGTTTGGGATCTTAAAAATTCAGTTTTGGCGTATCGAGAGGCGACAGGCTGGCCGTTCGGCTAGGGTTGTAATATGATTTTCGGTGGGGGGATCTATTTGCATAATGGGTTTATGATTCTAAATTACGGCACCCTGTCGTCCCATAAGAACGTGATGCGCTTAGGGGCAGCATGAAAAGTGCGCCTAAGCACCCAAAAAACTTAGGCGTTCAGACGGGGTCGAACGTTAATGAGCTTATGCGGACCACGACTTCAACTTTGACTTTAAAGAGGGGGATGGAAAGATAAAGTGGGATGTTGCGTTTTCATTTTCGAGATAATACTTTTTTCAACTAGGGTTCCCTCGCGGGATGTTTATTAGCTGTTATATCAGCGGCGCATTGTCTCTTTGTAATATGTAGGGGTGCATGTCTCTGGTTTGCTCGCCACAGTAGAAAACGGGAGAGTTCTGTTGCAGAGAGACTGTGCATCTCTACACACATGCCTTTGAATGTCTACGAGTTTGTTCTTTGCATTTTTCACGGTAAAGTCTTTAA